>VZSZ01005263.1:24770-382584 GCA_013398815.1 Ibidorhyncha struthersii | reverse complement strand
CTCGGATGCCCGCAGCGCTCTGGCAGGACGGCCGTCTAGCCCGCGGACATCGCAGGCCTCCAGGAATGAGCGGTTTGACTCGGGGAAGCCCTTGTCTTTGGAAACAAGCCCCAAGTCTCTTAATGCACCGTACCATGACGTGATGCCACATGAGGCCCTGCTGGCAGACGTAGGGCTGCCCAACGGCACGGCGGCTACATATACTTGCTGTAAATAGTGGCATGTCATGGTTCGTGTGGTTTGAGGTGCCGGGAATGGAAATAAAACCTTGCACCACTGTCACTGCTGGTGTTCACCCTCACTTTCTGCTTTTGCCGGAGCCCAGGGCTTGAGACACCTTTTCCTTACCAGCCCTGCCACTCTTACCATGTATACGTAGCTGTATGGTCTGTGGCATAGTATATAGTTGTAGCTATCGCTGAAAAGCAGTGTTGCACAGCTTTTGGCCCTCAAGGTGCTAAACTGGCTATTACAGGCAATACAAACGTTTGCGTATAGTTCTGGTATGAAAATGTGGTCTTAGGTCCCTGATGGGCAGATATTAACCTGATGATAGATTTTGAAGCCAAGCCTGTCTCTCTGAAGAAGACTCAAGAGTCCCTTCCTCCATGTAGCTGAATGGGGCAGCCCAGGAATTGGGAAGAGGGTGTGCATAGGAGGAATGTCCTTAGCCGTAGGCACTAGGAGAGGTTTCTCTTTTAGCCATAATATGAGAAAACTATTTTTTATCAGCTTCGCTATATGTGGGATAATGTGTCATCAAATACAGCTGGAGGATTCCCATTGTCTTTAATAGAACACAGCCGAGACCTAAAAAGATAGTAGAATACCTGACCAATAATAAAATCACCCATGAAAATAAAAATTGGATTCCTTTGTGAAAAACTAACCACAAAACCGCATTTGTACCCTGAAGATGGTAATGTAAAAAAGAGCAGGAAGCTTTCTTTATAGATGTTAAAATAGCTTAAAAATGGAGTGTTATCAATTGTTAGCAATTTCATTGTGAGTCCCATGGTGTTTGTAATTTTTTCTTGAAAAATCCCATCTCCAGTCAAATGCTCGTGAAAATTCTACTTTTGTGTTAAAAAAAACAGACAAAAATCATTTAGTAATCCCCACAGCTGTATAGAAGAGATTGTCAGTCTTAGCAACAACTCCCTGTCAATTCTCAAAATCTCTGAAGGACCATGGGTATTTAATTATCAGCCTTTTGACTGATGAGTGTATAAAATGCTGGTGGTTAGTGCCGTTTTAGAGACCGATAGTGTTTGTTTATAAACCGCGAATGGTCTTGCAGTCCGCTGTTTGAGAACTTTCACTTTAAACTCTGCAAATACCCTGAGTGGACCCTGCAGACTTAAAAACAGGAAACAAAATAAGTGTGTTTTCTTCTAAATCATAAGATTTTTCAGACCAATTTAATGATTTTCCGTACCCTATTTCATTAATTCAAATACCAGTTAAATAATTATTCTTACAACAAAGGCCGTAAATATGAAAGATGAGAAAATACAGGATAAAATTTCAGCAGAATCCTTTCAACATAATGCCTAGTAAGCTCTTTGAAAAAAAATTTCAGAAGGTGCTCAAAATTACAAAAACAGACTCAAATTTAATTACAAAGATAGGAATGCTGAATGCATCTTAAATTATATAAAGCTCAGCTTCATAATAGGGGAGTCTAGAAGCTTCAGTTTCTGAAGTTTACAAATCAGATTGTAAAAGCTTAATATGAAAAAAAAAATTGCATGAGTATGCTCCACCATAAAGCAAGCTCTGGAGGAGGACAGCACTCTAGTAAATGGCTTGCTGAAGACCATATTTCCCAGGTGCCATCTCACCACAAGCAGGAGACATTCCTTTTGCAGTAACACAGGAGCACAGGAGGATCAAATCTGAAAGCAACATCAATGCTGTTATTTCTTGGCGCCATAATTCCAATAGGTTGACTTCTGTGGGACCAAATGCAAAATAAATTGCTCCAATATCAATAACTCTCAAGAATTAATTGAGAGAATTTATATGGCTTGAGTTATACATAGCATCAATTGAGCTGATCATAGTGGTTCCTTCTAAACCACTATAATCATCACCACCATAAAAAGAAGGTCAAGTCTGGCGATTCTCCGCCTCTAGTCCATGCTGGTGAAACCACACCTGGGCTACTGCATCTAGCTCCGGGGTCCCCAGTGCAAGAAAGACATGGACCTGTTGGAGTGGGTCCAGAGGAAGGCCACAAAAATGATCAGAGGGCTGGAGCACCTCTCCTATGAGGACAGGCTAAGAGAGTTGGGGTTGTTCGGTCTGGAGGAGAGAAGGCTTCGGGGAGACCTTATTGCTGCCTTTCAATATAGAAAGAGGGCTTATAAGAAAGATGGAGAGAGACTTTTTACCAAGGCCTGTAGTGACAGGACAAGGGGCAATAGTTTTAAACTGAAAGAGGGTAGGTTTAGACTGGATATAAAGAAGACCTTTTTTACGATGAGGGTGGGACACTGGCAGAGGTTGTCCAGAGAATTTGTGGATGCCCCATCATTGCAGGCGTTCAAGGTCAGGTTGGATGGGTCTTTGAGGAATCTGATCTAGTGAAGGATGTCCCTGCCCATGGCAGGGAGGTTGGACTAGATGATCTTTAAAGGTCCCTATGATTCTATACTCTGTAACTCATGATAGCCAATATAACTGAGGTCTGGCAAGGATGAATGCAAACAATAGGATGCTAGACTGGACGCTGTCATCTTAGTAGTTTTCTTTATTTCAGTGAATATGCAGAGCTGAAGCAGATACACTGAATGGAGAAGGAATGTCTATAAGCTACAAGCAGAAACAAGGAGAAAAAAAAAAAGACAAAAACCAAAAAAAGGAGCAGCTAAGCAGAAAATCTAATAGGAGAAAATGAAATGGAGCAACGCTTTTTGCTTCAACACCCAAAATCTGAGGGAGTTTCAGAAGGATTTTTTTGGGTATCGTCAGAAATCATAAAATGTGTTTGTCAAAAAGCGTGATGAAAAAGTATTCCTGACCCCTGGAGAAGGAGAGTGTAATCATGGCGTTGTGTTGTGAAGTACCCTCAGATGGAAGGTTCCTGTTAAAAATGACTGAGCAGGATGGGAAATGGGCTGTGAACAGAGAACAGAAAGATGGGTTAAAACTCCAGATACAGAATGAAACCCCATCCTAAATGCATTGTACCAGCTGGTGGCAGCTACCTCAATGGTCTGCTCGTTTTTCTTAGGTAAAATTTAGCCAGCTTGCCATGACAGTAAAGTATTATTGAATCAATTTGAATTTAATTTCACACACACCCGTATGTAAAAAACAAACACACATATTTACCAGACATACAGCTGTGCCTGATGTCTCCCCAGAAAGCAAATTCCAGGATACATGCAGAATACCCCCAATGAAAAGTTATGCTAGAAATGATTTGATTTGATGGGAAATTACTGTGTCATTTCCTTTTAAAGACTGTAGCACTCAAAATATAGTACTCTAATAGGCTATTTGCACAGAACAGAACAGGGCTTGTCTGTGTGGTCTTTTTTAACATCTTGGGGATCCATGCTGGTTTGGCAGTTTTATATACAGGATTTTGAATCTAGAGTTTTCCTAGTGAGGGAGAACTGGACTTGTATGTGGTTTGGGTACCAGGTGTGATTCATCAATAAAGTAATAGCATATTTCTCTTGGAGCAGACAGGGCTTAAACAATGTAGGTAAAGTACATATTCAGTCCACATAGCTGACTCCATCTGTTGGTGCAAGTGCTGCAAAGCCTTTTAGGTTATTTGGAGATAGTGGTTGCTATAAAGTGCAAGCAAATGAGTGGGTGCAATGTATTTACAAAGAGAGATATGTGATACAATAATTCCTACTACACTGGCATCCTTGATTTTACTAAATGTTTCACAGTACACATGATCTTCTTCTGCAGTATATCTTGGGAAATGTAGTCCAGGAAGAATCAAGCCTGATGTAAGGGAAAAGTGAGGGTTTGAGGAAAGCAAATTGCGGTTTCCTGTAGGTACAGCAGCATCTCAGAAGATGCAGATTAATGTTGAATTGATGCATAAAGAGACAAAATATAGCATTTGCAAATCCAGTCCTTGTTACTGTTTTGTTCAGCAGAATAAAAATGTTGTCCTTCATGTTGTCAGCAAGATGAAAATAGGTGCTGACTGTCCTTGTAACATAGATTTGAAGCTCTATAGCCTTAGCCATCTCTAATGTGTGTGTGCAACTCTGATCTCTATGTCTGTATCAGCTTTGCTGAAGAACTAAAACTGATGATGGTGTGTCCCTAGTCCTTTGCAGGCAGAGCATCATTTTAGAGAGGATAAGACAATTTGGGAGGTTGAGACATAGTTTATTAAAATCAATGTGAGCTTTCAATGGGATTTTTAATTGTGTTATTATTCATGAGAAAGAATGTGCTAGACCCTTTGCAAGGGAAGCTGGTTTTAGCTGGAGCAGAGCAGGAACTGGGAGCCACACTGGAACCAAGACAGTGATATGGCAAAGCCTTATGGCGGTGATCACCTATTTCTCACTGCCACTGAGAGGACCTTTCTCAGCAGATATGATCTAGTATGGCAGAGAAACTCTGTTCCCCGAACGAGTCCTAGAGAGTGTTAGTATCGTGTCTGTCTTCCAGGTGAACATAGCTAAGGAACACCAGCACAGCAGTCTGCAAACCTTTTGTAGCAGGTGGATGGCATGGGCTCAGCCAAAGATTCTGTATTTACCTCCACTAGTCTGTAAAACAGCGTCTCAGAGGCAGCGATGAAAGCTACCTCAGAAGAGGCATTTAGGACAAGACAGAAGAAAGTAAATCATGAGCAACAGAAGCCAGTCCCTTTTCTGTCAGGGAATGGGCTAAGTGACCATTTGATTTTTCGTTCATCTGTAATGTCCCTGATTTTGTATAGTAGTATTCATCTCAAGAGATCCCATAGCACATTGCAAGCTAAACCGTGAATTACAACCGGCTCTGGTTTGGATGGCCGTATTCATCAGTCAAACTGTACACAGCATGTGTATGTAATGAGAGGAAGAGAAACATTATTGTCATTATTATTACTGAAGACATCAGAGTGCTGTGTCCCATTATCTTAATACAGCCAGTATACACAGAGGAGCGAGAAAATGGGCAGGTCACTTAATATTGGTGAATTATGGTTTTGCTACAGTTTGAATGCAGTAGTTTAAACTAAGATATTCTGGTGAACCTGATGAATAATATAGTCATTATGCTGTATTTAATATGCAATTGAATTCTAATGCTATGTTTCAACTTTTCTTCCTGTTCTGGTAAACAGCTGAGAAATTTAAAACTTTATTCTTTTTATATAAAGAGAGAAAGTGCAAGTAAGGATACGTACTTGAAGAAAAAATTGTTAATATAGTGCTGGGTTCATGTTTTGAGCACAGAATTGTACTAATAATTACGAATATTCATATAGTTTGCATATTAACTGTTGCAGATATGAAAGAATAATCATGAATTTTAATTATACAGAGCAGACTATTTCGTCTGCATCTTTCCTTTTCTTTCATTAACTGTGCTTTATGTATACTAATATTAGTATGCAAAGCAATACTGTATGGGAGTGAATTCATAGGCATGCCTAGATTAAGGCAGGGACTTGCAAACATCTGATTAATAGGGAGTCTTCAACTCGCAAATATTCTGATTTTCTGTCTTCTATCAGGCATCAGATATTGGGTAAATCTGGTTACCTACTTATTCAAAACACCTATTTTTGCAGTACTGTTGAGGAAATAATATATTTCCCTTCATTATTTGACTATGTCTTCAATTCTGCTAAAAAAAGAAAAGGGATGGTGGACAGCACCATTAGTGATCAGAATTGAGGTGTAGGTCTTATCTTCATTAAAAAATGAAGAAGTTGTTATTTATTAAAATCAAGAAGCCAAAATTACCTGATAAAACAGAATTTGCAAAGTCAGTGTTGTAATTTGTAATTACCATTGATTTGAACTGATTGCCGTTTAGGGCATGCTCCAGATTTGATGCAGGAAATGTTCTGAGTAAAATTTGTGTAACTGAAGAGCTAGCTCCTTTCTACTAGGAATTTACAGTCTAGACATCTATGTCCATTTCAGTTTCAAAGCAACGTAATAAAGGAAAATAGTTCCATTCACTTTCCTGTTTTATAATCAGTGATACATGTGCATGTTAGATAAGACAGCAAAGCGTTTAAAAGAAAATTTATACAGAGGCATATCTTTTAAGTGTAGGCTTTCAAAGAAGGGGACCACTATGCAGTAAAGGTCTGAACAAAGGACACAACAAGCATGAACCCACTGAATTTCATTGCCAGTGGCAGAACAGACACAGATTTTGATTCCCAGCACTCAGAGGAGCGGTGGTGCCTGAGCATGCCTGAGAGAACATGCATGCAGTCCCTGTGGAAATTGCTA
Organism: Ibidorhyncha struthersii; assembly: GCA_013398815.1. NCBI lineage: Eukaryota > Metazoa > Chordata > Aves > Charadriiformes > Charadriidae > Ibidorhyncha > Ibidorhyncha struthersii. The sequence goes on along the minus strand of VZSZ01005263.1, from coordinate 376,138 downwards.
ACCATAAATCTGTTTAAGCCCTGAAAAAAGTGTTTGGACTGCATGAGGAGCTGCAGAGAGACTGAGAGAGGAGCAAGGGGGAGAAAAAGTAAGTAGTAGTGGGGAAAATGCATTTTATCTTACTGCTTCTGTAGGAAGAACCAATATCACTCCCACAAACATTTGAGTATTCTCATTGCTTTCAGAAGGGCATTAAGTAAGGCAAAAAAGACTTCTGTTCTTATAGTGCTTATTGAAAGAAAGGTTGATAGAGTTCATTTAGAGAAAAACTGAGTCTACTGGGCCTTCAAAGAAGTTCAGGAGACTGTTTTATATGGTTATATTCTCAGTGCGAATAGAGTTTGGTGGGCTTTCATGAAGGTTCATCATGTGTAACGCTAGCAAGTGTTTTCTATCACATGAAGAGCTTCAATATCATGTTTGATACAGAATTATTTTCCTTCTAAAGATTACCAAAAGAGTTCGTAAAGGCTCCCTTTTTTCAATCACCGCCACTCTTAGATTCTTTTTATATGTATATTTCATTTACATCACTGTAGCAAAAATTAATTGGCAAGGTGGAACCGTAGACCAGTGTTGAAAATTTCTCCTAAGCAAAGTCTGGCTAATATTGACTTCAGTGTACAGTAGCAGCATGTTTGTGCTGAATGGTGATATGAACTCTCCATCTGCAGGTGTCAGCCGCCTAACTATCACGCTGGTCAGGACTGAACATATGGTTGAGCAGTGTTTTTCAAAACTTGGTTCTGCTGGCAAGGATTGGCCTCTTCATGCTGTGGACTTTGTTTACAGTTGGGGAAGGGAGGAAGAAGAAAAGGAGAAAGAATTAGCGTAAATGATCTAACTATTTGCAACAGTACTTGCTCATAGAAACAATCTGGCACTTGCTCTTGCCTAGGTTACCCAGGAGAGAAAAGTGCTGTTGTAGGAGTGAAAAAAAAAATAAATTAGGGACATTTAATTTAATTAAAGAAAAAGCCAACAAATAAGTTGTTAAACAGCCCCACATAAGTCTGATGAGGTAATTTCATTTTGTAAAACCTGATCTGTGCACGCACACACACGTATTAACAAAATGAATACAAAAAACTGCAATATTCTTTATTTACCAACTAATTTAGTCTGACGGCAATTTTGAGTGCACAGTCCCTCCCTCGGGTCTGAGAGCCTCGAGGTTTTTAATGCATTTTAGGAAGAATAACTTTTGCGCCCCTCATAATGAATTTTCCTGAAGAACGTGGTTAGATACTTGGTTCATGGCATTTGCTGGCTACACCAAAAACTTATTGCTGATATCTGACATAGACATTTGCTGCTTCTGTTTCCAGATATGGTGGAGATATGGGGTATCCAATGTTTTGCCTGATTTTTCTAGCTACTGTGTTGCTTTGTCTGAGAACAGACGCTAATTTTCCCTCCAGTTCCTACCTTGCTTGTGTTTGCAGCATCAGGGCTGTAACACCACCACTGCTAAAACTGCCTGCACGCAGTAGTCAGTGTGCCAAGCACAGACCCATGCCTTCAGTTTTGCACTAATCTGACCACTGAGTCCCCAGTGGCCCGTATCCCTGCTCAGGTAGCATTACCTGTGCAATTACAGGGAGCCCCTTCGTAATCCCTGCCCGTTTGTCCTTGCAGAATTCTAGAGGGACTTCCACTGGAGGCCGTTAGTTTATACTCCAGGAATATTTAGTCTTGGAAGTACCTCTGTGCTCCCTGCAACAAACAGCTTTCTTCCAGTGTGGGAAGTATATTGGTAATGTGATCAGAGAAGCAGGCCACGCGTGGAGCATGGAGTGCCCTGGAGACTCCCGTCCCCTTTGGCACTGGAGCTGAGGACAGTTGTTATTCTGTGCTTTGCCTTTCTGAGTGAGGTTGCTGAACCAGTGCCTGGCTTATATCAGCACCAAGGTTTTGTACGGGTGATGCAAATCCACCAATGTTTTCTCATCTGTCCCTGCCATAAGCTGCCTGTACAGCACCAGTGCAGCTTAAAATCTGATCCCCAGCCTTTACTGATGTTGCTAATGAGGTTACCAATTAATGGCACCTAATGGTCTGTTGTAGCAGTGGTTTTGGTGATGGAGACAGCCGTCCTCTGGGAACTGTGCTGAGACCGGGAACTCATTTTGTATAAGGAAGTGAACAGCTGTTGCAGAAACCTCGATGGGAGAGGTTAGGTCACACGCTTCACCTCCCTGCCACCCCACGGCTATTCCTTGCAGTAGGCAGCAGGTGGAAGGTGGAAGCAACTTTAATGGACAAAAGCCCTTGCTGGAGTTGGACCCAGAGATCTAGACAGAAAACTGCTATATCTCGTTAGTAGTCTTCTGATCCATCCTGTTTCCCTGACTTTTTGAAGTATTTTACCAATTAACTAGGATTTTGAAGCAATTTATTATTTTTTCACAAGTTTTGTCACTAAGCTGTGTTGATCTGTGGTGTGGTATCTTCCTGGCACCTGACTGTAGGATGTAACTCTTGGCACTTGCATATCGCGTTTTTTAGTACAAAAGTACCCTCTCTGAACACCTTTGCATCAGACGCTTATGAGTATTTGGAATATAACATTAAAATATACATTTAATTTCACAGGCAGCACTTTGGGGTAATGAGTTCTCATTATTTAAGCTTCACTTTAGTGTTAGGTTACTTTTGGCATACAGTAGTTGCATTTCATCAGTCTGAAAAAAGGTGGCATTATAGATCTACATTGCATTCCCCTAGTGCTTGGATACCTAGAAAGTATAGCACACTTTAAAATATAATTGTGTAATTGTTCATTTTTGGAACATGACAGGAATGTTAAGAGTTAACATTTAGTTAGTAGCTTGCCCATTTCTTTTTGCTGAACTGATGACAATACGAGATATTATAATTTAGAAAAAGCCCAAACCGTACCAAACAGGTCAACCCTAGGATTCACACTCATTCATTTTAAAATCCCCTACAGTCAAAAATATTTGAAGACAATTAGTTGTTTTATCCTGGTAACCTTATTTGGGAAAAGTAAATCTTTTCATGCTCACCAAAGTACTATATAGCTACAAAGAACTATCTCTTTTGAGATGAAAGTAAAACTAAGTTTTGTGTGTGTTGTCATACTAGTAACTTTTAGAAGCGAAGTTTCATGGAAATTAATGTACAGTGTGCTGAGCTGTCAGAGTGGGGAGCGAAGTCCTTTCCCTTCAAAATACTCACCAGGAGTGTTTTGAAGAGGAGACGCTTCCAGATTACCTGTGAGATTGAAAAGGCAGTTCCCCTGCTAAGCATTCAGCTTGGCATTGCAGTCTTCTCTGGAAAAGTCTTGCATAGGGTTTACAGCTTGGCAGATGTAATTATCTTATAAACTGTATGAAGAATAGAAAGACATGAAAAAGTGTTTAAAGGGAATGTCATTTCAGTATGTGTACACCTAGTGCTCACTTGTGCTTCCCTGAGTTGTTATCCTTCTATTTTTTGGCTTAGCCTGATGGTGTATTTACAATTTTTTGAGCAACTGAAGAAATCTATACACAGAAAGATGAGCATGAGCCTCAGAATGGCTTCTTTGAACTTTTTTGGTGTCTCTTAGTTAGGAGAAATCTTATTTTACAGCTATCCTAATACTTACCTCTATGTTTGGTTTTACTTTCAGTAAAAGAATAACATGTAACTTTCAATGGAATGAATTTTTGCACACTTTCATGTTGTTTCATGGTAGAACTGAAGTCTTGGCAGTTTATTAAGCTAAAAAACTACAATTTCTTAGAATTCACACAATTACAGAAATTTCTGGTAGAAATTCCTTGTACCTCGCTGAATCCTCTAATGAGTCATCAAGAAGGAATAAATGCATTAAAACTTTGATCGTGAATGTAAGCTTAAACAAAAACTTCAGTTAAATTTGGCTACGCTACACTTCTGTTCAGTTAATCCTCGATGCCCTAGCTGGGTTTATTAGCTCCCAGCTGCTTATCACACAGTGAGTTTGAAGTGGGCAAGTGAAGTGTGCTGGATATTTCCAGAACTGTAGTGAATATTTTCAAAAAAATAGACTTCAAAATCACAACTTAATTATTGCTAGTGGAAAACTAACCCACTAGAAAGGAGACAGCATCCTTCAGGGAATGGGAAATAACCCACTAGAAAAGAGACAGCATCCTTCAGGGAATGGGAAATAATACAATCTGGTTAACAAAAGAAAAAAAGAGAAGTAATTTTAGTACTTCTCTTTTAAAATATAGACTTTGGAACAAACTATTCAGAAATGGACTAAGATCAGAAATTATTTTCTAAATTATTTTTTAAAATGAAGAATCATTGGTAAATTATACTCAAGTTCAAATTAACCACAAAAAAATTTGCAATTTGCTGAATTAATCTTGTGCTGTGTGTTAGAAATTGAACAAAATTGTTCACTTTCAGAAGTGCAAACTGCCGTCTCCCCACAGGTGTTATACGTGCTCTTCCTCTCTCCCTGTCCAGTTCTAGCTTTGGTTTAATTGGAATTCTCCCATACTTTTCACAGAATATGATGCATTTAATGCCTGGGTTAATTGCTCCTACATTAAATATACCAACTCAACATACTTTTGTAGACAGAATACAGCATTTATCTGCTTTCTCTGACAAAAAAAACCCCACCCAAAAATCAAAGAAAAGCAGAAAAATCCAGCTGTGCATCTAATGATGAAAGCATCAGCTGTGGTTTTAACAGGCTAAGTAGGCAGGAATTTGCTGGAGAGGGAGGCAGGTGGAGCAAGTAATGTGGCAAACATGGTCTCCATATCAGAATTGGTGTTTGTTTAGCTTCTTTCTGCTCTCCCCAGTCATACCAGGGCCATGCGTGTCCCTGAGCTAGATATTTAAGTATGTTCCTCATCATTTTGGGTGATGTTCACCACTGTGTGCATGGGTGAAAAATCCCATCTTGTCTTCTGACTAAGGAAGCTGTAGCCACATCTGCACTGGCATTTAATTTGGAAAAGGAACATGCCTTTGAAACAAAGCTCCTGACTATGCTCACCGTGCTTGTTTCACACTGCAGTGGATTTTTCAGCACAGGAACTGGATTCCTTTCAGTAAAAGAAAATTGGCATTTGTTCCAGGCGTGTGCCTACTGGATTGCAACCAGAAGTGGGTGCCCAGTGCAGGGGACCAGGTTAGAGCTAGCCTGAAATACATATGGTGTGGAATCAGCTCCTGGGTATCAACCGCTTTGCTCTACAGATCTGCTGCTCCTGCGCTGCCCCACTTGCTCTCGTAGGTATAGCTCATGCTGTTTGGTTAGCCTGTGGCAACAGACTTCACAAATAGTAAAAATGTGGCCTGTATTGTGACCAGGTTTTGTTCAGAATGGTTGTGTACATGTTTAAACACCTAAGGAAAAATGTGTTATGCGACCAGGGCTTTGCCTGTCCTGTACTTCTCACTGGGGTCTTCTGCCATTCCTTCAGGGCTCTGAGTGCATTTGATCTTGAGGTGGCTTTTTGAAATTGCCTCTTGCCTCCCACATCCATGCTTATTTTCAGCAGGAGACACAAGAGTCCATAGACACAGTCCACATTTCATTTCTAAGCTCTTCTGCTGCACCAACACTAATGATGATAGGTCTGCCTATCCATCCACACCTGTGAAGAAAGATGAAAAAGAAAAGTTTCTACCCTTCTCCAATACAGAAAGAGCTTTAAATATTTATCTCAGAGACCACTGGCTAGGTTATTATCCTGTTCATGCCAAAGGGACCTCTGAAGGTACCTTGTCTATCATGAAATAATTTCCAGGCCTGTTTTACTACACTTCAAGAAAAGAAAGGTGACAGACCTTCCCTTTGCAGTTTGGCAAGTTGGGTTTCACAACCTGCTATCTCTAATTGCCAGAGCTTAATTTAATAGAGCTAGTGACTCACACCAGGTGATGGCCTCACTTGAAACGACTCAGTAGGATAGTCCTTTTAGGTGGGATCTTTTAGACTTATATGGCAGTCAGTATTCACCCCTTATTGTTTCTAGACAGAGATTTTGCTTTGGTGCTTTCCTATCACCTGAACTAATCCAAGAGGTAAAGAAGAAATGGACTTCTGCTCAGTATTGATTTGGTCTCTCTTGTCTTTCCTGGGTCTCTTGAACTCATCAAGACAGTCAGAGGACTTTTTCTTCCCTACAGCTTTCGTAAAACCCCCAAACTTTATGGCCGTTGTTTAGTTTAGTTTCTCATCTCAAATGGCATATTAATTTGCCATTTTACTTCACTTTATTCTCCTTATTTTCATGATCTATTTCCACAATTAGTTTGACTTGTTGCTGTCATATCCTGGCTTAGTGGTTTAGTCTTTGTAGGGCTTATTGCTCTAAAGGTTCCAGAGAGAGGACTTGACAGCTGGAAATGGTGTGTATCTGCCTTAACAGAACTCTGACTTTTCATGTCTCCATCTGCTGGTAAAAGATGAGATTTGCTGTTCAAACAGATCATATAATGAGTAACAGAAACTACACATTTCAAACGATAAATACCTCTTTCACTGTTACAGATACTTTCTGTTAGGAACTGGATAGAAATGCTAAATATATTTATTTTTAGGCTGCTTAATAATAGCTACAAAATACTAATAACTTATGATCTGTTGTGAATTTATACTGCACTGATGGGAATGAGTTAAGTATTCAAATGGATGTACTAATAACCTGGGAATTCAGATCAGTGTGCTGATGAAACTAGATTTGTTCATTTCTGTGGGAGTAAGAGGCATTCTAAAATGGTCATCCCTCTTTTTAAACATTAATATTTTTACAGTTACTAAGCAAGCAGATAAAGGAAATAATGTATAATGGGATTTTCAATCTGATAATTTATTTTATCTTCTTTCTGTAGAGAGGAATATAAGGCTCATGTTATACATTAACTGTCAGGAGGAACCAGTGGTAGTTTTAATACAAACGGAGTAAAACACTTACATACAATCATGTCAGGAGCTCATTATGCAGAAGCTAAAAAGGTGGGGTTTTACGTGCAAAACTTTCTGTAAGGATATAGTTCATTCAGAGCACAATGTTTCAGTCAGCAAAACACTTTGTTTCCTATCCAGTGGCATCTTCAAGACTGCAAAAGGTGATACTAGTCAGCAGAGTTTGTGGTGAAACAAATGTACTTTAACTCTGCTGTTGTCTGAATAGGTATAGGTCAGAAAAGTGTTATTGTATTTCTGCATTCAAAGCAGTCTTACATTTGTATTTGATTTATGTTATGTAATGAAATATTTAGGTTGATGGTTATTTCCATCTACTCCTACTGTTTTGTAGATGCTTCTGGCTTTGATGCTTTTACAACAGAGATTTTTATAGACCTGAACATTTTCTATAAAACCACCGACCAAGACTTTACTTTTATTTTCTATTTCACTCTATTGTGTATTTATAGGAGTATTTTTCAAATATTGTAAAGGTGCTGATAGTTATATTCATTCCTGAAGCAAAAGGGTGTTTTATGAGACCTATTTCCCCCCAGAACTTTCAATATGAGATGGTGTAGGTATTCTCGAGCAAGAAAATTACAAGCACTTCTGTTTCAGTGCCTTTAATTTTAAAGACTTGTATTAAATTTTGTTCTCCTGTGCAAAGAAACTGTAAAAATGACAGCCTTTCATTTAACAGATCTTTTTGCTGTCTTGACTAAGAGTTTTGTCTGTTCACTTCACTGGCAAACTCTTTTCCCTTCTTTACTTCCGCTAGCCCTGTAGGTTCCCCCTCAATAAAAGAGACTGACTCTCTCCACAAGCATCCTTGTTCAGAGGGATCCTTAGGACTTTCTGAGAGGTGCACAGCTCTCTGTAAAATTCAGTTCTGTCCAGAAATGTATTCTTTGTGTAAATATATAAAAACAAACAACCAACTTTAATTTCAGAGTGCTAGTGAAATTTGTAGGGCTGAAAATGAAAAGAAACATGTATTTATTTGTATCCTAAGAATGTAGGGAGAGCACTGAATAAACTTAAAAACAAAAGTAAACAGGAAACTGCAATGCAAAGAGTAAAATTAAGTAACTTCTTACTGGTAGAGATTGAAACCATTCCAGCAGCTATAAGGATGAATTGTATTTTGGCAGTGCCTATCATGCTGCTGGCCAAAGAGGAATCTGAGACAACTGGTTTAGCATAGGGGCACACCTCAGTGATGGATGAAGCTCAGCCTAAAAGATTTAAGAGTCGAAGTCTAATTTTTGAAGTGAAACATTCAGTGAGGCTTCTATTCCTGTCATTTTTGAAAGTGGGGCTTGGACTCTTGCCATGACGAATGAAAGTCCTAAAAATACTTCAGTGATTTATAAATATCCTCCTTGGTATTCTGGAGTTGTTAGTACCCAAGTCACTTTGAAAACGGCATTTAAACTTCTCAGTCCTAGAACTATCAAGAAGGAACTCAAATAATATCTAGTCTATCCAAGGCAGGATTTACTCAGACTGTCCCTGGCAGCTATTTGTCTAACCTGGTCTCAAAATCCTCCTGTGACAGAGATGCCACAGCCTCCTCAGCAAAACTATTACTGTACTTGACTGTCCACATCAATAGTAAGTTTTTCCTAATGTCTAATGTAAATCTCCCATGCTGTGGTTTAAGCCTATTACTTGTTCTCTCCCTTGTGGACATTTCATAGCCTTTCAGACATCTGAATAGCGTATCACATATTCCCTCATTCGTCTCTTTGTAGCCTTAGTTGAGGTTAAAAAAATGTCCCCTTAGGCACTGTGAAATTTTTTACCCGGAGCCAGCTTATAAAGTAGAGCTGGTTTGTTAATGCCTTTATCGAATAGCAATTTCAGGATAAAAGTGTAGTGTAACGGCATATGGCAGGAAAGCCTGATACAACTGCATCCACTTCAGAGTCTTTATGGTTTAAGTGGAGATTTGGGGTTGTATGAGTTTCCCCCCTTTGTACTTACTGGATGTCAGTACTGGGTTATCGAAAGTCTCAGCAAGCAGTTAGCTTATTCAAGTTACTCATCTGGCGTATTGCTTCTGCAGTTAAGGCTTGCATCTCTGCACAGCATTGCGTGTTGCCAGATGGACCGAACAGCTTACTCACAGCAACTCAGCACCTTCTGCAGCACTGCAGGGTTTCTGAAACAAGGTCTACCTTATTGCTTTATACAGCACCAAGCAGAATGAAGCCTGACCTAGCCATCGTCCAGGCCCCACCGGCTAAAGTTACAAGTATAGAAGTGAAATAATAGTACTGTCTTCCCCTGAAGCAGTTTTGACTCAGTGTAAAACATTTTTTTCCTACCCTTTTTGACTGACAGGTTTTTGAAAATTTGTATTCGTTTTCTGGTACTTCAGTTAGGAGGCATGACAGAGAGTTTGTGCAGATTTTACTTCCTTGTATTTTTAGAAGCAGTAGCAATGCTTACTGTTTTATGGATGGAGAAATGCAGCTTCAAGAGCACACCCACATCATGCCTACCTACCTTTGGGTATCGGTGTCCGGGGGGAGGGGTAGGAGGACCATCAAAAAAGAGCACTGCACACTGTGGCCACCGAAAGCAGCAGAACGAGTTTCCTTGTTGAGTTTCTTCTTTGAATGTATTCCTAATGTTTGCATGTGTCAGCTCTGCTGAGGTGGCATCTCAGGTTTTAAATTAATATGGTTGTAATGCATTTCTCTTTAATTAAAAAAGAGAGCTCCCCCGTAGGAAATTTCCTAAAACAAAACTCATTAGTAATAAACAGATTAAATCTTTATCAGTTAATCAACACTATAAACTTCTGAGTGTTTGGAGAGCAGCGTGAGATAACACTGTCGTCACAATAAGAGTGTTTGAAATCATTAGGGATCCCACCATGCCGTTCTGATGGTGAGAAAATAATGATTGAAGATGAGGCCCCCTACAGAGCTCATGTGTGAATTTCCCTAAAGATTAAAGCTGCAAAGATCTGGATTTTATGTTGTCCCCATCTCTAAAGATTTTCTTTTAAATAGTGGTGGGCAATACCAACCAAATTCTTAATGATGCTGATGCCAGAACCTGTCACGCTGCCACAAAATTTTTGAGCTGGTGGTTAGTGAAAATCTAGGGACTGTTCATGGGTTGGGAGCCTCTCTGCCTTCTCAGAGCACCTGTTCCCAGCTGATCTCTCTGAGGCTTTGACTGTGGTGGAGACTGCACTGCAAATTCCTCACCTTCCTCCACCCTGAATCTTCAACACGGCCACTTCTGTCAGGACTATGGTAATGCTCTCATTGTGCACGTGAGGGAGTTCTGCTCTGGTCCAGCTGCCTGCTGTGCAGATGGAAGGGGCAATGTAGCTTTGGGCAGGGACCTCTTTTTGGGGAGAGGCAGGGGCATAATGAGCAGGACAGGACAAAACTTGTATGGCTGGTAGCATATCAACAACTCCTAACCCGATATAATTTGGAGTCATGCACATTTAGGAAGTTATGCTATAGAGGCACTGACATTTTCTCTGTCACTGCTGGGAATGTGTCAAAGCAACTCTGTGTCACCCTAGGGGGTTCTTTGGAGCCATTGGGATACTTTGGGTTCTTTCTGTGAACTCTAGGAAAAATAAAAGTAAGTGGGCTGGAATAAAAATAGGGGCAGTGAGAAAAATAAATCATGTTTTTCTACATCCAGCAAACTTACTGGAATGGGTGAGCAAGAAGTTATGAGCAGGGGGATGGCAACTGGGAGTCACGCGTAACTGTTGCCTTTTCATTTCTCAACTTTAATCTTAATTTGGTCACTGCAGCAATAATTGCACATGTTTTGTCACAAAAGAGTCAATGTAAATCAGTTTCATTGTGGCATGAATTACAGCAGCAGTAATGGTATTATCAAACATGTTAAGTTTGGAACGTGCTTACTGCTTAAAATGCACATTGAAGGTTAGGTGACACTGCTGACTCCAGAGGTCTAAATCAAATGCTGTGTTGGAGTACAAGTGAATTGGCCATTTTATTTTATCCTTCATATACTTACGTTGTATTACAAAACACAGCCTGTTTCATAGGTTCCTGCTCTGGAAAAACAAGAGTCCCAGTTCCTGCCCCTTCATTAGAACGAAATCCATAGACAGCGTATAAACAAAACCTCATATGGATGGTCCTATTTAAAAGGCATGAATTGAACTACACTGATTAATTTCAGAGGCATTGGGGACTGTTCCTCTTTAGAAGTCTTTAGCTACCATGGCACTATCACTTTTGAAAATCAGATGGTAGATGTCCTCACTTTTCTGTCACTTGTGCCAACCAGACATCTGTGTGCAAAAATCACAAATTTTAAAAATATCCCTTTCTTTTCCTCATATTATGATATGTCTTTGTGGAGTATATTTTCAAGCAGGCTTTGCAGGGGTAAATTGTTTGTAACAACTCCCTTTGTATTCATAATTACAGTCAGCTCTGTCACCTGTGAATTAAAACCTTTTATTAAATACCTTTATGAAGTGCTAGGTACAGATTTACTGGGAGGGGAATAGAGGATAAAAGAGCTGTTGCACTCTTATTAACAGCCGCATAATACATTTCTGTGCCATGTGTTTGGGACTGCCTCTGCCTTTGCATCTTGTGTGTGCATTTGGAGAAAGAAGCACAGATACTTTTTGTTCTGTTTTTTTAAATACTGGGGTGAAAGATCACTTTCTATCAAGAAACCAAATGCCCTGACTTGGCAAAATGGACTGCTTGCACAGGTCCATATGATCCATCTGATCATACAGCTTTCCTACAATGCTGTTTCTTTCATTCACAGGGTGGGTGACCTTCAGATCTCAGTGGACGGGTCTTTAACTCTGCTAAAAAAGGAGAACTCATCCCATGATTATCATTTATCTACTCATCCCATCCTCCTCACTTTTTCTTTTCTCTTTTTTTTTCTTTTCAGGATGGAGTAGGTGTAGATGAGAAGCTGTCTTTACGGCGGGTAGCCGTGGTAGAGGATTTCTTTGACATTATCTATTCCATGCATGTTGAAACTGGGCCTAATGGAGAACAAATCAGAAAACATGCTGGACAAAAGAGAACGTATAAAGCAGTAAGTAAAAAAACCCAACCCAACCAACCAACTAAAAGTGAACGCCATTTTCTAAAAGTGTGAATTAATTGTGTTTAGTCACATGGCATGCAATTTGTGTTTTTTCCAGCTGAATTAGTACTGCAGCCCTCACCCTCACATTTATTTCAGAGATCTTTCAATAATGCATGAAAATATACAGTTTAGAAATCCTGTTTTGTGTGTGTTAAGGACCAGATCCATTGACTTCAGTAGAGATTTTCTCATTAGTACAAGCAGAGAATTTACTCTTTCTATAATGGTTTGACACTTTCTCTAATAACTCTGTATTAATTCATTGTTATTAAATGGATGAAGTCTTAAAGAAGGTATTGCCACAACTTTGCTAAATGAGATGATATACTTAATGGTTTAATGGTATGAAAACTTGTAAATATACTAAATTCAAAAGGCCGGAAACCTACTAGGTACAATGATAGAAGTATTGAGATGGCAGCTTTCACACCTGCATAAACTGGCTGAGTAGAGAGATTATTTCTAAGATTTTTAATTGCACATTGTTGCTTGACCTAACCAGTTTAGCCACTGCCTTAAAATAGCTATAAATAGCTTTTGTGGTTGGGGGCACAAATATAACACTTTCTTCTTTTATGGAGAACTAATGAAACATTTACTGCACTTTCCCAAGGTGCTTAAAATGTATGTACTTGCCTGGATTTGGATGGCCAAACTTCCATGCGCAGGGCTGTGACAGTGCCAGGCATGCTCAGCAGTTGATCCTGATCCGCCTGCCCAGCTGTTTCCAGCGGCTGAAACACTGGGGGCTCTCCCAGGGCATCAGGGCAGGGGCTCCCAGCCAGGGCCCATCCCACCGCCCTGGCTGGGGCTCAGGGCACCCGGGGCACCTCTACCCATGGCCCCAGCAGGATGGGGCTGGTGGGGGGCTGCGCACAGGGCTCCGAGGTAGCCCGTCACCCTGAACACAGTGTTCTTCACCTTAAAAACAACCTGTAGTCGTGTCAGCTGTTTTTCATCAGAGGTCACCAAAATGTGGAGGAACTCCAGGTTTCTGATACACACATCTTCAATTTTTAGTCATAAGAAATAGCCATTTTTCCGTTACTGTTTTTTTCAGGTATATATCTTTACTATATATCTATGAATCCCTTCACAGATATTTTATTTATAGATTATTTCAGATGGTTTGTTGTGGGATAAGCTTTTGGCAAAATTTCTTATAATTTGTTCCCAGCAGTATTGACCTTAAGACAGATATATGAAAGAAGACACCAGTCATCTGGGTATGCTTTTGTGAGGCTTGGAGTGATATTTCAGGCTGAACAAACACGAACTGTCTAAATTAATTTTCATCCGTCACCGTGGCCATTTTGATACTTGGTCTTCTCTTTTAGAAAGCATTAGAAAAGTAATATTTTCATTGACCTTTCTATTTCTGTTTACTTCAGTAAGCTGTTCAAAGGTATAGGTCACAAACTTTGTAGAATAATATACAAGTATAAGGAATGCTGCCAACTATAAATACAATACTTAAAGTCATCATTCTACAAATACATGCCAAGTATCCCATGATTCCAGGTCAGATGAGAAATTTGTTTATTGTGAACAGCATGACAGACAACTAGTGTCTCTTCTGTGAGAACTGTTTGTGCAGATTCAGTAGCCTATACAGTAGTTTCATCTGATGTCAACTTTTATTGCGATTGATACCTGAGCTTATGCCATCATTGTGAGCAGAGGGAAGGATGCCCACATGTAGCTCTGTGTCATTTCCACAGTCTGGAATGTTTGTGCATTCATTTCATTGCATATTAGTTTCTTAAGGGCATTGAGTCATATTTCCCAAGGATAGGGTTCACATATGTAATTTTTAAAGACATCCATAGATTAAAAAAGGCAAAAAAGACTCCAGAACAAACTAGTATCAACTCTTGCTCTCTGTCCCAATATGAGAATTAGGTTAAGTAAACAGGCTTTAAATTCTACCAGGCTAACTGGGGAAATGCATGCTCCTTTACTGGACCTGTCATGAAAATACCTTCACAAAAAATGATCAGCTGTAGTGTTGGTCTGTTCCTGCAAGCCATGCAGTATCCATCTCCTCTGTTGCACTGCAGGAGGAAAGAGGTGGTGTCTCGGGTAACTGTCTCACAAAAAATTATACCCTAAAAGCTTTATAAATCAAACTGAAGTACTCTGGTGGGGTTTAATTTCATTAAGTGAATTGGGAACAAGATTAATTTAGTCTTGTTTCTTTGTTTACATGTCAAAAGTGAATCATCCTTGGGATCTGTGAATGTATTTATCATGCATAAGTATTCACTGCATAATTTGAGTGAAGAGAAGGAAAACACAAACTGTATGCTACAACTGCTCTTTGTTATTCATAATTCCTGGCATGTGATGATCACATTGCTTCTGCTCTCTGACTGGATAAACGAAATGTTCTAACAGAGAAATGATGGGAAGAAAACCACCACAATTTTGGTACAAAATTGCTAAACTTCTGAAGTTCATAAATGTTGTCGCTGATTTTCAGTACATGAGTATTTCTAAAAATTTAATGGCACAGCCCTAAGAATTGCAACGTACTGATTTCAAGTAATTAATTTGCTTATATATGTGCCTCTCTGTTTTCAATAGTGAACCTGCTCCACTCGAAATTTTGAATCCACTCAAGTGTGATTAGAAGGGTAATGAAATTGTCAAAGGTGACTTAATTAACTACTGTTTGCATTTATACAGAGTGCCAAACTTGGAATAGGTAGGGTCTTTTTAATTTTTGATAGAGTCACCCCAGATGCTGAAGTGATAAAATACATCAGTGTCTCTCTGAAAGCATGTTCAGAACAGCTTACAAACTCAATTAGTGAATCTGTAATCTGCACTGACTTGTTTATGTTAACTGTATGGAAACGAATAGCATTTTTATAACTGATTTCTGTGGGACTTCCTACAGTGGTGCTGCACAGGAAGATAAATAGGACGTGGTGCTTGGCACCTCTAAAAGAGCTGTGTATTGGAAGTGAGCCGTATATTTTAATTGGGGCAACAATGTACCAGACTCCAAGTTTACAATTTCTTGGCCCAAACCCTATAGATTTTTTAGGAAAGCATCTGTGATTCAATATTTAAGTTTAGAATAACATCCCATTTTCTTCTTCTGTGCACACTAACAAATGAGAAGGGAATTGTACAAAGTCTATGTAGAGGATGTGGAAGAGTAACCTTGAAAATATGCAAAAAAGTGAGCTTCCCATTTCAGTGGCAGTTTTTGTGCTCATTTCAAGTGCCCTACTTGTATACAATATAAGACTGATGGGCTGTGTTCCTTGCCAGCATAACTGTAGGTAGACCTACACCCGCAAAAAAAAGACCCTACATATATATACACTCATATCTGGAATACACCAGACTGAAGGAATACTTAATATGATGTTTATAATCTCAGCTAGTTCCCTAGTTCCCAGGGAAGTTTACAAACAGGGAAAAAGTCGAGGGCCTTGATCTGGGAGATAATTCCCTTACAAAGGCAGGATATGTGACACGAAGCCCATCTGAGCGGGTTGCTCAGCAGGGGCACAGGTGACTAGGAGGGTGCGGGAGGTGAAAAGAGCATGTCCCTTGGTGCCTTCCTCAGCAAGCAGCAGTGCCCAAACAGGTCCCTGCTTGTCCTGCATGCCCCTGGGTCCTCTGCTGGGCTCCACAGGAGGTGGGATGAAATGTGCTGATGCAAGGAATTGGTTAAGTGGTCACGAGAAAGTACCAAGGATCTTCATAATGGTGACTCTACTATCATTGGCTGCTCAGTGTCCTAGAGGAACTGTGTTGCTTTCAGATAGTACTTTTCACTCTGTCCTAAAGGACTTATTTTTGTATTGGCATCCCACCCCGAAAGGAGAACTGTGGTGTCAAAGTGGAGACGGGGACGCATGGGAGAGAAATGTTCAGGAAAAGAATCCGTCTGGTGTATTCGCAAAAGTGTGCAACAAGTGCATAGCAGGCTTTCTGTGCCTTTGTAGAGCTGCATTTCTTGATTTCAACTATTCAGCTGTGTTTAAAATTTAAATTCAAGTGCTGAAGGGTATATCAGAGGTGGGAGTAACTGGGAAAAGTTGTGGCTACAGTAGCAGCATAATGCAACAAGCTCAAGCTGTTAGGACAACTCTTTGTGATTCAGTGCAAACCAGGGGGAAAAAAAAGCTTTATTACATTTTTCAAGAAACTCAAATTGTCTGTGACTATGGAAGATGGAAAACATCTCTGCCTCCTCTCAAGCCCAGCTGTGGGTACAGGTAGGCCAGATTTAGTGATCAAGCCCTATATTTCAGAGTAGACTTTATTTTCTTTACTTTCTTTAATATTCTTAAAAAATATGTGAGATTTTCATTCATTTAAAGAATAGAGTAAATGTCTCACCTGTATGTTATATCTGGACAAGTTTCCAATAACTAAGTGCATCAACTACCCCAGAACTGTTTGTGTAAGTCTTGTAGCCACCCTAAGCACCTTAAATTCTATGTGCATATTCTACTTGAATATTTTTACCTGTGAAGGTTGATCTAATATCTGCCTATTGAGCCTGTGTAGCTACCGTGCAAAGCCTTGAAACGTTACAGCAGTGAACTTGAGTTGTGAGTGAGGGTTGCAATGTCTGAGCAGGAGAAATGGGTCAGTTAATAAAGCTCCCAACCCATGAATGAAAAAAGAGCACTGGGCTGATGAGCTGGAAGAGAAGCAGGCTTGTAAAACATGGGGGAGATATTGATGTGTCAAGGGAAAGTAGCTTGAGGCAAGGCTCTGTTCAGATAGGTAGTACATAAATATATAACATCTGAGGCATAACAGGAGTCTATTAGGTGGGGGGCAATATCTGGGGTCCTGTGTTTCAGCCAGCTGTTGCAGTAATAAATGTTTCTTGGTTTGGGATCAGGCTGTTGAGTACCTTCCCTCTTTCCTGTCACCCTTAGAAAAACCTTCCTCCGATTGTGAAACATGGCATGACTCTTTTCCCCTCCCAAAATAGGAATGTGCTTGCAAGTCGCCTCTGAGCATCACAGTGAACGTGTTTTCCTCAGGGAGGAATTTTTTGACAGGTCACATTATGAAATAACATCACCCCCTTCCAGTACAACTTCCCTGATTGAACAGAGTTAAAGCAGGTTTGGGGTCTGGCTGGTTTCCCTCCAGGGGCAGACCTTGTCCTTGGGGAAGCAGAAGAATATGATGTTTGTGCAGGGCCTTAACATGCTTAAATCCTTGCATCCATGCTGTTCCTGTGTGCGTGGTGAAACAGCCAAGCCCTGCGCACGTCTACTCTACAGCCTTGTTCTTGCTTCTTTGCAAAGGGTGAGTGTTGAGTGTCCTGGCAGCGGTCCCGCTAGCAGGTGCTCCCCGTCGCTTCCCTCGCAGAAAGCAGCTTCTGTTATGCGGGGAGGGAAGGGAAAGGATCTGTGAAGCGCAAGTTTAGCAAGAGAGGGAACAGCATTTTCCCCAGTATAGCAGGGTAGTGAGCTCTTGATAAAACTCCCAGCGGTAATACGTCTGCTTTCCTATGTCAGCCTTCTATTCTGACCTCTTGCTGAGGAAAGGAGAGGACTTTCCTTGGCTGGCTTGCCCTCTGTCATCAAGAAACCAATTTCTGCCACCTGGTTTGATGGCTGTGGGCCCAGGACAGATTACCATCTTCTATCTCTCTGCCTGTCTCTCTCTCTTTCCCCTCTTGGAAGTCTTCTTTGGATCATCTTCCCCCCTGCCTTACCCTCCTTAATTAAAAAAATATACACACACACCCCAACAACAAAACCTTCTATTCTGACACATCGTATCTTCCAGACTACACATACATCCTCCATGCTAATTCTTTAGGGGTTAATAGGTTCACTTGCAAAATTTCACTCCCTCTTCTCGCACTTGTCTTTCCTGCTTTACCATATGTGTCCTAAAATCTGCCTTTCAGTTTAGAGCTTGTTAATTTTCCAAATAAAAATGTAGCTCTGAAAGTTCCATCATCACAACATCCTGCACTTAAATCGTCTGAATATTGGTGAGCAGAAAGGAAACTTTGCCTGTTTTCTCTGCCTGCAGTGATGTGGTAGAAATGCAATACACTTCTCGTGGACAATTAGAGCATTCATCACTTAGCTCCAATGTCAATCAGATTACATGCTCAGGTACTGGATTACTTGCCTTATAGTAGGTGTGCTCTTCATGGGATCCAGTAAACAGCATGTAGGTCAATTTTAGGTCTAGAAGGACTTCGTTGTTGGGCAATGTTTTGGATGGGTTGATATATGTCAAAATCTATTATATCATAGATTTTTTGTGAATGGTGAAATAAGATCATAAAAGTTTTGACTCTGAAGCTGCTAAGTCAACTCTTTATTTTCCTCTGAAATGAAATGAAATACGTGTTGATGAGCATGAACTGTATTGTTAGGACATGTTTGCTTCTTATCCTGTAACTTCTGAGGCAAAACCAAACCCTGTATGATTATTGCACTTTTTGCTTAATGCTCCAGATATCTAGTTTCTTCTTCATGTAATTCTTTCCCTTTACAATGTAAAAAGCGTTCAGCTGTAAGAGCTATATCTAGTACACAGTACCTAAACACCAGCCTGCTAGAATCTGCTTATTTTCCAATTTGTCTGTGATGATACAGAATACATCCAGATACAAGATAACACATTTCTACAAGCAACAGAAGGTATACTAATGTGCAACGAAACGGCTAGTAAGAATAAGGAATCCCATAAGGATACTTCTAAAGCTTCGTATTTGAAAAAACTATGCGTATAACTTTTTTTAAAGTAATCCAAGTAATTTTATCAATTACAATTTTATCAATTATCAGTCAGCACTGATTTTTCTTTGATTGGTACAGGCATGTGCATCAGCAGTTTCTTGTAAGTCATGCCAAAAATATGCCGGTCTGCATTGTCAGTGTGTGGATGTAAATAATGCAATATCCCTCACTTCAATTTACTTTTCTGGCTTTATTTTTTCTTAAAATATAGAGTTGTGTGTGTTTGGGTTTTTTTTTGTGTGTGTGTGGAATTGCAATAAACCAATATTATTTTATTGCAGCATATCACTGAATGAGATGGACTGGCTAGGTTTTTTGTTAGCTAATGGCCTTGAGAAGAGAGGTTGGAGCAGGGTTGCTGAAGGCAGTGAGAATATACAGCATCAGTGAGGACTGAGTCGTTATTGCTTTATTTCAGGTAGAATAGAGGACAGAAACAATTTTTCTTGATGAAGTCAGACCACTGTCTAAGGTATTTCTGTATAGTTACTTAGAAAGTGTCATAGGCCCTCAGGTTGTGCTCCGAAATACTCACATGAAAGTCAGCTCTGTGAACTACATCAGCCCAACCATGTATACAAGCTGGTAAACTCTACTGAGGGGTGAAATATAGGATTTTGTGTTCGGCCTTGTGCTAATTTGGTTAGAGAGCTTCCCAGCTCCAGCTGGCGCGAAGCCAGCTGGTTCGGAGCATGGCCAGAGTGAGCAAGTGGCTATCTACATCTTATAAAGTAGAAGGGCTCTTCTTTAATGAGAAAGGCAAACAGGAGTCTGCACTGTTGGGGGCATGAGGTTCAGGGCTTTTTTGGTAATCTTTCTGGCATTGAAAATTGGAACAAGATTTTTGTGTATATTCAAGCATCAAGAATAAGGAAAACTGTGGGTTATGTCCTCTATGTATCTCTTTATTGTCATACCTATTGCATTGTGCCAATTTCTACAGGCTGAAGACTTGCAATGTAACTGATTGATTCGAATTACAAAATAAACAGGGGAGGAAGTTGGTGAAAACTGATGTTATTTAGGGAAGGGCATCCTTAAAACTGTGTTGCAGTGGGAGGTTGGAGACACAAGCATCTGCTATGTGGACAAATTTAGTTATAAAACCCGGTTCCCTTATAGTCAGTGGAGCATACCTATCAAATCTGGGCCTTAGCTGACTTGCTTTCCTGGAGGATTTTCATCCTGTTTGAGCAGAACTGGAATTTTGACAGAGATGCTTGATTAGAATAAATGGAGCATTCCTATCAAATGCAGGCAACTAATGAATCCATGGGTAAGCTCCATTAATTTCAATACAGTGCTAAATGTGTTAAATATTATGAGAGAGAGGTTGCTACGTATGTGCACTTACCAATTTTCTTAATGCTAAATTCCAGCTGATTTTAAGTTCTTTTTTTAGATTCCATAAAGCATGAGTCTAATCAATGATTTCATATTTAGAAGGGTGAATAAGCATCTGTTCTGTGGTACAAACACCAGGAAAAATAATCTGAAAATATTTTGTTGGTAGGATCTCCCATTCAAAAGTGGCTTCATTTAGTGTCTTCGTTTTCAGATAAATTGTTTCACACCCAGAGAAAATCTTTGCCAATTTTTATTGCAGAACAAATATGCTTTTATACTAATCCCCTTCCCCCAAAAAGAAGATTTCTGTTATATAAGAAAACAACAGCCCAAACAGCAATACTGTAAACAGGATGGTATAATTTGCATTCTTATTTTACAATGCATCATTTCCGTGTATTTCCATGACTCGTGTCACATCAACAAACACTAATTTAAACTGCAGCTATTTTGCAAATTACTGTCACTGATAAATTTGATCCATGGAGTTTTAGGAAACGTAAGTTTCAACACAAGTTAAGCAAGTGACAAGCCAAGGAGAAGAGTGTAAGAGTTAAAACTGGCCATTCCTCCTCCTCTTAGCCCCCTTGTGAGGAGGACAAGTGATTTGCACCATATGTAAGTCCATTTACATCCAGTTAAAGAAAGTTATCTTGTCCTTCTTGTATCCACACTTTCATACACCCCACCTCCATCCTTCTACACTTCCTACGGGGACTTGCATCAACGTAGTGCTTGATAGGAAATCGAATCCTGCTTTACAATAAGGGAATACAAGCAGATGTCAGTTGACTTTTCTTTTAATCTCTACTGCTGGCACTTTGTCTTTCTTTGGGGATTATCTCCATTGCAAAACAATCACCTTGGTTGGGAAATGAAGGGCTGGAGATTCCTTTCAACACTTGCACTGCTCAGTGAATATACATCGACATATATAATGAATCACAGAAAAGCCGTGGCTTTGCCTGGTAATGTCATGAGAACATCTAAGTCTGTACATTCTTCCACCCATCTGGTGAACCTGCTCCAGTACACTAGCCTCCTAGAGAAGAAGTTTTTCCTGATGTCCAGTTTGAACATCCCAGGCTACAGGCGTTTGCTGTTGTCCCTGGTTATATCCTCTGAAGAGTTTCTCGCCAATTTTTCTAACTCCCCTTCAGGCAGTGGCGGGCTACACTGAGATCTCTCCCTGCCTCATAACATACTCTTTGTCACATGAAACGAATCCAGCCTCAGTCTTCAACCTTTCCTTCAAGTCACCTACTTTGGGCTCCAGCTGCCGCAGCGGTCTGCCACAGAGCCCTGTCCTGCTTCTCAGCAGCTGCCTTGAACTGTGGAGGGGAAAACTGGACACATCATTCCAGCTGCTGTCTTACCAGCACTGTGTACAAAGGGATAATAATTTTTCTTGATCTGCTGGCCATACGCTTAATGTAGCCAGTATGAGATTTGCTTTATCTGTGATCAGAGAGTATGCTGGTGGCTCATTTTCAGCTTGGCTCTGACCATCACCTCCAGGTCCTTTTCAGCAGGGCAAAACGTCTATAAAGATAGATGCATCCTGGGGGACTGGGGGGGGGAATGTAATCTTTAAAAACAGCAGTAACTGCTTCCTCCTCTCCCTTTTCAATAAAGAAAAAAACCCCTTTGACACCGGCTTGCGAGTACGTGGTTGGAAAGAATGGTAATGCTGAAAGGAGGAAACAACTGAAATTTGTTGTTTCAAGGTATCTCCAGGTGTAGCAGAGTCTCTAAAATCAAGCAACTCCTAAATTCTATAACCGTTAGTAAAAATAACTTATTTTCCATGTAGTATTAAATCACAAGCTTTCCAAGAATATTTTCCCAAAACATTCAAATACAAAGTTAAACTAGCAAGGAGACTGTCATTGCTGCTAATGCAGAGTCCTGTATCTGTCTATGTATTGTTACAATAAAACCAAATAGAGCACATAAGCCAAGCATTTTTTTTTTTTTGATATTGATTATAAGAAAAAGATCACGTTTCAACTTTTTTG
This sequence comes from Ibidorhyncha struthersii, assembly GCA_013398815.1. Classification (NCBI taxonomy): domain Eukaryota; kingdom Metazoa; phylum Chordata; class Aves; order Charadriiformes; family Charadriidae; genus Ibidorhyncha; species Ibidorhyncha struthersii. The sequence continues at coordinate 353,960 of VZSZ01005263.1, read as the reverse complement.
AGAACCATCCCTCAGTGGGATGCCTGTTATGTATGAATCTTTTTGCTGAAAGGAAACTGAAAAAAAGCTGTAAACAGAAAATGAAACCCCTTTTGATATAAGTGAAATTTTCTTCGATATTGACTATTATTAGCCGTTAGATGATAAGTAGGCAGATTGGATTGATGTTTCTTGAAATAGTACATAGTATGCAGAACATGCTTTCATTGTGCTTCCTGGCATTATAAGATAATATGGCTTATTTGGAAATATAATGATCAGTTCTGTTAAATCATGTTCAATCAGCTTATATAATAACAGCTATATTTTGTTATTCATTTCAGATTTCAGAGACCTATGCCTTCCTACCGAGAGAAGCGGTGACACGATTTCTAATGAGCTGCTCAGAGTGCCAGAAGAGAATGCATTTAAACCCAGATGGAGCGGATCATAAAGGTAGTTTTAGTGTCAAATAGTGGGATGTAAAGTCATTTTATTCCTCATACCCATTTGTATTTTCCTAGCTTAAGTGAGGGTTCATAAAAATTTGGTAGACTGCAACAGTTCGGTAAGTTAGATCATCTCATTTCCTTAAGGTGGAAGGTAGTGAGTTTTCTGCTTTTGTTTAAGGTTGGAGTGTAATACCATATGCATGCCTAACATAAATATGATTTTATGTGGAGGAAATAATTTATTTTGCTATGGAAATGTTTATATGGAGGCTTAAACCTAAGGAATAGTTAGGGTGCATGTGCTGTTGTCACTTAGGGTAGAAGAACTCATCATTTCTCAGGGTTCGAACTTGATTTTCACTTTTCTTTGGGAGACTCCCATCTGTGCAGCCTACAAGCAATTGAAAATGCCAAAGTTAGAACTCAATGACATAGCTGTCAGACTTTGACTGCAGAGTAAACTCAAGTAGCCTCCACAATTGCCATATAATGCATAATAAATATTTTTGTTGCAGATAATGGAAAACCTCCAACTTTGGTGACCAGTATGATTGATTACAACATGCCAATTACTATGGCTTATATGAAACATATGAAGCTGCAGCTACTAAATTCACAGCAAGATGAGGTAAAACCCGAAATCTTTTGGTTTTCTGCTCTCCTGTGTTCTTTGGTGCTTGTCTTTGCAGTAGCCAGGAAGCTGAACTGAAGATGATCGTTGATCTCATCCTTATAATTTCATTGCTAAAATAGTGAGCCTGAAACCAAACCAAAGCTGTTTGCAAGTAATCAGCTTGAGAGAAAATCCCATGACTTACCACCCTTCCATGGTTGGGGGTAATCTGCTGTATTGCTTCAAATCACCTGAGGTGCCCTTTTACTGTCTGGACCAGCAGAAAGGGTAATGGGGGCAGCATGTTCACCTGAGACTTAGTGCTGTGCTCAGCGGTGACTTTCATTGTCTATTTCTAGAAAGCAATACCATGAACAGCAGAAATGAATGGCATGGTGTTCTCAAGGTTAGCAACCAGGATGCAACACGTTTTAGTGAGATAGATGGAAGCCCTGGCAACATCAGTTGAAATCTTTAATGCAAAAAGCTTGATAAATAAGAGTAGGGGTTGCTTTTGAAACTTTGAATAAAAAACAGAAAAAAAAGGAAGAGAAGTAGGCTGGGAATCAAGCTTCTTCAGAGAGAATTGGACTTGAGTTGAATTGTATTTATTTCTTCTCGACAATTATTTTCTTTCTGTGATTTATTCAGAGTTTTCCCAGATCTTAAGAAGTGCTTCATCAATTGGATGGCAGCTACCAAATTATTTCTAATAAATCCATTTTGCTAGAAATGTGTTCATTTACCATTTGAGCTGCCAAATAGTTAGAAGCCCAGCTATGTGTTAGCCAAAAAGCAGTCCTGCATGCTGTGTCCTTCTGCCCAACTACAAGATATTTTTCAGAACAGAAAACCTTGAAAAACAACCTTAGCAGCTGGATTATGTCAAAGACCCTGACTGACTCCTGGCTTCTGTGGAATCAGTCAGATGTGGTTTCATAATAAGTAGATATGGGCTATTGGTGGAGATTTATGAATTATTCAACACCCCATAGAACAGGGATTTCATCAGTCGTCTAGAAATCTCAGGATCCTTGTTTCACTTTTCCCTTTTTTAATTGTGGAGGGTGTGGGGAGAGACCCCAACTCAGAGTTCTTCATGCACAAATACAGCCTGGTCATCTTTCCCTCCTATTGAGTCTCCCCTCTGGGTGCTGCCCTTTGGGCTGTACATTTGTTTCACTAAGAACAAAATGGCACTGAAAATGGTGTAGTACAAATCAGGAAGGTTTTTGGTGCATACATTCAGACTATGCAATGCTCTTAAAAAACATGCTTGGTTTTGTAGGAAGGCTCTGTTTCCAAGGTTTCATCAATCATATCTGTATTCTTGTGGAGGGGGTGGAATTGAGACAGGAGTAAACTTGGATCCCGCAACTAGCTAGCACAGTGACTGAAAGCCTCCTAATTCTCTCATCCTCAGTTGATCATTTTCAAGCTGAGCCCGTCGATGAAAGGGAAACAGGCTTCTAAAAGGAGAACTCATCACTGTGTGGGAATTTACAGCTGTGTGGCAACCGGTATGAAGATGCCAGTGGCTCCCAGCTCCTCTCCACATGCCTGTGTGTCCACGGAGATGCAGATAAATGTTTACACAGTTTGGGGAGTGAGGCGGAGATACTCCACAGAGTGCTGTGGACAAACACAGGCTGCCCATGTGTGGTGTTTTATACCTATGCAAGTGTTGGATAGCCAGAGCTCCCTTGCTGGGAACTCATACAGATTGCCTAACCTCAGAACTGGAGAATGTAAGCTGCTGCTTGCTGGTTTCTACAGGTTTCAGTGAGAAATACCACTGTGCCTTAACAGAGGCACAGCCTTCCAGAAGGTCTGGGGGAGTCTGTGTTCTGATATTGTTCTTTGAACAAGCAGTGTACGTTTCCCTAAACCTCAAAACCAGCTCGACGTGTGCCTCAGCCCTGTCTGTCTGGCGCAGGAGGCTAGCGGGCACCACAGTTCTTCTGTGAGGGCAGCTTTTGGGGATGTGCTGCTGCTGTATCTGGGGTGCTCCTGCCTCATCTGAGCAAAGCAGACAGGTGCCCTCTAGAGAAGCCCTGACTCTTCCATTTTGTTTTTTACAAAACTTTGAGAACAAGGTGTGTTTGTTTCATTATTTGTTGTTGTCCTGGTGTGATGATGCAGAACAGCATCACCTTTTCGTGTTGTCCCACTCTCACTCCTGAATGACATTTGGCAGTACTTCATCCCAGTTTAACAAGAGTCGTGATTGCAGGGAACTTGCCTTCCAAAAATGAGAGAAACGGCCATGCAAGCTGGAAACATCACTGAGACCCATGAGAGGAGTAGATTTAAGGGCCAACCACTCAGAAAGAAGAAAGCAGCTATATTAATATCTGTAGAAACCAGTTCACAACAAGTATACAGTAAATAATGCTCTAAAGATTGCTGTTTTTCTAGGTGAATTCTGGTGAGCAACCCAGAAAAATAGTCAGAATCCTGCTAGTTCTGTTTTTGTTAAAAAAATAATGTCTTAATTGGACAAATATTTTAAACTGATCTTCAGGGGATACAAAATTGTTTGCCATATTTTTTTCTCTACATTCTTTAAAATGCTTTTCTTCATAACAGAAGTAATTATCCCAGAAAAGTTGTTACTGAAAATATATCAGCTTAGGTTTGTATGTTGCCTCAGCAGCTTACAGAGCAAGACTTGTGGATGCTTAATTTTTGATCCATGAATGGGCCCATGAACTTCAGTGGGACTGAAACAAGTGATATTAAACATGTACGTGAACATTTGCTGAACTAGGTCCAAAACTTTTGCTTTTAAAATGGGGACAAAATATTTGATTGGGATTTTTACTTTCTGCCCTCTGCTGTCATCCCTAGTAAGTGCTCTGTAATTAGACTTGATACATAAATCATATTAAAGATGTATAAGGCAGAATAAATTTGAAAGTGATTCTCATGTGATTATGTTACTTTGGTTTGCCATTGACTGTCATTTGAACATGCTCAGAACTTTTATAAGCTTTATCATTTTCATAGATGCTTCTTTAAACACAGTAGCAGTGCAATGGTGACATCATGTCAAGGGAATTTGGTCGTGGTTTCTTACTAGGTCAAGTTGCCATTTGGAAATATCTCACTGTGAGTGGTAATCATGGTGTTACTGACCTCGCTTGGGAAAGGTAGAAGATTCAGGCAGGGAATGTGGAGAGCTCTCCTCAGCCAAATTTAGATAACAAGGATGTGGTATGGGGTCTCTAGTTACTAGCCCTCTTTTGCAAAATACTATGGAAACAGAGAGTGCGGTAATGGAGTATCCTCATAGTTGAACAATTTGCATTTGTCAGATTATCATATCACATAAATGCTGTGTTTTCCTTGCTCTTCTTTATGTGCTCTGCTTGTTTGCTTATATACACAAAGATTTAGCATGATTACACTTCACATCAAGTGTGAGTGAAACAAACGGGAATGAGTGAACTGCACATATAACATGAACAGTGTAGCATGTTTTCTGACACATCTCAAACTTTCCATGTGCAGGATGAAAGCTCTATCGAAAGTGATGAGTTTGATATGAGTGACTCGACTAGGATGTCAGCTGTGAACTCTGACCTCAGCTCAAATCTGGAAGAGAGAATGCAAAGTCCTCAGAACCTCCAGGGCCAGCAGGATGGTAAGGCTCTCGTTTTATACAGAAAATGCGGTATTGCCTTTTTTTTTTTCCCATTCTGTGCCTTCATTTAGTACCTGCTGTGTCCTTTTCTTCATAGTGTGTTTCATTAGGTAATTTGAAATGTATGTTCCCTATGTCTCAGCATGAAGAGGACGGAGTTGGGGTTTTTTGCAGGTTAATTTATTTGTTGCTTAGGCAACAGGTGAGTGCTTAGACCACTATATGTTAAGTATAATTATTTTTCTATTTTTATGTATGTAGTGTGACCATACACAGGCGTAAAAGGAAATGAAACTCAAACCTTTCTGAGGCAAGCCACAAGGCTAAGAAAGCTGGTTTTACTGGTTGAAATGAGGGACAAGGGTGTGACAGAAGCATGGTTATTTGAGAACTAGGAATTGGGATGTGATATTCAGAAGAAAGGATAAAAAAACCAAACTCCAGTAGGGAAAGAGAGGAAAAAGAAGAGAAAACAGAACAAGCAGCATTGTAAATTTGAGTGTTAATTATTCCTAGGTTAGTTACAACACAAAGCTAATTTGTTGTTGGAAGAGATGGAAATCTTACTTTGCATAGAAGATGCGTAGATGTGTACTCTTTGATTACAACCCTTGTTATAGAACAAGTTAGGTGGGTCTGGTTTGGAATGAACTTTCTCCTTGTCTATGGAGCTCACAAAGAGCCTGCCCACTATAGACTGCGACAGTGGCTCATGAGTGGCACATGAATGTGCAACACTCAAAGTGCAGGTCTATTCTATTGCTATTAGAAACAACACATCGGTATTCTGTACTTGTTACTCCATAACTTCCTGATCATGTGTGCCAATTCAGAAGTCCTTCTTCTATTTCTCCTGAACACTAAATATATGGGATTTGACAGTTAAGCTGGATTCTTCCCACTTTGTGCATCATGGTCGATTGCTGTCTGGTAAGCTATTTAAGTGAGAATGGGTGTGCTGCATAATGGTTGATAGGATCTGCTCATAGGTACGACCTTCTGCTGTGATGCTCTCTGAATGAATAAAGGAGGAGGATATCTCTGATAATTTGGCAGGCCAAATTCTAACCACAGCTGCCTTTTGTCTGAGTGTCCTCAAGCTATTACAAAATTCGTGCAAACTTTTGACTTAATTTCTATCTACGTACGTTCACTAAAGGAGCAGTTCTGATGCACAAGATGTAGGGAAAGCCAGTTCACTTTCCTGTTGAAGTTTGGCTTTTCAGGGCTAATATATTGTAATAATACTACTAAATTAGCGTTTTCAGGGATAATTTGGAAGGTGCCATTTTAATGTATCTGGCTTTCAGGGCAAAACTGTGCTTTAAAGGCTTTTGCTTACCTATATACTCAATCTGTTTCACATATGTAGAGTGTTTCTTAATAGTAATTGTGTGCCTGTATATGTCTGAAACAGAAATTAAAGCTCAGTGCAGTAACCTATGAAGAAATGCTTGTCATACATGTCTTAGTACCTACTGCAACCAGATTCATGTGCCACATCTAATCATATTAGAACATAAGTACGAATGATAAAATGCTGCAAATCTGTCACTTGCTATTTAAAATGTATGGGAAATAAATGCACCATGGTCTTTGAACTTCAGGTAGTGTGATCTTACAGAATTGCTTTAAATCTCTCGGCTTTCCTTGCCTTCCTCCCAGATGGTACTTGCTCACCTTCCTAAGGCAATCCTATTTTTTGCTGCATCTTCTGGCTAAAGCATCTGCTGATAGAGAAATTTGAAATAGCAGCTCTTCCTGCTTCATGGTTTTCCTATGCTAGCTGTTGGCAGGTGGCAAACCTGAGTGTGGCCAGTTATAGCAACACCGCTTTTTCAGATATGGGAGAAGAGGCTGAAGGAGGAAGTGAGAGACATTAGAGAAGGGGAGGGAAAGAAGGACAATAGGAGAGGGCAGGAAAAAAGATGATTGGAAGAAAATAATGAACACAGGGATAGACGGATGGAAGTGGGAACAGGAAGGAGGGAAGACAAAAGGGAACTTAAATGAATTTAGCTGTAGAATCCCTTTCGCCATCACAGACTTCACTGTAAAATTTTACAAATTTAATGCTTGATCATAGCGCGTGCACACCAAAATCATCACCAAAGCACGAATTTGTGTGTCTAAAACAATTCGTGCCCCCTTCTCTCAAACATTCTATATGTCCATGAGAGTTTATGTCAGCCACCATGTTCAGTCTACAGATAAAGACACTTGGCATTTGACTCATCTGAAATGTCTTTGCTGCGTTCTGGCAGGTGAAAACTTACTGCTGCGTAAGGTTGCCTGTGCACACGTGGTGGGAATGGTGTCTGTGGTTGTCATGGTGGAATGGGACAGCAGAGGTCTTTTGCTGCCCCAAGCATGCCCTCATTGGGAGAATGATTTGCTAATGAGAATTGTTAGGAAAACTGCTGCCTAGGGTGACTCCAGTGTACCTAAAAGTGATGTGTTCTATCTCTTTGCTTACCTGGCTTTCCATGTGAGGTGCAATGAGAATATTTTGGGACATCTGTTGTTTTTTTTTCCATAGATTTCAACTTACTTGGTGCTATGATATAAACAGAGTCTGTGTACCCTAGAGCAATGTAAGAGTGAGCTGGGCCACACCACTGAGGGATACATGGAAATTCCCCTTCCAGTTCAGTTTATTAGAGCATAGTGGAATGCTGACAGTATATACGTAAAAGCAATAAGATGCTTTCATACCCTCTTCCCTTGGAGCTGTATCTGCATCGTATTTAGACAGGCATTTGGCTTTGGGACTCCATTGCAGAGCTCATACTAGAAAACTTGACCTGAGGTTTCTCAATGTCTTTGAGTCTAGTACTCTGTGTTTTCTGTTTCTCATGGTCAAGTTGAACCTAAATAGAATAAAGGTGAATATCAGAGCAACCCACATTATCAGCTGAAAGCAATAGACTTCCTCTTCATCCAGAAATGTCACGGTAGGTAGGAAAAATGCTGAGAAGGAGGACACAGAGAAGGAAGGTGCGTGTGCACTCGCAGTAGATGGGTGCTGGTGCTGCACAGAAGTCCTGGGCTCTGCAGATATACTAAGGCTTCATAAGATTCCTTGTGTAAAGCATATTAGGTTGTAAGGGAACAGGGAATTGAGGAAGAAATGACAAGTGGGAAGAGTTGGTGAATTGTATCAATAGTACTGAAGTTGCCACAATACTACGAAGGACGGTTTCCACTTTAAATTAGCCTTTGTATGCTTTTAAATAATAGGGCCTTGAGTCACACCTGCTGGTGAATGGCTGAAAATAGCATCCTGAGCACCTGCAGGGCTGCTGCAACTATGGGGGAGGAGTTGGAAAAGAGCTGCCGCTCTTCCCTGGAGAGTTACAAAAGGAAAGCAGCTTTAATTTGCAATCGGTTCATTCCCCAGCTGGGAATGGGGATAGGACTATCTGGTAACCAGTTCCTCAGAGCTGCTTTCCCTCGCAGCCAGCTGGATAATAGGGCTGAAGATTGCTGGTGTGTTGCTTTCCCTTTTGCACCCTCTTCCCTTGCTTGCCCTGTTTTCTTGCTTCCCTGTATGTGCTGCTGATCCCTTGTCCTAAGTGGGTTCTTTGGAGCAAGCCTTGTGTACCACTCACCTGCAGGCAAAGCTCCTGCTCAAGAAATGTCATTAATTCTCCTTTCTCCTAATAATGCTCTAAGGACTCTGATGTTGCTGGATCAAGCCCTCTTTCCCTTGTCTCAGACCACAGACAGCAGGCAAGGTTTGCAACCTGAGTTAGAAGTAAAGGAGCTTGTCTTTTTTTTTTAATTAGTGCTTCAACCTATGCAAAAAATATTTTTGTAGTAAAAACTGACCTCTAGATAGGTCTATTAGGGGGCAACAAGAGCTTCTACCCAGAGGGAAAATGGGGCTCTTGTTGCCCTTGCCTCTTAGCCGGAGCCCTGTGCAGAACAGCTGAGTGCGTTTGCTCCCTCGCTGTGGTGGTTCATTAGTTACCAAGGCATGAGAGAGGTGTAGGGGGATTCTTTGATAAGAGGAAATTAAGAACGTGCACAACTCTAGAAGTAACAAGAGTTAGGTATAAATTTTATGTTGAGGTTTTTTTTTTGGTTTTCACTATGTGAGCTCTCAAATAAAAATCAGGGATGAGACTATTTGTAACTCAATGCAAGATGCAGAATTCATTTATTTTCAGTATTTCTCACTGTACTGAGGTGCACCAAAACATGTGATTGCTTTGTCTGGATTTGGGTGGAAGGACTATGTTCTCTTCAGTCTAGGTTTTAGAAAATGATAGTTACATATTTATACATATTTATATAGAAGTCCCCCTCACAGGCACTGTATGAAGACTGCTTATAGCAGCTAGCTGTGACAAAATCTGTCACGAGTCAACCTTTGACAGGGATCGTGCTATCATCTTAGACATGCAGATTACTAATAAGCTTTTCCTGGTTGTATTTTTTGCAATGTATAGAAAATTGAGCAATCGTACTGTAATGTAATGGAGGACTATGCCTTCAGGTAGTTTATGGTCATTTGGATGATGCCAATTCTCTTTCCCCACATGTTCAAGTTGCCAGGCATTCTGCAATATAGATGTAGAAGATGTGTTTTTTCCCATTAACTATTCCCTTCACTCATTTTGTGTTTGTGGTAGATACAAGTATTGTAGTCAGTCATCTAAATACCTGTTTTCTACATTGAAGCTATTATCTTCACTCAACAGCTTCACCTGAAACAAGTAATGTCAGCTGATTAAGTTGTCAAAACTGTGTGTCTGTGCAAGGGTGCAGTTTGCTATACCCGTGCTTGCCGTCGGTTTGTTCTCTCCGAACTGAGTCCAAGCCAAGTGTTTAATCTGTCTTCCCATTCTCAACTGGTTGTATTGTCATACTTCTTTCTGCTTTTGCCTTTATTCCACTAAAACCTGGGCTGCCTGTCTTAAAATATTGACTTTTTCCATAAAGTAGTTTAAGTGAGATGTATGGGTTTGGACATGAAATGCAGGCCAAAGTGAAAAGAGATTGGTGAACTGGCATATTGGAGTAAATGGTCTCTGCCGTTGCCTGTGTTTTGGCCCTGCTCTTGATGTTGATTAAAGTGAGCAGTAACAAAACCAACATGACAGCAGATGATTCCCAGCACTAAACCCATGTCAAATTTTTTGCTGCTAATAATTTTCAGTGGAAATGTTATTTTACATTAATTTATGAAATTAATTTACATTAATGAGCATTGTGCCTTTAATTTCTGTTTAGGCACTGAAAGGTTTTACAAATATTCTTGTTTAGTATGAGGTCTAAGTGCACTTGACCAGTAAAGGCTTACTAAAGATTAGCTGAAATGTTTGCAGAGTTTGTGTGTCTTTTACTTAAAAGCTTGACTTCTTTAGGCTTCAAAACAAAGCACCTGACATTTCTGTGGTATATGGGAATGAGTGAAATTAGCACATGAAGTCATAAAGCTTTAATGACAATATTAAAAATAAAATAAGAAGCAGCCTGCCAGTTTTCCCTCATGCAACCTCATATACTTTTAGAAAGCCTTTTCATTTTGGGGATTTTCTGTGGCTTGACTGGTTTTATTTGCAAATTGTAGATCCATACTAACACAGTTATAATGCTATAGAAGTTGCTTATTATGCTCATACATTGTAGAAGACATTGGGCACGCAAAGTAAATAAGCTTTTTATTCTAAAGCAAAGGGTAATTTTCGCTTAATAGTGAGGGTTTGGGCTGATTAAGAGTAAATGAGGTAACACTGTTAGCTTATAAAGAGTATAGAAAAACAATTGCTACTTTACTTTTTTTTTTGGGTGAAACGGCAGACCATTTAAAATTACATTCAAGCTAGGGCCAGGAGAGCTGACTGAAGTTTGTTATGTATTTAGACCTTCCAATCTCGCTTAGGCCAGTGAAACTTGTAACATTTAGGGCAATAATCTCACTTTTTATGACTAAGGGTGAAGCAATACAATAAATACTAGTCTTCTGAAAGAGATCTAAGATACCTGCCTGTCTCATGGCAGTGGAAAAGAAGAAGTGAGTACAGTAACATCCAGGCAATGCTAGCAATACACCACTTTGTGCAGAGTCTTTTGTGATCTTGCTCTAATTTCCCTGAAGAGGAAAGCCCACCTGTGTGAACAGGTTTTACCTTTCCCCTATTCTGGGAGATACAGCAGAGGCAGCAGGGGCTGAACGAGGGCAAAAAACACATCCCGGAGATGAGGGCTGAGAAAAGCTGGCAAGAGAGGATGAGGAAGGTGTCTGCTTCGGCTGCCCGGCAATCTGTTCTGAGGATAAGCAAAGGTCTCCTGTCTCTGCAGCTGTTGATCTGCCACCTTTTGCAAGCACCAGCTTCATTACTGAATAAAGCAAAAGACAGCACAGTCACATATGCATGTTTCTCAGTAAGTCTATGGGCTTTGCTGAAGTCTTATATTACACATGTCAAAATCACAAAGGTCTTTTTAGACAGGGGGTTAGTTATAATACATTGCTCTATCTGAGAAAATTCTTGTCATCTTCACCTAAGCAGAGTTAAAGTGGACCTGAGAACCTGGCATATAGTACTAGTATTATTTTGCTTCGGTGGACCTACATCTGGTGTGATTTGGCCCATCAGATTTGTTTTGATACAGTATTATTTGCACAAACCAATACATTTAAGAAAGAGGAAAAAAGTACTGAAATAAGAACTGAAAGCCAAACAATTGTGGAAATCTATTTCCACTGGTATTTAAACAGCTTCTTTAGAGGTGATGCCGTATCAGTGCAAAAGGCAGTACGAGAGACACTGTAATGACTCTTGAGCAGTGTTATGATGTCAGTGATAATGCATTGTACTGAGCCTGGGCAAGAGCCTGAAATGTTGGTGCAACAGCATTAGAAACTTTCAGTCCTTAACATCATTAAGAAAAGCTGAGTGGAATTTTCAGCAAATCAAGTATTCTGATCTACTGGCTGCTGACGAGGCAGCTGGTATGTGCATTGTCATCAGAATACTGAGCTGATATATAAGGCACCTGTATTGTATGATAGATGAAAATCTTCCTTTAACTCTCTATACAACTCAAATGTGGTAAAAATTAAGTGTCAGTGTCTCTCCATGGAGAGCACTCTTTCTTTCCCCCAGATTACTGTTAAATGAAGGCATGGTTGAGATCAGAGCTTCACTAAGTGGACCTGCGTAATCAGACAGGGGTCTTAAACCAGGATTTGGATATGAGCACCCCTCTCATTGAAGTGTAGCAAAGGGATTACTTTTACACTTGACTCTATTCACATGTGGAATTACTGTATTTTCATTTGCTAGTTGCAAGCATCTTGTTAATTGGCTGTGCTGAATGTCTCCCCTCTGTTCCATTTTACTTCTGTGTCTTCTCTAATCTTTTTATAACTTGTGTTCTTTTTTTTGACATCTCTTTGTTTTTTGGTTTTTTTTTTGTTGTTTTTTTTTGTTTTTGTTTTTGTTTTTTAACCTTATACTGTAATTTGCTTTAGAGACTAAAATATTATTAAACATGAATTATGCATTGAGCAGACTCTCTGCTAGAGTCTGACTGGTCTGCTGCAACTAGAGAACAATCCTGTTTCCCGCACCACCCTCCCAGCTGCACAACTGTCACTTTCTATTATGCTTGCCTTGAACAATTGAGTGTGGCTTGTAATGACAATAATTGCCTCAAAATTGTTTGTCATGTTTGCCTTGTTAGCAACAAACTACTAACTGTTGGTTACAATCAAGTTCTCAGCTATTATTCCATAATTACATCAGGGAATACTTGCAGCCAATAATAGCTGAGAAAGTAGAATTATCTTTTCACAAGTAATGCTAAAATGCTTGCAGACCATTCGCTCTATTCACAGCCTTTCTTTTTTACATCAGCAATCTAGTGGTAAGTGAAGCCTACCCCTGCGCAGAAGGCGAGCTGCAGACCTGTATCCTTTTGCACCTTCAAAACACATCTATAGGTTGCATTGGTGGTGTACAGGTCCTCTATCAATAGATATTTCGCTTTGGCAATAATACTGAGCAACCAAGCTATCTCTTCCTTATGCAGGTACTGATGGGAGCCAATTTGCTTTTGATTTCAGTATGCAAGCCCTTGTAACTAAGCTCAGCGGGATTTCGGAAAGCATTGGTTTAGTTTTGGTTGATTTTCTTTGTTCTTTTCCCTTATTTTAGCATCTCTCAGGCTTTTCCCTCCCCTCTGTCTGTAACATCAAAGTTAAGGAGGGGCATCCTGGTATAGGGATTTAGTTTTGTTTTCTGGTACACTTTACCCCATCTATCCTTTTGTATGTGCCAGTTGACTTTAGCCGGGGCTATGTGCACAGATTGCTTAATTTAGTTTGATCTACTTCCTTACAGTATAGGTAGAAGTTTTTTTTCATAACTACTGTTAAAATGTATGCTAGGCATTGACTCCACCATTTTTTCTATTATGTTTAATATAGAATAACATAATAGAGCATTTTTATTTCAGTAAAAGGAATGTAAAACAATGTGCTTTAAGAAAATCAAATTTAGCCATGAATTCTTTATTTTAATTAAGGAAGCTATTAATTTTATTTTTTTCTTCAGAACAGAAAATTCCCTGGAGACACTGGGCTGTCTTGTGAAAGAATTTTTTTTTTTAATGACAGTTTCCCTAAAGCGTTTCTGGTTTGATAAAGTATTTGTAAGATAATGTTTAAAATTAGGAGTAATTTTTTAACAAAATGCAAATACTTTGGTTACAAAAATTGAGCAGTACTTTTTCAGCACTATAGAATTTTATATGATTTAACACATAGGAAGTGGTTACATACATTTTCCTGACATCTGTGAAGCGGTATTTTCAAATCATAGAATCACAGAATCATAGAATTGTCTAGGTTGGAAGAGACCCTTGGGATCATCGAGTCCAACCATCTACCCTACTCTACAAAGTTCTCCCCTACACCATGTCCGCCAACACCACATCTAAATGTCTCTTAAACACATCCAGGGATGGTGACTCAACCACCTCCCTGGGCAGTCTATTCCAATGCCCAACCACCCTTTCTGTGAAAAATTCTTTCCTAATGTTCAGTCTAAACCTACCCTGTTGGAGCTTGAAGCCATTCCCTCTTGTTCTGTCATTAATTACCTGTGAGAAGAGACCAGCACCAACCTCTCTACAGCGTCCTTTCAAATAGTTGTAGAGAGTGATGAGGTTTCCCCTCAGCCTTCTCTTCCTCAAACTAAACAGTCCCAGCTCCTTCAACCGCTCTTCATATGATTTGTCTGCTAGGCCCTTCACCAGTTTCGTTGCCCTCCTCTGCACTCGCTCCAGCACCTCGATATCTCTCTTGTATTGCGGTGCCCAAAACTGGACACAATACTCGAGGTGTGGCCTCACCAGTGCTGAGTACAGGGGCACAATCACCTCCCTACTTCTTCTGGCCACGCTATTTCTAATACAAGCCAGGATGCCGTTGGCTTTCTTGGCCACCTGGGCACACTGCCGGCTCATATTCAGCCACTTGTCAATTAGAACCCCCAGGTCTCTTTCTGCCAGGCAGCTTTCCAGCCACACCTCCCCAAGCCTGTAGCGCTGCATGGGGTTATTGTGGCCCAAGTGCAGAACCTGGCACTTGCCCTTGTTGAAACTCATACTATTGATGTTGGCCCAGTGATCCAATCTATCTAAGTCTCTCTGTAGAGCTTCCCTGTCCTCCTGGGAATCAACACTCCTGCTTAACTTGGTGTCATCTGCAAACTTGCTGATGATACACCCTATGTCCTTATCAAGATCATCAATAAAGACGTTGAACAGAAATGGTCCCAACGCTGAGCCCTGAGGCACACCACTTGTGACCGGCCGCCAGCTGGATTTAAATCCATTGAGCACCACAAATAGTTGATTTAGTGTTGCCAAATAGTAACCATATTTGTTATTCTGAGGCAGAAGGGTACGCTAGCTTTGGCACTTCTTAACAGGATGCAAGAAATGATATAATCACTCTGAAAGGTTCGGGATAGGCTGAACTCCAGCGGTGTCCTCCAAGTATTGGTGAATGCTGATAGCCTGCTTATTGTGAGAAAGATGGAACTGATGATTTGCAGGTTGGCTGCAGACAGAAAGATAAAAAAATTACGTTTAGCACCAACTCATTAAAATACAGCCAGGCTCTTTTACAAGTTTAGCACTTGGTGACTGGTTAACAGCTTGCTGGGACACATGTGAAGCTCAAGCAGTCTCCCCGCGGCTGGAATGCCAAGTGGGCACTGACCAGTGCTAGTTGCTGAAGCAGCACACTTCTAGACAGACAGATAGACTTTAGTAGGTACTGAAACCCACTCTAGGAAAAGATGTGAAGGAGCACACCCTATTTAGTTGCCTTTGTGGGCTGTACTGGGTGTGATGCTGAGAAACCAATCCAGAACCTCAATTGTAAGGGTTGGCACTATCATTAGAATAAATTCAGATAAAAGCTACCATAAAGGAAGAATCCAAATTTATATTATATACCATTTTGAGACTTAGGTGCACAGAAATTAAGAGAAATTGATGCCTTAGGTCAGCTCCAAGCTTTTCTCCCTTTCCATCAGATAACAAGTAATTAGTTGTTTGTGTTAGTCTTACAGCTGGAATGTGGTTTTCCAGCAGAAATATTGCCCTGAGATCAGTATCTACTACAGAAGTTCCTGGTTATGGGGATAGTTGCATCTTTGTGTCTTAAGTCCTTCCTCAGTGCTTCATTTTCATGTCAGAGTGTTTACAAGCCTTCTTCCTTGTGAAAGAAAGATCCCTTGGATCAAGGGATTAGCTTAGTACGTCACCGAGAGAACTAGTGACTGCTTCTACCGACCTCCTAGCAGTCCTGATGTCCTGTGTGCTTTACTGGGTAGAGTTGTTCCCTAAGCAGAGGGTAGAGTGATGCTTGTTAATAACCATCTTGGATCCCTGTTATAAACAGTTAAACTTGCGTAAAAGGAATAATTACTTCTGACTGGATGGTGGAGTTCAAACCTCTGTGTTTAGCTTTTCATAGTCTGAAACTTGGATTTCACAGAAGCATAGACATTGGCATGGAGATTTAAATGAGATCATAAACCAGAATAAAGCATGTGGTTCACTAGCAGCTTTTAAATAAGGCAACAGTAATAGGTACTTTGGGGCAATAATTGATTAGAAAATTTGATTTTGTGCTTTGAGAAACACCGTGATAAAACCATGATATCAACAGAGTATCTAAATTCTTAGGAGCAATAATTGCTATTACTGGTTTAATGGGAAAAGAAATTAGGAGATACAGACAGGGAATAGGTTGTTTTTTTTTCCTCTGCAAAGAAAACAAAATAGAGACATGACATTTCAGTTACACACAGTTACTGTTCCAAGAAGAACGAAAATATGAAGCGTACTGAAATTTTAATGACTTAATTGGCAAAGGCAGGCAGTGGGTTTGTAACATCATACTGTTTAAGTGTCTCTTGGATGGTTATCCTGAAGAGAGCTGATGCTGCAGCCTGTCAAAGAGAGGATGAAGATACAGGACTACAAGGCTTGAGAACTTTTAATGTGAATTACCTGCAATGGGAGAAATAGGCCCTCTTCAAGAGGAAGTGGTACAAATAGCGAGAACAGCCAGCTGCTCTAGAGAGGCAGAAAGTAAATGGAAGCAACTAGTGCTGTCGAATCTCTTTTAAGAGGACTCCTCGTATGTGTATGAAGAATCAATAAATAATCTTTGACTCGTTTACAGGTCTGTATACATCTTCTTTACCAAGGAAAGCCAGGATTTCTGTCTCTCTAAAAGCAATTGGTAACTTTTTAAAAATACTCCTCCTAGTTAATTGTCCAAGGACCATATTTTTATGAAAAATTTCAAAGAACCTTGAGATTTAGAGACTTGGCTTTTGGAAGTTGTATCCAGCCTGATCATGTCCATAATCTATAAGTGCAATTAAAACCTTACTAAAATCAATGACAAGGATTTCTACAAACTCCAGTGGAAATAAGGTTTTATCCTTCATGTTTTCCTCGTAGGTTCTGGGCAGTTGAACTGATCCTAAAGTAGTTAATGTGGGAGCTGGAATTGCTACTGGTTCTTTAATTAAACCGTCAGTGCAGTTTATGCAGAGATGATAAGCATTAATTCAGTGAGTTAGACAAGCTCTGTCTGCATTCCTGTATCTTCCTTTCTTCTTTCTGCTACACTTCTGCGATTCTGTACTAGTTATGTGTACTGTCTAGGAACTGTGCATCTTAGATTCCCGGACTGGACTATAATCCTTGGTTATGCCTGCACATCTGTAGTCACAGACTTGCAGCTGCACATATTGTTATATCTCCTGCAAATATGCCCTATTTTAATTAAAAGTATGGATGTTGTAAAGCCTGTTAGAAAGGACAAATATTTTTCTGTTCTCTGAATCAGCTACTCAGCAGCATGCTTCTGTTCAGTCCCTAGAAAAAAAGGGCCTAAAACAATTGCTTACTCAAGGAGGTGGGAAAATGGTGGTGACGTCATTAAAAGGCATGAGGTATGGGTGGATTTTGAAGAGTAAGATGACAGCCACAGCTATTTAAGAAAGAGCCTTCCATGGCGATTCTTGAACTTAATTCTTTCTTTTGGCATTGTAAAATGCTGATTTCAATAGAAGCTTACTTAAATGCAGCTTTGCAAAGGAGAGGGTGGACGTGGTAAAATTATTATTTTTGTCTCAGAAACAATTCTTCACCACCTAGGAAACTGTGTATGCTCCTAGCCTTTTATAGGGAGCTCCAACACGGCATGGCCGTGCAGAAGAACAGGTTCCTTTCAGAAGAGCTTCTACTGCACGGGTAATTGACTTGTATGGGTAGTGGTAGCCTGTTAGTGTTTTTCCTTTCTCAGACCCCCCTCTATTGTACTGGCTGATTTTGAGTAGTCTGGTTGGTAGTCTGTGGGGCAGTTCTGTTCTATCTAGTTTTTTTTTTTTTAGGATGGTTTTGATGCCTTCTAGGGCATCTGCTGGTTTTGTAGATGCTTGGTATGAGGCTCTGTGAGTAGAAGAGGATACTGCGATGTGGCTGCAGGGGGGAGGACAACTGGGGTGTCCTAAACCAGGCATGTGGCCCACCGAACTAGCATACTGTAAGAGAACAAAAGCCCATTGTTTCTTAGCTGAAATAGGTTGCAGGACCTTGTGTCACCTGGGCGTAAACAGACTGCCTAGTAAGACCCCAAACCTAACTCATTGAGTACACATGTGTGATGGAGAGAGCAGGTGTCAGCAGTACCAATATCTGGGTTATTTTCCTTTGTGTACAGACCGAAGGGAAATAACTGTTTGGTTTTTTAACTGTTTCTGCCCTGCAGAATTAATTTCTCTGAATAATAATGAATTTCTTTAAAGATATTCCTGTCTTGTGGGTCAGGAAGAAATCTAGTCTCCCATGCTGTCTGACTACCTCTTGGGAATACTGCAATTAGCTACACTTTGAACCTGAATGAAAAAATGAGGAGAAAAACACTCTCCTGACTCCTCCATTATTCCTGCTCAGAGTGAAAACTATCCCCCTTCAGCACCCTTCAAGGCAGGAAAATTTTACTTATTCTGCTCTCCTACGTGAGTATGTGGTGAATGCCTTACCATTTGTTTCTCCCTGGCTGTACACACAGATGTGAACAGAAATCAGTTCTGAGGAAAAATCCAGAGAGCAGAGGGTTAGAAAGGCTGCTTAGGGAGTAGCAGAGATTGAGCTTGCCAGCTTGACAGGGTTATTTTTTCAGCAGCATTTATTAAAAATAAAGTTAGCATTGAGTTGTATGTTGGCTCTGTTGTGTATTTCATTAAACAATATGGAACAAGCACAAAGCTAATTCAAGTGTACACAGATGTATCTATTACTACAAATAGATTTTCTATTTGTACATTTTATAACCATTTTTATAAATCTATATTTCTCCTATCGCATATAAATCTCTTTCTATAGTCATCTATTTCTAAGTAAAGTGAAATGATCACTGAAGAGAGGTAGAGCTTTATGGCACGGAATCTATTGTTAAGCAGTTGATACATTTTCCTGTGCGCTAATTAGAGACCATCTCAGAGTTCAGAAATACCATGAGCCTGAATTTCTAAAGAGGCAATTCTGTGAAGTCTAAATCCAGCCAGAGCAACATATATTCCAATAGCTCTTGAAGCTCCAAGGCAAAAAAAGAGTTTGCATCTCTTGCTTTCTTGTTTTGGTGTGGGTGGAAAAGGTTTTGTTTGAATGTGTTTCAAACAAATCATAAGGTGTGTGTCATCTAAGCCAGCTTTTGTTTTCCTGTTCAATAGGAGCAACAGTGAGAAACAGTGGATGTCAGTGCCTGTAGCTCCTATCAGAATATTACAGGTTTTATCTGATGGGCAGCAGTAGCTGCAACAGCTTAGCAGTATGTTCTTCTTTCAGGGAAGCAATATAAAAAATAAATTTGGATGGCTGTGTCTGGTAGAAGTAGGTTCTGTATGTGTGTATATGAAACTTATAGTGAAACTTTTTCCATCCTTCAAAGTGTTTTCCTGATACAGGACAGTGCCTGTCTTAGGAGCTTCCTCTCAGAGCCATTTCCAGTGGTGCTTTGCAGGGCAGGCCAGAGATTGAGTGGAGACCACAAGATAGTGTGGACCTGACAGCTGGTGTTGGTGAGTAAATGATCTCCCAAGGGCTCTTCTTTAGATTATTTCATTCTTAAGTACAATGATTCGCTGTGTCCAAAGAGCTACAGTCAATGGCTTAACATCCCAGTGGAAACCTGTAACGAGTAGTGTCCCTCAAGGGTCCATACTGGGATCAATATTATTTAGTATCTTCAGCAACCACCTAGTGGGATGGAGGGCACCCTCAGCAAGTTTGCAGCTGGCATCGAGCTGAGTGGTGCAGCTGATTTGCTAGACAGAAGGGATGACACCCAGAGGGACCTGGACAGGCTTGAGCAGTGGGCCTGTGCAAGCCTTTTGAAATTCAACAAGATCAAATGCAAGGTCCTGCTTGGTCCAGCTTGGGTGCAGACAATTCCCAACATCAATACAGGCTGGAGGATGAATAAATTGAGATTGGAGAAGGAGTTGAGGTTACTAGTGGATGAAAAATTGGGCATGAGTTTGCCATGTGTGATGGCATGCCAGAAAGCCAATTGTATCCTGGGCTGCATAAAAAGAAGCACAGCCAGCAGGTCTCCCACTCTACTCCACTCTCGTGAGACCCCACCTGGAGTGCTACATCTAGCTCTGGGGTCACCAGTACAAGACAGACATGGACCTATTGGAGTGTGTCCAGAGGAGGGCCATCAAAATGGCCAGAGGGCTGGAGCACCTGTCGTGTGAGGAAAGGCTGAGAGGGTTGGCGTTGTTCAACGTGGAGAGGAGAAGGCTCTGAGGAGACCTTAATGCAGCCCTTCAATATATAACAGGGTCTTACAGGAAGGAGAAGGACTTTGTACCAGGGCCTGTAGTGACAGGGCAAGGGGCAGCAGTTTTAAACCGAAAGAGGGTAGGTTTTCCGTTGGATATAAGGAATACATTTTTCATGATGCAGTTGGTGAACACTGGCACAGGTTACCCAGAGAAGTTGTGGATGCCCCATCATTGGAAGTGTTCAAGATCAGCTTGGATGCGGCTTTGAGCAACCTGATCTAGTGAAAGCTGTTCCTGCCCATGGCAGGGGCATTGGATTAGGTGACCTTTAAAGGTCCCTTGCAACCCAAACCACCCTATGATTCTGTAAGTGTGGTAATCAAAGTGGGAACTCATATACTCCAGCTTATAAGGCCTGTGTCAAAAAAGAAAAGAAATTTCTGGCTCATTACAGCTGGAAGATTATTTATTTTTTGCTGCCATGGATGTTTGGGCAGCCAATAATGTAGCCATCTTGAAGGGTCCCAAAACTGAAGAGTGGGTTGAATAATTTAAAACTGAATGTTCTTGTTACTGGAAGATTATCAGGAGGCACTTCCTTCCTCCTACCACCTTTCATTTGTCCGCCTTCATTGTTAAAAGGTGTTTTTTTCTGCTATCGTCTAAACATCAAGACATCTGGAGAAAGAGGTGGATTGTGGAATGAAAAGCTTTGCGCGTTAGTGTCAGGGGTGGTAAGGAACACTTTTTTCCGTAGGTTCATGCAGTTACTGGGGAAGAACACCAAGACTTTTTTTGTCTCTAAGGTGTGTGTTTAGGCAGGACAGAAATAGTTTTCATAATAATCTTTAGGTCTCAGTGTAAGGATGTCTGAAATATTTCTCCTCAGTACTTCATATTTAGTTATTTGCCAGCTGAAACTATGTCATATCAAAGGAGAATGGTAGTAAAGGAAAGAGTGCTGGTGGTTGAAAGGCATGTACTTCCATGAGAACAGACGGGAGTAGAGCAAATAAAAAGGTAAGCTATCTTCATGCTGCTTTCTGGTTTGTATTCTGAGTATAAGAAGAGAAAGGCAGTTTTAGAAGCAAGCAAAAACAGTTTTCCAAAGAGTTGTCTGTCATACAGGAAGAGAGGCAGTAGTGAGGGGTTTGGCAGAGGCATAGATGGTAGTTAGACCTCTAACTCCTGCAGAGAGGTAGCAGGAGAGAGAGCTCTCTTCTGCCATTTGTGCCTTTGAAAGTGCTGCTCTTGGTGAAGGTTTGCAAGTTCTCTTCTAGGCACTCCACAAAGAAGCTGTTTAAAAGAGTATTACTTGCCAGTGTGTGAAAGGAAAATGTCAGTGCAGGCAAATTTAGATGTCTTACATCATATTCTCAGTGGGCCTACACTGGTTTATAGCAAATGAGGTTCTGACCTTGTTTAAAAACAGCTATTATTTTCTGTCTACGATATTGATTTCTGTGATAGTTGATAGTTTTCACTGCATCCCTGTAAGTATGAAAAACATAATCTTAATTTCATTAGTTGTTAGGCACAATTTATAAGTCCAAAGTGCAGTGGTAATAAAGAAAACATGCTGATGTCCACCCACTATCCATTCTCATCTTCACATGGTGAAGTAACCACATAGATGTTTGTGGTAAACGCCTGCCTGATTTCAGTACAACAAAATCTGTTCTGGAATACCAGGGAGTCAGTAGCACAGCATAAGTGGCATGCTGTATTATGTTGTCTGTGTTCCAGAAGAGACGTTGTCACCTCTTCCACCCACCTTCTGCATGTGGAGTATCTTTTTAAATCTGAGGGTGTTTGCCTGTGCATTTAAATTGAAGGCCTGATTCAGTAGTTTTATTGTTTTAAGTAGTAATACTAAAGGAAGCCTTTTCAATTGGGAGCAATCCCAAGCACAAATACAGGCTGGGTGCTCTCAATGAGCAGCCCTGAGGAGAAGGACTTCGGGGTGTTGGTTGATGAGAAGCTCAACATGAGCCAGCAATGTGCACTCACAGCCCAGAAAGCCAACTGCATCCTGGGCTGCATCAAAAGAAGTATGGCCAGCAGGTCGAGGGAGGTGATTCTGCTCCTCTGCTCTGTGCTGGTGAGACCCCACCTGGAGTACTGTGTCCAGCTCTGGGGACCCCAACACAAGAAGGACATGGACCTGTTGGAATCACCATTCTGTGATTCTGTGGACCTGTTGGGGCAAGTCGAGAGGAGGGCCACAAAGATGATCAGAGGGCCGGAGCACCTCTCATATGAATACAGGCTGGGAGAGTTGGTGTTATTCAGCCTTGAGAAGAGAAGGCTCTGGGGATACCTTATAGCGGCCTTCCAGTACTTAAAGGGGGCCTACAGCAAAGGTGGGGAGGGACTTCTGATCAGGGAGTGAAGCAATAGGATGAGGGATAATGGTTTTAAACTGAAAGAGGGTAGATTTAGATTAGCTATTAGGAAGAAATTCTTTACTGTGACGGTGGTGAAACACCCGAACAGGTTGCCCAGAGAAGTTGTGGATGCCTCATCCCTGGAAGTGTTCAAGCACAGGCTGGATGGGATTTTGAGCAACCTGGTCTAATGGAGGGTGTCCCTGCCCATGGCAGGGAGGTTGGAACTAGGTGACCTGTAAGATCCTTTCCAACTCTAACCATTCTATGATTCCATTTGGGGAAATATTACCATCTCTATTTATTAAATGTACCTGTCCATATAACAAGAGTGACAACCATTTCCAATGACTCAGTGCATCATTAATCCAGAACATTCAGAGCTATTAGAAGGGATAGCAAAGCTCAGAAAAGTTACTTTCCCATCTCCCTAGTTAAATCAGAATGCCAGTGGAGCTGGGGAAACGAGGTAAGGACGGGTCTTTGACAGAAGAAGAATGTCCGTTGCCTTGAGTCACAGCAAAATAGTCCAAAAGACATGGTTTAATAAATTGAGTTACCAATCTGGTGATGCTGGAATTAATTTACGGCTGTAAGTGATGTGTCCAGGAACCCTGGTGAACTGGTAAAGAAGAGGGAAGACATTACTGTCATATTCCTCCTGTTAGAGTGAACAGAGGTGATGGAGCTTTTTTGGCAACTGCAAGCTCTAATGGGAGAAAGCTGTTGAGTTACTGGAAAAAATTCCCCCTTAAGTTAAATCTGCACTAATCTTTAATGAAATGTGACCAGCTTTTGGAAGGAAAGGATGTTTTTTGGCCCTGAACACTGAAAATGATTTGTATTTGTTTTTTTCCTGGATGTTCACACTGATTCAGCACTGACTATATATAGAATTTTTTTTCTTTCAACAAATCCACTCCTTTGATATTAAAGAGGAGCAGCTTTTACACGAAGCCAGAGATCTGGAGGGTATTTTAAGATCCACCTACATCTTGTGAGATAATCTTTACTACTCTAAATTATATTCCCTAAACATGTCAGATATGAGAATGGATAGAACATATGGATTGGCCAAAGGTATCTAAAGTAGGAGCCTTTTCTTTCAGCGTGCTACAGCTCAGCTCAACCTTAAGTGTGACAGGCACTTTTACTGACACATTCATGCAGGAAAGGAGAGGATAGCTGTGAATATAGGCCAGAAGCTTTCTCTCTGGTAAGAGCTCTGCTGGCTGCATGACATGATTACATAAAAAAGCCGTAGGGAAGCTGTGACATGCTAATGTTTTCAAGGTAGGGCTGAGGCCTTGCTTTTGGATTTTGGATCATGACATATTTCTTCTTATACCTATATAGATCCTGTGAAGGCACGCTTTAGCAGAAACACAAAACGTCAGTGAGTTCCTTTGTTCTTTGCTTTAAACATGGTCATCAATAAACTCTTGAAAGTCCTCATTTAAAAAAATAAATGTCTGTGATGTTCAAGTTTGATCCCAGGTTCTGGGTCTTTATTAGCTACTGTTGGAGGCTCATGGATCGCACATCCACATCTTTAGCCCAAACAAGTTTTACGGTGTTGAAAAGTACCAACAAACCCTGCAACACACAGAGGATTTTGGTAGCAGAGTCACAATAGTGGATCATTTCACTGGTTACTCTGATTCCAGTTCTTCAGTCTGCTGCAGGGTCTGCCTTGGGCTGGAGTCCCCTCAGGGTCAGCTGAGCCCAGAAAATGCCTTGAACTCACAGCTCTTCATCATTAACTGCTGACACTCTGACCCTTCTTGTTCCATTTCAGGACAAATTCAAATATGTATGGAAAGGGGCTCAAACTTTCTCCGTTTCCATTAAGTTTGCCACTCCATATTGACTTCACACTAAGGTAGACGCACTTCTGTGTTTAGTTACAATGAGAGAAGCTCAGTTAAATGAAGCTCTTCCCTATTTTGCAGATTGCTCTGTTTCCAAAGAGACAGTAACCAGGAGCATACAGGAAGAGCCAGAGGTTGTCCAGAAGGGCTGGATCTGTTCTTCCCAGCTTCTGGCTCTGAGGTATCTTTGGAGGAGCAGAGTAAGGAACAGGAATTTTAACTGTTTGGATGAAGGTTTATCTTGGCAGCACGTGTCAAGAATCATCTGAGCTGTAAGCTCATCTCTTTTACACAGAGTGTCTAATTCCTGGGTTTGGAGGATCTGGCTGATATACTGAGAAAACAAAATACTATTTTAATAGAGATTAAAGAATAATAAGCACACTTCCACGGTATGTTCAGATCCTGAGAAGTGTTAAATACTGGGAACTAACACACTTTTTTTTTAGTTTCCAATTTGTAGCTGTTTGCTCAACAATGCAAAGTATCCTTGTAAACAAATTAACCAAGTAATCTGGGGCTTTTTTGTTGTTGTTTTTTTTGTTTAAAAAAAAACCCCACATATCACCTTTCTTTGTATTGCTCAACCAACTTTGTAGTGGCGGGTTATCTCTGCTGGCACCCAGCACAAAGTTTCTTCAGAGTAATATTGCCTCCAGTGTTACCCAGGTTGCTCAGCCACACTTACCACTAACAAGTTTGGCAACACCCTTAGGCAAGGAAATGATTTGATAATGAACAGCCGTCATCCTACCTGAATAGACAGCTATTGGACATAGACTGCCAAGAGATCAACTGCTGAACTTTTTGAAAGTATGAAGGCTGTTGTGTTTAACCACAGCCAGCAGCTAGGACCACGCAGCTGCTTACAAAGTTCTCCCCCTTCCCCAGAAGGGCAAGAAGAAGAGGGAGAAGAGGGGAAAAGGAAAAAAACCTTCTGGATTGAGATAAAGACAGTTTAATAGAACAATAACAGAAAAGGAAAAATAATAATGGTAAAAGAATATACAAGACACAAGTCACTCTTACCACCTGGTAAACTGGTGAATTGGCACTGTCCGGAGCAGTGGTCATAAGTATCCCCCTTCCCCTGGCTAACCCCACTTATATACTAAGCGTGACATCTATGGTACGAAATATTTCTTTGGCCATTCCATCGTTCTATCTCTGCTCCTTATCAGCTTCTATGGGAAGCTAAAAAAAAAGTCCTTGAAAAATACAAACATCACCTGACAACAACTAGAACAATATGCATTGTTGACATTCCTTTCATACCAAATTTGAAACACAGCAACCACTAGAAAAAAAGTATTAACTCTATCCCAGCTGAAACCAGGACAAATGCCTACATGCAAATGTTTTAAACTCTCTCTTTTTTAACTGCTCAGCCTACAATAACCAGTCAAGAATAGCTTCAATGAGTGTGTACTGGAAGGTCTTCCTCGAGGGAGAGATTTTTACTCTGGCACACACATTTTACATCACTCTGCTTCCCTGTATGTATTCAGATCTCTCTGGACTCATTTCCACCGTGTTTCTTTCATTCAAATGATCTGTCTTTGATTATGTAGGCCCCCAATTCTTTTTTAAAAGAATTACCATTGGCATGGTAAAGGTCTGACCTTTTGAGACTGTTGTATTTTCTGTCTTTGTGTACACAAATAAGTGTAAGGGTATGTATAGAAGGTATTTTCTAGATACAATTTATTTAGGTTCTAAGCCTAAATAGGTGGCGCAGAATTACGTTTTTGTGACCATTTGAGGTTGTGAAAGTCACCTTGGCACAAAGGTCCATCAGAAGGCAGTAGATTTCATGCACAGGTGCACATGATTGTCCTTTAAATAAGAATCGACTTTTCCAATTGTACATATGATTAATCATTTTTTTTCATGAACATATGAAGGAGGGCACACCAAAATTCTCTTGAACAATTTTGACCTAGCAGAGTTCTTTTGATTTAGTTGTTTTGTGAAGATGCAGCACTATGTGAGGAAGAGAAAATGTTAGCTACTCTGAATCTGAAGTACATCTGAAAGATGTAGTATGTGCAAACCAACTAAAATGGAGCCTCTTAAATGGGAATATGGGAGGCCCTCAGGCAATGAAAATTCCATTTTCTTACTGCTTTCTAACTAATACCATAGGATTCCAAGTGTATCTGCTTAGGAGACAAAATCCCTCAATTCCCCTTGGACTCCCTAAGAGAAAAAGGTAGTTAATGCTATCTAAAAAAGCCATTAAATGTTTGTTGGGCCTAAATATCACCAAAGCCTTTTAACTAGTCACATGGCAAGAGTAAGATGGCCAACATTCAGATATCTTCATGTAGATTGTCCTCTTAATCTCTTTGACTTTCTGCATTTTGTTGAAATCCTGACCCTTTCATTTTGAGAAGCGTGGGAAAGGTGAAAATTTAAATTGTCTACCCAGGCCCCTGAACTCCCTGTTCAGATAATGTAGGGAGATGTCATGTCGTGACAAAAACTTTCAATTCGCAAACTAAATGAGCAAAGGCTTAAACTTTTAGGCTTGAGTGTCCCACATTCAGGCATCAGATCCACAGCTTTTATATTACATTAAGCTAATACAGCTTTATTTTTCAAAGGTCATCAAGGCCTGCCCTTTACTTATTCCTTTACTAAATCATTGCAGGGAATCCTATCTGGTTTAGACCTGCTGATAGGCACTGAAGTGTGACGGTTTAGCCAAAGTGAATGAAGAATCATTAAAAGGGATATTTTACCAAACACTGACAGTGCCTGACTCTAGCTATGGCTAATTTCGAGTCACAGCTAGCCATACCACTTGACAATGTTCTCCTGTCCCACAGCTCCCAGTCCAGACTGGGGACTGTCCCGAGCCCTCTGCAGACTGCTTCTGACTTGCAGGTCTGAGGTCCTTCCCGGCAGCCAGTAGCGTGAGGAGGGACGGCGCGTGGGCATGGTGAGGGCATGTGCCCCGGCTGGGGAGCGAGGCAGTGCTTTCCTGTCCCTTTTAAGATTCAACCTGTAAGTACCTCCCTCGGAGTGTTTGGCAAATATTTTTGAGTTAATCTCAGGAAATTTGAAAACATCCACTGCTGACTCAGATTTGGGTTTTGATGACTAGATTTTTAAAGGTATTTAGCTGTGTAATTTTATTAAAACTAATGGGAACCAGGCCTCTCAATACTTGTTGGATAACAGTTATGAAATAAGACATTTATTATGTTTTTTGTACTCAAATAGCATTTAGCTGCAGTTTTGCTCCTATGTTTTTTTCCTGGTTTGTTTTCTGAAGAGAATATTAAAAAGAAAAAAGTAATGTAATCATCAATTACAGTAATAGCCACTAGAGGTCTACTGATATCAAAATTCTGCCAACATCAATTATTTCTGCGAGTATGAAAATGTTTCATCCAAAAGCAAATGCTTCTTATTAAACATTAATTGTTTGCTGTGTTAGGTATATCATTTTAATTCTCTAAATTTTTAACCTCTTAGTGTTGTTTTTAATTAAGTAGTATTTAACTGAAGTAGGGAAAAGTTGCAATGTAAAACTCTGAACTGAAAAAGAAAAGTGACTTAAAAGATTGCCAACTATATTCACCAAGTAAGTATATTATAACATAATTCACTGGATAGAATATATTTCTTGGTTGTTAACCTTGCAGCAAACAATGTTTTAATGAAATTGTTCTACAATTAATGGCTTCTTATGGCATTATTGACTTCCACCTGCCTTTGAGGATTATTTTTAATTCTCAAAAAATAAAACAACCTTCAAACCCTCTTTTAAATGTCCTTAGTATGATGCTTTTTAAATCTGTTACAACAAGTGGGAATTAGATTACTGTATTTCCTGTAGGCCTACTTATTCATCACAAGAACAGGAATGTATTTGTTGGGACAAAAGGGTGGACGTGTTACATTAATCACGTTTTTCCAGAGTCTTCTCTGCAGGCAGGTGACAAATACTGCTTCTCAGTCAAAACAAACACAAAACAAACGAACCAAACAAAATGTGTAAGCCACAGTTGCCCTTTGATTCATGAGCTCCTTACCTAGAGTTTGTAGGGAATTGGGCCAGGGCATGAGAAGATCCATTTGAGACCTGGCTGATGGAAAGAGTTAAACATGGCTTTATCCGTTCCTGCACAGCAAAATCTTTTTACATCCTCTTTGTCTTGGTCTAACAAGTCACGAAACAGTAGCCTGTGGGTCTCATAAGAAGTGTCAAACTCCTCAGATTTCATCTGATGGTGCTTCCTATTTGGTGTCTGACAAGTGGGGATACTTTTTTTTCTTTTTTTCAAAGAAGGTGGTGTCACAGGTAACGTCACTGAAATCAGCTGCTGTCCTAAGAGTACAAGTGAGGCCCGGTTCAGCACACTTGCAAAGCTTTCCTGATGCGTACTTAGCTGAATTGGGCGCTTTGCTGAACTGGGATGAATCTCAGTGGAAATACTGATTATGTGTTGTGTACTGTATTGGATCTTGTAATGAGATATTGTGTGTGTACTGCCTACATTCTGACTGCAGTACTCCCCCTGTTCTTAGCCTAGCACTAGCCGTTACCTTGTGCGTAGTTTTCTCCACTCACTGAAGGATGAGTGCTGCGATAGTGTGATGACATCAATTAGTTGTGTGTGAAGTCAGTAGCTGACGGCTGGCAGCTAAAGAAAAGGAAAATCCGTGAAGTCCGCCTTTTTGCAAACAGTTTATTATAATGGAAAAAATTCCGATGGCCACATCTGTCAACTGTAATATTTATGAAGGTATCCAGACATGCCTCTTACTGGTCAGAGTGCTTGGTATGAGTATACCTCTTTAATAAGAGGGGGGAATCAGTGTGATAGCAGAACAACTGGGGGTAAATCATTATACTAAGGGATTTGGTAAACCCGTGTATAAATGGCCACTGTGTACATAAGTCATGTCGAAGATAGTTCTCGCTTGTTGCCCTTTATGGAAATATTTCATTTTTCTTCTTCACTTTAAAGAGGAATTGCCACATGAAGAGGGCAATACTTTCCTTAAGAAAGACCCATGAAATTAGTTCTTTTAAGAATATCCTTGCTTTCTTCATTGAACAGTTGGAGAATCACTCAGGTCCTTTGTGCAAAAGGCAAAAGAGCAGATTCATTCAAGGTGGTGCTGGGAGGTGTAATCACATCTCCCTGTGCTGGTCTGGATCCAGCATCCCGACAGGGATTCCCTTCCAGGGAGAGCAGGTGGTGGAGCTGCTCTGCCCTCCCTGGGGTTTTGGGGGGAAGGGTAATTTTAAATTGCTGTCAGGGCTCCCAAGAGCTCTTGCCAGTGAAGCTGGGTAGAGCAAAACAGATACAGCCGGAGTAGCCAGGAAATGCGAGGACAAAGGGTGCATTCTCCAGCCATTTGTCTATCCTATTCATTATCATCTATTCACCACCTCCTATCTCAGCTCATGAATGAAGAATGATTTGATTATCTTCATCATTGTTGAGAGACATGGTTGAAAAAAGCTATAGATTATTATTGTTGTTATTATTATTAATTATGATTATTGGTTTTGCTGTTGTTATCATCACCATCGTCACCATCATCATCTCTCTTCAAAGTCCCCAGAAATTGTTCTGGTGCTAGGTCCCCCCAGACTTTGTGATGACTGTACCCTCTGTAAAACCTGGAGTTGTTCTTAGAGCACTGGTCAACAGGCAAAATACTGGGACTGTCTGGCTTTCCTCCTGAACGTCCCGTATTTGAGAGGAATGAATGCTGAAAATGATTAGTATGAGGGACAGAAAAGAGACAAGATATATCATGAGCATGGGCTGTTATGTTTTTTCATATTTAAGTAAAAGCAGATGTAAGCTATGTGAGGCTAATGGGGCATTACTTACGGAGTCTCAATGTAGCAAAACTAATGGAAACGTTTTTCTTTTTAGCTCTAAAATATAGTGTTTAAATGGAATTATATGACAGAAGGGGTGGAGCCAGCATGGCTTTTTTCCAGATGTTTGATTTCCTAGTTATCCTTGCCCCAGAATTGGCGATTCACCTCTTCAGAGCTTTATTCCCTGTATCTACATCAGCAGTATGTGAACACCTTCACGGCTTCTTTTTTGTTTCTGCTAGTAGTAGGTTTGAGGAAAAAAGGAATATCTGGACTAGGAAAAGGCACCTTATTTACTTTATCCTTTGGGTAGAATGTGGCAAATTTCCCTCCTCTGCCTTCCTTTCCCTGCAAAGAGAAGATGAGAAGTCAAATGATAGTTTATTAGCACTAGCTGTGCTCACCACTGTCTCAGGCTGGGACCTCAGCCAGAAACAAGATTCAGGCATTAGGAGTAAATGAGAGGAATATTGTTCACTGCAAGATTCCCAGCCATTTCTCAAGCTTGCAGATATAGCCAACAGATTTGACTGAATTCACAATGAAAGCATCCTTAGTACCATAAAAGCTTTTTTTTTTTTGTTGTTTCATTTTTTGTTTCAATTCTCCAGAAAATATGGTTGATTTTTAGGAGAGCTGAAAGCAGAAATGGTTATTCAGGCAAGACCCAAAGAAACACCTAAACTAAATGTAAAAATCCATCCAGGCTCTGAGCGTTGGGGTTGTTCAGCCTGCAGAAGAGAACACTCCAGGGAGACTTTGTAGCAGCTTTCTGGTATCAGAAGAGCACCTACAAGAAAGCTGGAGAGGGACTTTTTACAAGGGCATGTAGTGATAGGATGAAGGGTAACGGCTTCAAACGGGAAGAGGGGAGATTTAGAATAGGTATTAGGAAGAAATTTTTCACTCTGAGGGTGGTGAGGCACTGGAACAGGTTGCCCAGAGAAGTTATGGATGCCCCATCCCTGGAAGCATTCGAGGCCAGATTGAGCTTTGAGCAACCTGGTCTAGTGGGAGGTGTCCCTGCCCATGGCAGAGGGATTGGAACTAGATGATCTTAAAGGTCACTTCCAACCTAAACCATTCTATGATTCTAAGATTTTGCTAAACAAAATGCAGATTTCAGGATGTATCTATACCTATGTGTGTATGTATGACTAATAATTTTGAGAATTTTGGGCTTCTAATTTGGGACACTTTATATCATGAAAATGAAACTTATGATAAATAATTCAAGTTTCTGGAGTTCTTTTCACTTTATGTGTGAAATCAGAAATCTTGGCAACTTGAAGTATTTAGATGCTATGTTCGTGTTAAATGTATTCGTTAAACACCAGAGACTCAGTGAACCGGATATGGATAATATGCTGGAGAAAGCCATCTATGGTGCTGGTTTTATGAACTGAGTCGACATACTGTGTATTTTACTTAAGGCTAGGGTGTCTATAAATAGAATGGCCTCAGGCCTCTGGCTTAGGGACAGGACCTGGGTTTGTGTGCCGCAAGCTGGGTGAAAGAAAGCCTTGGAAAGGGTTTCCCTCTGGTATTGGATAGTATACATATAAACATGTGCAGGGAAAAGATGGGTTTTATATGTACCGTAGATTCAGTGGCTGGAATACTAATATTCCTGTATCTGAAGCCTTTACTTCTCATGACATCCTAATGAGACACTGTCAGTGGCTGTCTGCTTGTCCTGAGTGAATGTCCTGCATTATGTTGTTTGTGTTGTACTGAAGGATGCTGAAGTGAGGTTGTCTGACTGCTGTCCCCTTGGGAAGCTCAGGAAGAGATGTACTGAATCTCCCATGAGGCTATCCTCAGAAATAGTTTTCTACCTAAATAAATACCGTCTCCTGGGGATCTTCTAGAGTAGTAACTGCTGTGTGGCTGTCAGTATCTTTTCATTCTGTGAAAATCTAAAAACCTGAACTATAGCATCTATAATATGGAGGCACAGTTAAGATGCGTCCCCTTTTTGATGCTTTATCATTTACTGACTGAACAGCATTGGCTTCCTACCTGTTTCTATGTGTAACTTCAGTTGTATACACTTCACACTGTTTGAGACTAAGCTTCCTTAGGGATTTTTGTTATCCTTATTTACAATTCAAAAGCTGAGGTCATCTGTGACGTGTTCTCTCGTATTTCTTACAGGTTTGTGCTAAACAGGGGAGGGAAGAGTTTAAGGCACACTGCTATATTCCTGTGGGATTTCTTAGCTGGAAATATATATGTGTATTCTAAAAGCCTGTAGTGTCAGTCCAGCCCATCATACTCACTGATGTGGACTTCACAAACAGCTTGTATGTTCTTCTGCAGAAGAATGTTCATAGAAACCCCTTGTGTTTGACAGCTTTATATGGAAGAGTAGCAGATTTGATCTTCCCAATCTACAGATCGTAGATCTCTTATACATAAATTGATCTCATCTTTGTACATTTATGAAGAAATGTTAGCTAAAAATCTTTGCTGCTTCTTCAAACTCTGTTTAAACACTACAAAAAACTTTAAGTACAGAACATGACTTCATTATCATATTATATTCTGTGTTTCCTTGAACTTTATTGCATTATCGCACTGCGAAAACTGATGTTATAAAACAAATACTACCACAAGATGCTCTATGCTTAGAGAAGACACAATGAAGAAAGACCAGAAAGACAGTGGTGTGGAATGAAGAGACATTAAGTAAACTCTTGGACTTTTCAGTTTGGAAAAAAAAAAAGGTGTTTGAGGGAGGGATATGACAGGGGTCGATACAGTGGTAAGCGGTGTATAGCAGTAAACATGATACTCTGCACTGTTTCTCATACTGTAGGAAATTGGGACACAATAAAACGATAGGGCAGTGAAATCATAGGAATCAAAAAGACATTTTTGCACACAGGACATCATTAAGTTCTGGTATTATTGTCACAGAAAGTTTCAGAAGCCAAAAAATGGAACAGTTCGTAAGTGGAGCGAACATAGTCCTGAAGCATAGATCAACTGATGGCTGTTCAATACAGTTCTTGAAAGTCTTTACTTAGAGAAGATCATAAAGTATTGATTGCTGGAAGCTGCAAGGAAGTACTAGGAGAAGGATTGTCATATTTTACTGTTTATATGTCTTTTGCTCAGCATCTACTTAGAATTGGGATGCTTGCCAAGACGAATCGTTTCTTGACCCACTGTGATTATTTGTGCTTGGTTTTAGATTTCCAGGCATCATGTCTATATGTCAAATACTTGATAGTATACACTTCATACTATCAAGCAAGCAAGCAAAGCCCTGCAGATAAAGGCAGTGAGGGGGTTCCCATTCCCTAACAGAGCATCAGAGAGGCAATCTGTAGCAAAACAGGAAGCAGAGTTCTGTTGCATGCTGTATTGTGAGCCTGCTCTTTGATTTTGGGTCTACAGGGTGCTAATTATCATCATGAGCCAACATAATGGCTCACTGTTAACTGAAACTGTCTCATCTTCCCCAATTGCCTAATATACTTTTTGCCATCAAGTGAAGCAGAATTCTTTACTGAAAAGTATCTGTTCGTTTCGTAGAAATGTGGTCAGTTCAACCATCCTGAGGCCTTTTAGTTTGTTACTGCTGACAATTTTCTACTCTTTTTTTAAAGGAGAATGTTATTAGATGCACCAGTGGTTACACAAAGAAACAAATAGGTCAGACAAAAATTAAGTACCTCTGAAAAAAATAACCTTTTTGGGGTGGTAGAAGGAAATGGCTGGGCAGCAAAAACAGCACTATAGAAGCAAGCAGTTTGCAAGCCCTGCTCTGATCACGAGAGGAGGGGATGCAGAGCTGGGATTCAGTGAGTTTGCATTTATTTCCCAGTTACCTGTGCTCTTGCCAAGTCTCTTGATTTCTCTTTGTCTTGTTTCTGGTCTGGAGAGCGGAGGTGATAATTTGCTTTAAATCTGTCCATTTTCTGTCTTGCTTGATTAAGCAGTAAGCTTTTACACTAGGGAGTTTATTATTAAATAGAGGTACAACGCCTGGCATAATGGTGACCTATTACATGTCAGGACATGTAAGTGCTAATGCATGTGTACGTACAGTAAGCAAAAATAATTAAAAAAACAAGCTAACCAACAAAAGGGAAAACTAGTTGAGGACAAAGAATAGGCAAGTCCTTGGTCCTTTGCTTCTGCCCTTTTTTATCTCTACTTCCCCTCTTGTACACTGCTGACACCCTCTCGCTTTCTTAACCTTTCTGAGATGGCAAGAAGAATCTCTCTAAAACCAAAGCCTGACTCTATTTGATAGTGTTCTTTAAAAGAAAAAGTAAACTGTGAGGGCATCACTGCCTGAACTGCATGTGCCTGCCTCCTCCAAACACTCACTTCGATGCTTAGACGTGCTCCTTAATGGTTGCTCTGTGCTCCAACTGGACCCACCAGCTTGGCTGCTTGTGCCACCCTCATCTCCATCTTCTGTGCAGAGTGACACACTCATACATGCCGTGGAGGCAGAACTCAGTGGAGATGCAGGTGTTACAGGCAGCCCTGCAAGACATGCCTACTGGCAATGTCAAATCAGCGTACCAGTTTTTCAAAACCAAACCAGAAGCGAACATCCATCCTTCTCATTGTCTCCATAAAGTGGTTTTCTGTGCATCCATGACCTTTAGAGATTTGGTGTCAGGAAATGCGAACAACAATTTTAAAAATAAAATAAAAGGAACTTTATTCTTTCAGTGAAAATTTTTAAGCCTGAGATGCAGGGGAAAAATGTTGCCATTCTCATTTTGATGTAATCAAAGCCTTTATGTAATTTGAGCGTTGGTGGGGAACAGTCTTCCTGAATCGTGTTTACCAGTGGGAGTTTCAGAACTTATGCGTAGGTGGGAACTAACAATAATACCCCACACATCTCTCTGCTGCTCTGCATGGATGGGACTAGGCTGGTACCAAGACTAGCCATCAGTGTTAGCCTCACCAATTTTGACTTGCACAGGGGATATTAGACTTATTAGCATTTTTGTTTTAGAGGCACCAGCCATGTGATTAGGAAGGAAGTGGCACTTCAATTCCTCAAGATTTGGCTAACCCCCCCCCCCCCCCGCCCCATCATGCATTTAGTATAACTTTGCATATTTTTTATTTCTTAAATTGGAAGGTCACAGTACCATTACAGTCACCTATTGGAGACAGATAAATTACGCAGGACCTGCAAAAGCTGCTGTGTGTGACTGGAATTCCAGCCCCTCGTCCTGGCCATGCACTTCTCACTGAAATCAATTTTGCACCGTGGGACCCCTAAATGGTTTTGTCCCAGCTTGGTTAGGCTTTGAGCAATCCTTTTGTTGTTTGTCCAAACATCCAAGCACAGTTTGTAAATCTCAGTCCCACTGTCCTTTACACTGAATCGTCCCCCTCTATATCTGAAGCACTCAATCCTCATGCAGACCTTCATGACATCAGTGAGCAGTGGACTAGATCTTCAGTAAGCAAGGTTAATCAAAGTATTCGGAAGTCACATATACAGAATTTGTTTATGTTGTTGTGACTGGAGATTACAATCAAAAGCATGTCTTTGCCTATTCCACAGGGAGCAAACTGTTACCAGTTAAAGCACCAGTATTGCAAGATGTACTGTATTCAAAGGTGGCTGAAATCACTCCAGTAGTTCCCACAGAGTTAAATGGACTTTGCTGTAGGACTTTTCCTTATTATAAAAGTAGTGCTTAAACTGGTAGAGTGCTGCAGACCAGTTGTGCACCATCATTGGGAAGAAGCAATAGGGAAAGTTTTCACTTCATCTGAGACTTTAAGACTATTTAATTTTTTATTTCATGTCTTAGGGTAGAAAGTCCATAGAAGTTCATTCAGGCAGTGCTATTCTTCCCTTTTGTGCAACATATTTGGTTTTCACAAATTCACTGATCAGATGTTTGATTTTCTCAAAGCGGGAGAGAGAACAAGATATCAATCCGTCTTGACATGATAGTTTTTTTCTGCCACCTTACTATCTGCATGGAGAGTGCTTTGCTTTGAGCATTAGAATACCCTGTGGATGTGACACCCCTTTTCCCACACTTCCTTCCTCTACAGTGAATACTGTTAGATCAGTTTTATGGAGCCAGCTCCATTCTGTTCCTTTTAGATGTTCCTCAACTTTAATGTCTATCAGTGAGAATTAGCTAGCACATAAAGTAAGCAGCCAAGGTTATAACCTAGGTAATGCTCTCAAGTCTCAACTTTTTTTTATTTGTTTTTATTATCTGCAATACATAAATGATTTACTGCAGGGTAGGTGTCCTTGGTATATTTTCTTCATATAATTCTTTGAGTCTAATGCTAGCTGAGATATTGAATCAGTCAATTGTCTCTTCTAGTGAGCATGTAAGATAACAATTTAAATGACAGTTTCATAATTCCCCTCTGGAAACTGAGTTTAGCTGTTGCTCCTACCAGGGGCAAAGATTTATTCTTTATATACCTGCTGATGAAATTTAACAGAGTTTTGAAACAGCAAGAGGAAGTAAAGTTTTATTCATTCTCTTCCTCATGTCCTCTTAATGTGCTATTGCTTCAGTATCTCATACAAGCCTTCTGGAGATACACCTCGTAGCAAAGCAAAGAACTGATGTAGGTATTCTGGTACAGATCAGCTATGCTTGAAAGGTCTTAGATCTGCCTGTCTAACTGGGTGTTTGAAAAGCATCTGTTTTACAGCTTGCACTTTCTTTAGCTTCACCTTATTCTTTTCCTCAGTTTTCATTCTAGCAACCATGCGATGATTAAATTTCTTACAAATACACTGACATATGCTGAACCAGAATGAAAATTTGAGTATTCAACTCTTTTCCCATATTGTATGTTCCTTGGTTGTGATGCTTTGTCAAGCCAGAGCTGTCTGGCATATATTTCTTGCCTCTTTTTATAGTTAGGCAAAGAAAAAGAACATACACTACTTCACTTTTGGTTTTGGTAGTCTTGATCTTATACCAAATATTAATCTGTAGATTTTAAAGAGATAAATAGCTGGGATGCTTTTTTGTCACTTTGCTGGGCCATTAACATGGTATCACTTTTCTTGTTCCCTCATCTTGATTTCTCTCTGTGTCTGTCATAAATGGCAGCTCCTGGAGAAACATCATCAGCCAATAAACATAATTATTTTCTGTGATCTTTAAGACAGAAATTACTTGAAATATTTTCTGTTGCTCTGAAGTTATAAAGCTATTCAGGGAGCATTAAATAGAACTTCCTGCCTGGCATGACTGGGAAACAAGCATTTTTGGTCTTTCAAAGCTGTTTGTTTACAGAGCTTTCAGTCATCTCACTATGTGTTATTGCATCCTTTTTCCAGCTTTTTTTTAATATCAATATCTTTCTCCTTAGCAGTAACTTAAATTGATACACGGAAAAAAAAGCTGTGAAATCCTAAAAAGACCAAATATTATATCAAGGATAATCAGACTTCATGTTCCATTGAAAACAGACTTAAACACATTCAAACACAGAAATGCACACTAGGTCATCCAAAGTCCTGTAGTGACATGATTTGGAGTAATAGGATGGAAATTTGATGCAGCTTCTGAAATTAATTTCATTTGAAACCATGAGCACTATAAAAGGCATTTATCATACTGATAATATCTATTGCAATTGCATTATGCTGTGGATTTTTTTTTTTTTTTTGAGGTAATGGAAAAGAATTTATGCATTTAGAAGACATGTTCCAGTAGAGCTATTTCTGCTCCTGGACAGAAAATAAACAGGTGGGAAATTTGCACAGAAGAGTGAGACAGGAGAAGTAAGCCCTAGTGTATTTACTGGTAATTCTTAAAATTAATCAATATCCCATAATAGCATAAATATCAGCAATGAGGCAGAAATTACTTCTATAAAGCTAACTTAGATTAATTTTTCTTTTCTTAAGTAAAAGTTGTATTTGAATTGCTCCAGTGCTTGAACAATAAATCTTTGGAATTCCTGGATTTTTAAAATTAGCTGAAAAAGCCAGAATGAATAGTGCGTATACCTTAACATAAAGATGCTGCTTTCTGACCAAAATTTTGAACACTAAAAGAAGAAAGTAATAAATACACTGGTCATCTTATTTTTTATTTTCTTTTTGTCTGGCACACCCAACCTGATACTAACCTCCCCCATTTCCATAGATTATGCACAAAGACACAGGGTTGTAGATCAAAATTCACATGAATAAAGCTAAACAGAAATCAATGAGCTGCTTTAATAGAATTACATTTGAGTATTAGAAGTAACAGATACAGAAAGGAAAAAAATTAAGAGGTTATACTTTAACACTGTATAGCAGGAACAGCACTGAACTTGGAAAACACAGATGTGGAAATGGGCTTTATTATCTCAGAGTGTGAAAAGGTTTTACGTTACTGAACATTTTACTTTGTCCAAATTTACATGGTGCTAAATGCAACCTTTTTGTGATAGTACACAGATCATATTTGATTTAAATATTTTAAGTGCCTGTGCCTAGAATTTCCTATTTGGGATGTATAGTTTAATGCTCACACTTATATTTAGGTAGATACAAATGATCTGACCTTCACAGCATCTTGCATTGAAATGGAAGACAGCAAATGTGAATCTTTCAGTGTTGCAGCTGGTATCCAGGGAACTGCAATTGAAAAAATCAGAGGTCTTCACTGGTCACATCGCTAGAAACTGCCCTGACGAAGAGGGTTACTATACAGGAGCATAATAACGCAATGTAGAAATGCAATGTACTGAGGAAGAATCAGGCGCTCAAACCTGTTAAGAGTCAAAACTATTAGTGTGCGAAAGTCACTGAGCTTGTGGCTGGTGTAGGGTACATCTATGTGCTGTTCAGAAAAGGGTCAGGATCTGCAAGCTTGAACATTGGAACGCCCAGACATTCACCCAGTTTAATTGTTAGCTCTCTCTCCAAGGCCTGTGGTGGGCCATTTCAGCTTGCCTGCTCCAGTGCAAATCTGCTGTAAAGGAAGTAGCCCTCAGCAATGGCGATGAAAACATAATCCGTCTGGGTTTCCTAAAGGCTTTTAACAAGGTCCCTCCTAAAGATTCTGTGGTATCTAAGTGGTTGAAAATCAGAAATGGAGAATATGAATAAATATTTAGTTATCTCAGTGGAGAGAAGACACCGGTGGAGTCTAAATGGATTTGCAGTAAGGCCGTTACTGTTCAAAATATTCATAAATAGTTCAGAAAAGGGCTGGAGAGCAAGGTGACATGTTAGTGACATGTGGTTGACAAGACCAAGTTACTTAGGATCACAAAACAAATCCTGATTGTAAAGAGTTACAGCAGAATGTCATGGTACTGGGTGATAAAATGACATAAGAAATTCAGCTGTGGTAAATGTAAAGTAAAAATAACAAAGAAATGCAATCCTCAATTTGTATACAGTCTACAAGGGCATAGTTGAATGGCTGTTACCACCTTGGAATAAAATCTTGGGGGGATAGTAAATAGATAAAAACATCAGCTCAGAGCTCAGTAATGGTGTACAAACAGACTGAGTGTTACAAATTTTTTGAAGTAGCACTGAAGATATGGGTTAAACTGGATTTGTACTTAGATGTTAGACCAGCTAGTGCAGTTGGAAAAAATAGTGTTACAGACTGGTAGAAGGAGTGCTAAAGATATGGGTTTAACGGGATTTGTAGCTAGATATTAAACTGGCTAGTGCAGTTGGAAAAAGTAGGCAAGCTTTTTGGCACACAAACCTTGACAAGGTTGCGGATTGGAGGAGGACACTTCAGAGTTTAATACAGAGCTTAATATTGGATCCACCAGAAAAGAAATAGACAGCAGAACAGTGAACAGTAGCATCCCCTTTTTCACCACAGTCAAAGACAGGATATTAGGCTAAATGAACTTTCTCTGACACAGCACAGCAGTTCTTACATTCCTGTCACATCCCTGTGTAAATTTGTGTACCAACACTGCCATTCTGCCCTCCCTTTTCCAAAAAGTGTATAGAAGAAAAGGTATGGGGAAAAGTGATAAGGAAGAATAAACATTAAATTGTCTCCATGAGGGAAGAAATACATCGACTATGACTCTTTAACCTGGAAAAAGGATGATTTAAGAGGACATGAATGACATTTGTGAAGTCATGAGTGGCATGGAGAAGACTAAAGAGAAGGACAAATTATTTATTGTCTCTCATAACACAAAATGTATGGGACATCAGATGGAATTAACATGACCAGAATAAGTAAAAGAAGATACTTTTTTCTGCATCACACAAGGATGTTGTAGATGCCAAATTCTTATTACAGGTTAAAAAAAAAAATAATGGAAAAATTAATGGAGGGAAAATCCTTGAAGAGCTTTAAAAGGCAAGAATGAGTCGTCATTGGTTTTTTGCATTTTTCAGAGCCAGATCTGATTCCCAGATCACACACACTGTGTCCATGCAGTTCACATTCAGGCTCCTCTTGGGAACAAGACAACCAAACCCCTCCAAGGACTTGGACATGGCAATGCAATGTCATTGTTGTGCTTTTACAACCACTGCTGTAGAGGATTGTGGTATGTCTGTCTCATCAGTTGGTTAATTTGGGGTTGCTATGCAGATGAGACAGGTTAAGTGTTATGCAGTGTGGACAAGGGTAGTCATTCCCTGAGCAGTATGGACAAAAGTCAGCCTGCTCTAGTTGATCCAAAGGCCAGAACCTACTTCCTAGTGTGGTCCACAAAGCTGACAATGTAGCCAAAATATATAAGGTCAGGTTTAGGAACCGTCTGACCTAAAGATAGCTGGGTGGCGGGAGGCTAAGCCGTGGAAACTTGCTCACTCTGTTCTCAGTCACGCCTCTAGCTGTTGCCAGGTGTCAGGGTCAAGAGAGTATATCTGTTCTTATCCTCTTGCAGGAAAGTGGTAGGGGCTTATTGCTGGAAATAACGACGTGATTTTCAATGTCATTGTTATTTTCTATATATCCTCTTTTTGAATAAGAATGTCTTATCAGACGGAAGTATGGTGTAATCTTTTACTGTTGGTCTCATTCACCAGAGACTGTACTGCCACAACGTAGCCCGCGTGACTTACAGAATCACAGAATAGTTGAATTTGGAAGGGACCTTTGGAGATTGCTCAGTCCAACCCCATTGCCTGTTTAAGAAAGTTATGAATTTCAGTTTTCAGAAGATGTATAAGCAACAGACATTTCAAAGAGCATTTTCATCTTTGCTGTGCCTCTCCACCACTCCCAGTCTGATAAACTAATCTTACAGATCTAGAATAAAGGATATCTTACTGAGAACATCTGACGTCATCTTGCATTTATGATTTCAATGTAGAAATAATTTAGTTTAACGTTTAATGTTGCCCATGTCTCTCAATAGGGTAGCTTATCCCTTCAATGAGTACTTCTGCGTTTGGCACTACATTCCCAGAATGCCAAGCATTTGCTCAAGAAGGCAAAATTATATTACAGTTTTACAAGTGCAGGCTATTTCAGTTTTTCTGCATAAATGACTTTGGCTATTAGAATGAAATCACAGTAATTTTTATCATTTTGCATATTAAAAAAATCATATCTCCTGAAATGTGTCATTAATTACAAAATAATTTGATTCAAAATTCCTGAACACTGATTCATACCTACTCTCATTTGTAAACTTTGAGTAAAGTCAGTCAACTGAGAGGAACCAAGGGTAGAGAAAAACAGTCTAAGAGGTACCAGAAACAGGTCCTGATTGTCTATATGATCCAGTGGATAAAATTATTGGAGGAAAATGCTTAATTATATGAAACATTTCCAAAAATAAAATAGGACTGTGTTTAAGAACAGTTTTGTTACACTCTCAAAGTGCAACAAAAAAAATATTTTTTTCATTTACATATTTAGGTTTATTCTGATTATTAGCTCTGTGCCATTAGTTCTGTGCTTAGAAGATGAATACTGAGTGTTTGCTGTCAGAAGGTGGTGGTACAGCTTGCACTGGTGTAGGCTTCTTCTTGATTTAGCACTGCACTAGGTCACTCAGTGTTTTGTAAAAGGAATTCATCTGACAAAGGAAGATCTGAGTTACCAAGATATATTTTAAAAGAGAAAGGAAAGGACAGGGAATTAGGGGTTTTAAAACCCCAAATCACAGGTTTGATCCTGTAAAGCACTGGGCACTGTTGCTCTATTTCAGCAAGACTTACACGTGCTTAAACCTTTTGTTCAGGGCTCAACATTTAGCAGTGTTTAATCTCAAATGAATAGTTCTTAAAAAGAAGATTGATATTTCCTTTCATCCACAGATTTCAAAGGACCCTGAACAGCCATATACAGGAACTGTATAATAAAAATGAGAATTCAGTGGTGATTTCACAGTTAAGCATAGTAAAGAAAAAGACTGGAAATCAAAACACAAACCTTCACTTTCTTATGTCAACTTTTCATGTTGGATCTATATATAGTTTTACTTTCCTGTCTTTTTTCCTGTTTATTTTCAACATGAAATCCTCAGGCTCCTCATTTGTGGTCAAAGCTGTGAATTCATGCAGAAACATAGGACAGGATGTGTCTTCTGAGCTCCCACGTCTTGTCTTTAAACTGTGGGTGTCCTGTCGAAAGGAAAAGTGGCTGTTGTGTATTCACCTCTCATCCCTCTCCCAAGCAAGAGGCTAGACAAAGGGAAAAACTCAGACTCCAGCTTTGCTAAAGATAGACTTTACCTTTGAAGAAAATAGAGCAGACCTATGAGAGCAGCAGGGGCAGCTTGTTTCTGCCAAGGACTTAGAGCTGGTTACTGTACTTGAGCCTCAGAGGTGTGCTTCTTTGCTCCTAGTATGTTACACGTATGTGTTGTTCCTTAGTTAAAGTAGATTGCTTAAATACATGTCATCACCTTTCATTTTATCTTATTCCTTGTTCTAGCAAGCTCCACCTGGATTCACTAAACCAGTTGCCATTCCCTGGGTATACCCAGGATATATGTATTCAATGCGATACCTGTAAGCTCCTGGAAGTTCCAGGAGATCTCTAAACTTTGCACATTTAAAGTGCTTCTGTTTCTCCATGTGTGTGTGAGAGGGTGTGTTCCTCGTGAAGGAATGATTAGCGTATTCATCTGAAATGTAACCCAAGAAGTTTCAGCCAGAAATGGGGAGAAGATGCTCAGGGTTAATTTGGATCCATTGTAGTAACTGGGTGCTACTTGTTTAGGGTGCTGGCATGGGAATCCATTCCCTATTCAACAGCTAAAGGAATTTGGTTGAAAGACTGAATTTCCAGAAACACAAGATGCAGTATTATTAAATGAAAGTTCTGCACATGAGTGTTAAGAAATGAATGATTACATTCTAAGGGCAATATTTACTGATTTCTACAGTCATAGTTTGTGAAACAAAAAAGAACAGAACTTTGCTTTCATTAACCATAATAGTAGTTTAAGCTATTTTCACAGCGTTAATCTTGCTGTTAACTGTTCTTTTCACATTGTGAGGAGACAGCATATGACAGGAAAAATCTGTAACATCATTCAACATCTGATGATATGCCCTTTTTCCTCAAAACCAATTTGCATGCCTACAAATATCAGTGTTTCCCAGTGGAATTGAAGGTGTAAAATATTGTCTCTCGAGCTGAAAATTATTTAGCCAAAGATTTTTCAGTATTTGGGAATTCTGGCTGGATGATTTCAAAAGCAAAACCATATGTCACTTACATGATTTGGCATTTCTCCAGTTGCATAGAACATGAGAGGAAAAGTGGGGGGAAAAAAAAAGAAAAACCTAACACTGATTAGATGATAATAAATACAGGTGCTATACTGTGTGGTGTAATTCATCTTCATAGCAAGCTGTGGGATGAGTCAGAGCCAGCAGATTTGGAGGGATACTGCTTTGTGCCTATATATTCCTAACACATGCTAGGATCCAAATTAAGGTAAAACTGAAAGGGTTGTGTAACACTGAGATAATTTTCAAGGTTACAGCAGTGCACTATTGCCTAGCTATGGAAAATGTATGCTTTTTGTGTGGTTGGGTTTTGTCTGGGGGCTTCTCACTGTAAATGCAATTAGCGTAGCACTAGGAAAAAAACCAGTGATTTGATGACAATTTGGAGATCCTGACCTGGGCTTCCCCATGCCCCCAACCCCCCAGACTTCCCAACAATTTCCATACCCATTCCAGGCAGTGAGGTGCCTCCCCACGGAGGCCTTATGTGGTTTGCTGAGAGTAAGTTAGTTGGGAGTAACCTGCCAACTCTCCTGTATAACTTGCTGTACAGGGAAAGCTGTTATACATCTGCCCACTGTTTTGCCTGCCCCCCTCCCCTCCCCTACCCATGGGAGTTCTGGCTAAATGCAGCCTCTGGGCTCTTTCTCCTTCATGTGTGAGAGACTGTCATGGAGGTTCTTTTCTTTTAAAATTCCCAGAGAGGGAAGTGGATTAGGATGGTGTAGATTTGACTCATCCACAGCT
This sequence comes from Ibidorhyncha struthersii, assembly GCA_013398815.1. Classification (NCBI taxonomy): domain Eukaryota; kingdom Metazoa; phylum Chordata; class Aves; order Charadriiformes; family Charadriidae; genus Ibidorhyncha; species Ibidorhyncha struthersii. The sequence goes on along the minus strand of VZSZ01005263.1, from coordinate 309,416 downwards.
CTTTTAGTATTCAGATAGGGCAAGCTGTTACTGGTACTGAGGGGACTGGTGTATCTTACCCGCTGATGGCGTGTCCTGTGTGTAGCCAGACGCGTTACATGCTCGAGAGCAAAGGTACAGAGGAGGAAGGAACATGTTCTGGGCAAACGGACAGTTAAAAACATGATTAGAGACTGGCCTTACATTCTCAGTTGCTGCTTCTTTAACGTGAAAGCTCACTGAGACACACTTGTGTCTGAAATAACAGGAGAAGACACAGGCATGCTCCAGCCTCCAGGAATTTACCACAATAATATGTTGTGTGGTTTTGTAAGAGAAATGGAAACACAAAGAAACACTCTTTGCATTAAAATTTGATTGAACAATTAAAAAATGTGTAAATAATTGAAACGCAGAGGCTATAAAAGCTTTCTGCTCTTCTCATTGAGAAAAAATATTTAAAGCATAGGATCCAGACGTTATTCTGGGGCAGTAAATAGCTGATATTTGCAGTATGGATTACTCAATTTTCTGTTGCCTCATGAACAGGGCTCCCAAAGCTTATTGTGGCTGTTTCGTCGTTTATATAAGACACGTGGGTGCTGTGATTTGCTTTTCTCGGTATCCCCTCCCCCATCAGCAGAAACCTTTGAGCTTCAAACACAGATGTTACGCTGTGCTCTTTGTGTGCATGTATGTGTATGAGTGTAAAACCATTAAAGATAGACCGCGTGGCTAATATGCTGGAAAGCCGAAGCTGAAGCACAGGACTTGGCTTGTGATTTCCTTTCTTTTTCTTTATTGCAGAGAGATGTTAGTGTGGACTAAGCGTAGGACTAATGTGTATGAACAAGTAGTGGTTTAAAAGCAACCACGCTGCTTATAAAATCAGCAATTTAACATAAGCAGGAATGGCAGTTTCATTAAATAATGCTATGATCTCTCAACCATATTCTTAACTAGTAATCTCCCCGTAGCAAAATACATAGCTAATCAACCTCCTAGCCTGTCAGTAAACTTGCAGGGGAATTAAATCCTGGAGGAAGAAGCCCGTAGCCCCGGAGGAAGGCTGAGTGCATGTTTCACTGTCGTCTTTTCAGCTCATCTCAGTGGTCCCACTGCTAGAATGTGCTCTGTTGTCATGGCAACCCCATCTCCTGCTTCCTACAGGAAAGATTAGCTCGTACTGTGCACTGGAGAGAATTTAGGGGAAGTCAAGCTAATCCCTGGGTGCACTGCGAGAGAAAGGTTGGACCTCGCCTGAGGGATGCTGTATCTGCAATGATAGAATTGGCCTGCCACAGACACTGGTATTTAAGTTGAAGAGCAGAATTCACAGTAAGTGTCACATCCTCCAGAGAGGAATATTGAATGAGGTTTTCTAAGTCTTGGTGAAGACTGTCCCATGCCAACAGTGGAATGGCAGCAGGAGTCTGTGTGTGGAATACCAATATGTTTCACCCGTTCAGGTGCTATTTCAAATATAGATTCAAAGCCTCAGTTCCCTGGAAACTAGGTGATAAAATTTTAAAACATCATCATGAGATGCGCACCTAGAAACCTGAAGCATGTCTCATTTGGTGTATAAAGCTGAACAAGTGACGATGAGCATGCCTTACAAATTGTGTATGCACTGTGCGGCGTGCTTAAGAATTCCTGTGTGCTGAAAAATAAGCGGGAAAGCGTGAGGAAACCGATCTGTGTGCTGCAAACTCAACTGAAAAAGTGCTGAACTATCAAATTAAGCATGAAAATTTACAACTCCTGATTCAGCCTTGTTTTTTCTTCATATTAAAACCCAAACAGGGAAAACATGAGCTTTTTAAAGGTATAGTCATAATACAAGCTTTTATTTGAGGAAAACTCATTTTAATGTAGCTAAATTAAGGTGGTGTGTGACATGATGCAGTCTGTGAAATGTGTGTTTGTTTTCTTGCTGGTAGAGTTAAACAGAGGGTATTCTAGCTATTCCATTTCTGGTTATTTTAATGCTCTGGCTTTCTTTGATATGGTCCTGTATTTCACTTTAATAGATGCTCAAGACTGCCAGCTTTAAACTAGACTGTTTGCAGTAAGATTTTAACTGTCTGCTTTTTAATACTGCCAGCTTTTCCTAAACTTATTTTTTTTCAGCAGTTTATATGTTCAGCCTATGTATTTTTACATTTTTTTTAATGCATGCTTTTTCTGTTGAGTTTTTAATCAAAGAATAACTTCATCATTATTTAATGGTTATTTAATATATAGCAGTATTCTCTAGCTTAGATCTATTTATGCATATATGTGTTTTCATGGATAAAATGTATATGTGTATGTGTGTTTCTGCAATACATACATGCATATACGTATGCAGACAAATGGGGTCTTTATTTTAATGAGGCCCATTAGTGATTCGTGATAATAGAACACCGAGGAAGCAATAGATATGTTTTCGCCTTGAAGAATAGGTGTTTTTTTCGTATCTAAAATGTTTATTGTTGCAAAAACCTAATAAACACACTCAGTCCGCTTAAAGAGACAGCATATGTTGTATTTCTGTGTGTGTCTATAAGGGAGAGCATCTTGACTGATATGGTGAAAGTGCAGCGTTGCCTTTCCAGAGACCTGGGTCAATGGAATAGGTAGTAAAAGGACTTAATTTTTTTTTCTCCTCCCTCCCTCAGAGTCACACATAAGCTCCAGATTGGTTAGTATATGAGCGGTCTTCCCAGAAAACTTCTTTTTTTTTCGGCTGTTTTGCCAAATAGTATGAACATTGATAATCAAAGACAATGTCTGTCGTCTTTGTAGTTAAAAAACTCAGTAGCCAGTGTAGATCTATTATATGGAAGACTATAGCAATATACACAAAAGGTATGGAAGCTTTAAGCCATTATACAGTCTGGCCCTTGAATCTGTGGTAGACATATGGGTGACAGGGAATCCACACATGTGCCAAGCAAAGTGGGGATTGGGGTAAGAGAAAATTCATCAAATAAATGTTTTTCATTAGACAGAGCACTAAGAAGTTGTTGTTTGTTATCTGTCAAATTAAATTACTGATTAAAAAGTCCTTTCTGTGGTAAAATAACACAAGGAAATGTTTATCAGAGAGTTCATTGTGTATTTTTACCACCTCTGTGAGGCTGTGTTTTAGGGTGATACGTTTTAACATGGCTGTTTACAACTTTTAAAAAATTTTAGGTGATTAGCTGCACAAAGTTTCTACCTTGTGTGTCCTTCTATTAAATTAAATTATCCAAGATGTTGCATTTCTTTGTCTCAAGGTCATGATTTCCCCCCCTTTTTTTTTTCCCAGCATTTAACTTGTGTATGGAATAATGTTGGCTGGTCAAACATTGTCTCAGCTTTTTCTGTCTTCTGCAAAATGTGTGATTATAGGTAGTTGGTCCAAGTTTTATTAGGACTGAGTTTTCACAAAGGGACTGGAAGTCCTGATCTGTATTTCTAGCCAACTTTAAGCACCAACTATAAACAGGACTAACTGCATGTGAGGAAGTGCAGTGAGGTTCAAAGCACGCACCCAAGCCTGTAACCTGTGTTCCATTCTCTTCCGAGAAAAGGACATGAACACTCCTTGTAGCAGTGGGATTATATTACACCAGGGCAGGTACAATTGGTAGAGACTACTCACGCTCAGGAGTCCAGGCCTCCAAACTTGAGGGAGTTTCTGTATAAACTCTATTTCGATTAAATAAAATTAATTTCCTTGAGTTACAAGAAACTAAAAAGCAGAGGTGACTCTGTTTGCTGTATACAAAAAAAGCCAGAGTTCCTAAACTCTTAAAAATAATAGATGTAGCATGTTCTGCCAGGGCTCCTCTATGGCACTTTCCTGTTGCGGGAACTGTTGGCTTCCTCACAGCAGTGGGTCACTCCTCTGCCCAGCCTTTTCTCTTCATTCCATTTCTGCCCAGCATTCCTGCTCCCTACGGGTATTACCCTCTTCCTGCACTGCCTTCTCCCTGTGCCACTGTGTCCTAGCGTTCAGGCTGTCTGCTGGCTAGATGGTAAACTAGCTAACATAATGCTCTCTGATGTGTCTTTTCCCCACATAAAAGTAAGTAGGGTGATTTAATGTTCATACTGTTTCACCAGACCGAGGTTTTGAATTGTGACACCAATCAGAAAAATATTCTTAATAGTGTGTTGCTCTCTTTCCTTGAAACATTTCTCGCTATTGCAAACTCCGCTCCCCCCAACTTGTAGAGCACCGCTTCTGCCTACAGTCTGTGTTTGGAATTCATGACTAACAACTTGCCGCTCTTTCACTGAGATACTCACTCAAGGGAAGATAGGTAAGAAGTTCAGCACTTCCCGGGTGGTACGCTGCACCTCACAGAACCTGGTCGTCTTTTAACATCCACAAATATGATAAAATCACAAACTCTATTCTGTCCCAGCAGGGATGTGGATGCTGGTATTCTCATTAAACCAATAACAGAAATAACGAATTTATACTATATACAAACATTACACACAATGTATGTGTCCCTCCGTACCAGAGATTTATCTTTCACATTTCAGTAAGAAAACAGTAATAATATTGATATTTTTTCTTGGTTGCAAGCCTTTTTTTTTTTTCCTGAGACATCTCTGCCTCTTTAATTCCTTTAAAATGCACATATGTAGTCAAGTTTCCTAAAAGACTATAAATGGCCAATTTGAAGGTAGCAGAAATGGCCCTCAATGAAAGAAGGGTATCTTCAGTTGAAACAGGAAACTTAAATCGGTTGAGTTTTTGTTTGTCTTTAAAAATAAGCTCAAATATTTTGATCAATATTTGTATTTTTCTTTTGTTTAAGCAAATCTGTAAGGATTTAAAAAGTATCTTTTGAGTTGACATTTTGCCCTAATTTGAAACCGTAAGAGCCAGCCACATGGGATATTTTTTTGATTATTTTAAACCTCCTTTATCTTCCTTTTCTCCTCAAAAGTAAAACTCTGAAGCCACTAATTGTATGTAAATTGCATGAATTTAATGGACTAAATTATTTCCCAGGCTGCACACACTGGCTCCTGTTCACTCTAGTGAGATTAAGATCATATGCATCCAAAGGTAGATTTCAGCCCCGTATATGGTGTTCTTCTGTCCAGCTTTGTAGCGGTTAATTAAAAAGTGCTTTCTCAGTGCTGTGCTGCTGGCTTTGTGGCTTTCGGCTTAATAAATTCTTTATATTAGCTGAAGGGCTAAGCAAAACAGCAATGTTAATTTTCAGCAGGGCCAAATGCAAAGGGAGAGAAACCAAGATTTCCTGAGCAAGTTCTTTGTTTCTAGTGGTAGCTGAGATACTAAGTGCTGTCTGGCTGACAGCCCTAATACTTAAAGGAGTGGAATTGTTGTTGTTGCAGCTCCGTTATTCTAGTTTTGTATGTTTCTAGCCATAGCAAACTGAATTTTTTAGTCTTCTCCAGAGGTCATTTGTGAAGCCATGGTAGTAGGTGTCTACAAGGAGCACGAGGGGTGAATGTGTGTCCTCTAGGGCAATGTTGAGGTTAATTTTAGATTCCAAAGATCAAAATATCAAGTGTTAATATCAGTAATATAAAAATTGCAATTGTAGTAGAAAATTGCCCAGTGGGAATCCAGGGTTTCTGTTGTTCTGTTGCCAGTGGAGTCCACTTGGAGTTTTACAGGGGATAGGAGAATGAATGTGAGCTCAAGATTTGAGTGATCAATCTTTTCACACGTGATGCATTTTAATTTCTCATTGCAAATTTATTCTTGACAATAGATTAGTTACTGTATCCTGCTCTGGACCCCTTTAATGGTCTGTCTGTAGGTGGATGATCAGTCATTTTGAGTTTGTAATTTCTCTAGCCATTAAATTGGAAATTGTTTTCTGAAACATGCTGAGAAGAAGACGACTACCGTATGTGTGGGTTGATGGTAACAACAGCAGCAGTCCTGATTGCATCTGTGATTTGTGAATGCCTTCAGCCAGCAGCAAACCAAATGTGATCTGATCAAAACTATGTTTTGGATATTCAAGTCCAAAGGCAAGAGTGCCATGATATTCACTAATGTTCTTCCGTTCCGCTCTTTGCTACTACATAAACTATTGAAGGTTGGTTTTGCTGGCTCATATTGTGGTTACCACATGGTGTAGAAATTGCTTTAACAGTACCAGTCCTTTTGCTGTCTGCAAATGTACTGTCAGCACAAGTCCACTTCCAATACAAAAGTTCAGCCTCTACTGCCTGTATTTTATCTTAATTTCCTGCAGCAGCAGATGCGATGTTGAGTTTGGCAGGGACTCGTAGTGCAGGAAAGTCTAGAAACTGCAGATTTCAGTGCTGAAGTTAAAAAGAAATGCATTTTGGGAAAACAGACTCCTTGAGAACTGGGTAATGACATGTACATAAAAGGGACTCCACACCAGTGATATTCACCCCACTTGTCGAGTGTTTTTTGCCATTTATTGGAGATATTTCAAATTAGAGCTGTCTCAGGTGTTCTTCAACAGAAGATAATGTTGAAATTAGAGCAGTTCTGACAAAATTTTAATCTTCACAGGCTTCTCCAGTTCAGCCTGAAAGATTTTGGACCAAAAGTTCAGAAAACTCATAGTACTTTTTTCCTAGTGTGGAGAGATGCAGATTCAAACCTCTGATCTCAATAAAGTAATACAGTGACTTGAGTTTAGGTATATTCTGCATCACTGATAACTGCTCCATCTCCACCTATATGGATTTTTCTCTTTTTTGCTCTGTTGATACTGTGTATACAATACCACAGGATATTCACTGTACAGGAGAGAGGCACTGACTCTATGCCACTGTTCTGGGACATCAGCTAACATTGGGGAGGAATGGAACTTGAAAAACTGTATTTATCTGTTTGCCAAGAATATCTTTGAAATATTAGAAACTTTTCTGAAGAGGAAGATGGTATCGTTAGACCACCTTCTAAATGCTTCTCTATTGAAGCTGCTGTAGTCGGCACAGGGTAATAGAGGGTTTTTCTTTTAGAAAGGCTGCCCTTTGAGTCCTCCAAAATGTTTATGTTCAGGTGTTGGAGAATGAAAGATGGTAACCATTTCTTTGCTTAGACAGATGAAACTTTTTTATGTACCTGAACTGACATATACAGTATGATCAGTCATTTTATGTCAATATTTTTCTGTATGTTGGAGCCTGTCACACTCACTGAATCGGGGGTAATAAAGTTATGCCTTCCCCAGATTATTTTATAATTTTTGACCAATTAAATATCTAGCTCTGAAGTTTTCTGTTGATTCCTATACGCAGAATAAGGAAGTCTCAGAAGCTGTCATACCTGGAGCACCTCTAGGTGCCATTCACAACAAGCCTTCCCACCCAAGTTTGTGTTTGAAGTGCAGTTAATAGATTTGCTCAGAGTGCATTTACCATTGCCAGCTTTCACTTAGTTTTTTTTTTTTTTTTTGTCATTTTATATTATTTCTTCTGATGGCAGTTATTTGCAATTGCAGAAAAGGAAAAATCTTCTGCTTTTTTGGGAAAGAGGGCACACTAGGCATTTCATGCTGTTGAGTATTGGTATTATTGTTTGCTTTTGCACTGGATATAAAAGATAACAGCCCACCAAGATTGTAATAGTTATTGTAAATATTCTATTCATGGTCAAGATTGATATCATGTGTTTCACTTTGCAGCATGCATAAATTCTCTGCTTGATCCAATGAGAGAAACTTTCCACCCAGAAGTGATAAGCTTATTCTATTCTCAAACCCAGTTTCAGATCTACGTTCTGCTTCTAAAAATTTTAAACTAAGCTTCTGGAAAACACAGTTCCTTCAGAATAAGTACATAATTGTTATTTAGGAAGGAAGGTGATCAGTTTCTGAAGGTAATGATAAGAACTGCAAAGCAATAATCTGGGGTTTGAAAGAACTTCCCATGATTGTGCTGTTTTGACGGGCATTTACAGATAAGTTAAGCAGGAGACAGACTATTACCAAGTGTTGCTCATTCCCTTATTTTTTTTTTGAAAACACTCTGTATTTTCTAACTTCTCTGGACGCTTGGAAACAGGTTTGCCATACAGCTGTTTGTCATACAGCTGTTTCTAATGTGCATTTCAATTAGATTAAAGTAGCTATACAATAACGATCCCTTCAAAATACAAAGTTTATTGTGGGCCAAATAATCTTGTTTACAGATTTTAAAGGGAAAACAAATTATATAGTGGATTTTGCAATATCGTTGTCCTTTATTTTGTTATTTAAAATAACACCAAGTGTTTCCGTGAGTGCTTTTGCTCTAGGATCCCCCTTCCTCCGCTAGCTAGCTTTGCACCAGCGAGCATCATCTGTGGGCAGGATGCTTGGTTTGCCAGGAGCAGCCTGCCAGTTTCCACACACAGATCTGTTGGGCCAGCTCAGCAAACGGTCATGTCTCATCATTTTATGCTGGTCTTCAGTCTTAGCCAATCCCACGTTGTAAGGAGGACAAGTAGGTATTAAAGTTGGACTCTTTGGTATGGTTTTATTCTTTCCCTTTCTAGTGCTCTGACCTTTAACAACAATCTGCACATAAGTAGTTGTTGGAATTCTAGTGAGAACAGGACTGGTTCACTGTGATTAAAATATTCTTAAATTTCATTGGTAATGGCACCTCATCAGTACTGTAAAGCACAGGAAAAGCACGTGCTGCAGATTCTCTGTGTGTGGACTGTCCCATTGCTGAATCCTGCTGGGCTATGAGAAGCCTTTAAGTGAATTAGAAACATGGACCAGTTATTTTATTTCTTAAAAAATCTCTCCAGTCTGCAAAGAACTGCAAAACAGTTCATGGATTCCATCTGGAGGGTGGTATTCTGTCTGCTCTACATTCTGGCCTTGTTGAGTAATCTGTTTTTGAGACCAGCACTCAGTGATGTTTCAGCAAGGGCAAAGTGACTGCCTCTGATGAGAAGAAACTTTCTGAAAGTTACTGGAATAGTATTACGTCCAAGAACTGGTAGTGCTTCTGTTGGTGTTAACTTCTCAGAAAGAAACTGTAAAATGATAGTCTTCATGCAAAAGCTTTCAAGCACAAATAATTTTCAAGTTTTCCCATCTTTCATTTACACTTTTGTTCAATGTCATTTACGCCTTTGTTCAATGCACCCTCTCATACTTGCTCTCTTCCCCACCCAAGCGAAGTCCACTGGATTGCAGAGGGAAGGAAATTTCGAAACAAGAGATGCATTGCTTAGTCAGGTGGCTTGACAGTGAAAATTTCAAGTCCATAGCTCTGGTGAGGAGTAGCAGTGGATATGACAGAACTATCTATCATATCCTTTGGGATTTGTGAAGTTTCTGGGCATTGAAATCATAGTTACTTGGTTTGCCAGAGACACTGTGCTGACAGACCATCTAGCAAAATCATTCTTTTTTGTCTTCAGATACCTCTTATTCTAGTCCATTTTCAGACGATGTCTGATCAAGTGCTCAGCTATATTTTGGGAAATGTAAAAATATTTATTGACTTTGATGTCTGTGCTGAAAATAATTTCTGAAAATCAAACAGCATGGGTTTTTTTTCTGAAAATAATTTCTGAAAAGCAAAAACCATGTTTTAATTTTGCCAGTCAGATTGGAAGTCAAGATATCTATCTGTAGTGTTATGAGGCAGTTGAGATTTAAAAGTGATTTTAACGAAGGCAGAAGAGACCTTGCTGTAGTATTCCCTCATGGGAAGTCTGCTATCTCCTGCCTGCTATCACTCGATTAGATTTTGCAAGTCTGGTGTTTTTCAACCAAAGTTACATTACATGATTCAAGATTCTGCTGTCTTGGCCCATGCGATTTTTTAGTAGGAAAAAATAAAAAATGTTGTAAATGTCCAAGCTGATTCTAATGCTTTGTGTATGATAATGCCTGTATATCTCTCATGGCAGTTTTGGCATTCAGTATGTGAGAGAGATTTTTCAGACTGATCAAAAAAAGGCCAATCATCAGCACTGTTTATAATTGTCCCTTTTGTTTGATGCTTATAATTGTAATCAACATGCTAGGGAGGCTCCCAGTATGCTTATGTCCTTTACCTCAGTGGCAATATTTTTGTGTTCAGGTAAAGCTTCCTTAGCATTGATGAATGTTGTCACCTTCTGCATTCTTTTGCTTGTGTTTGGGCTGGTGCTTAGCCTTTGTAGATGCTGAATATTTTTGACTTTCACTTGATACAGTGAAAAATAAAATTAGGAAAGCATAATGGATATAACATTCAAAAATGATTGCTTGCCATATGGAGAAGGGCCATCAAGTTTGTTTTGAAGTGTTGCCCTGTGTGACCAGAATACTGTTTTCTCTCAAGCACTGAGGAAACCGCTTGCTGTAGTTACCCAAGGCATGCTCAGATCAGGAAAAAGTAATGTACATGCTGCCATGGATGTCCTTTAACATTTTAAAGTGACAGAATAAAAAGCCAACTGAATTGAAAAGGGACATGTAATTTATATCCCTCAAACATGCTTCTTTGCTCAAGTTTGTAATAGCAGCTTTGCAAGCTCTGAAATTCTTCACTGAATTTCTAAACTTACAGTCGACCTGTAACAGAATCCTACACTTGACTCACTGAGACTCTGTCTTGGGAAAAACATCACAGTCATTAAATAAGGAAACAGCAACCCAAATGGAGTCCTAAATTTAGATATTTAGTGTTCTGACTTCTCAGATTCACTAACATCCACTTTCCTAATGTATCAAAGAAGTTTTAGTTCACCGTTGATAGTGCTAGAACAGCGATGAAGTACAAAGGCTATAAGTCCCTACTTCATATTCCATGTACTTTCCTTCTAGTTCTTCCCAATCACATGTTTATTGCCTATTTTTAAATGTAATTTAAGTATGTGAATATTAGAAGCACGTACTTTACTCTCTGCTGAGTTAGGAAATTTTCCTGAAAGCCTATATGTTAAGAGGAGTGGAGAGAATTGATTGGAAAGGATGTGGCAGAATTGTTCTAGAGTGAAAACCAAATCTTTTGCAAAAACCAGCTGATTTTACCAACATTATCAAATGAAAACTAGAAAGAAAAAAGTGAAAATGATAGGAAACATTTTCACTTCTAGTTATAAAGCATTTTTCATGTCCTAGCTTTTAGTATACAGTTGTGAATAACAATAACATGGCTTTACTTTACTTCATACAAGTCTTTAAGCTATACTTTGCTGTGTAAAAAAATTCAAAAACATTAAATTGTCATTTTGAAATCCTGAACTATAGAGATAGGAACCTGATGATGAAGGGTCTAATGAGTCTGAACTATTTGTAGAAATGTTACTGAGAGTTATGCTGTCAACTCAATTTAACTATTTTCTTTGTTATAGAGGTACACAAAATATCGGTCTGACAGGGCATTTTGAACTTAGAGTTACTCTTTGTTTTATGCACCTAAATAGCTACTTTATAGCCACTGAGACTAAATACTACAAGTATAAAGCAAAGAATGTTTGCAAGTCTTCTCCAGAATGGTTCCAAAATAAAACTTAAAATATAATAAGAGCATCTGTGAACTTCAGCAGAACTCTTGATTTTCCTACATTGGGGATGCATAGATAACTTTTCCCAATTATCTTCTTTTTTTAGTGGAGTATATAAAATTTTTTCTCATTTCTACTTCATTGTAGTCTTCCACTGACAAGGCAATATTAACAGACATATGATTTTTTCATATTTCAAGAGGAAACTTCTGCTCAGTTTTCTGCTAGGAATACAGCAGACAGGCAAATCCATCTATTTGTGCTGTAAAGTTTGGGGGTCCAAGTAGGAGTTTGGGTTAAATGTTCCTAAGGCTGTATGAAGCTCAAAGCAGCCATTTCTGTTTGCTCTTAAGGCTTCTCCCCTCTTTCTCTCCCAGTTTTACTGATGGAAAGGGTATAATGAGCCTTAGGTCATCTTCCTGTATAGCCTTGCTGTTTATAGAAGAGCAGGCAGCAGTTTGTGGGGTGAAGAGCTGTCAGGTGGTCATTTGTCTTGTTTGTGGTCAGGGCTTCACCCTTCCAGAAGGAAGTACAGACTGATATCACTGCGTGAACCCACTCAATGCACTAAAGCTGGTAGGCTAAATTTTAGACTTTAAAGGGCTTTATTAAAAATGCCAGTATTTGAGGCATTCACTCTGCAGATCTTTCCTCTTCGCTTTTGTCTTCTGGCAGATCCTGATGAAGTAAAGTATGACATCACACATATGCACTTGGACCAAAGTGGCACATAAGTTTAATATAATTCCTTTCAGCCCTGTTTGGGTTGATGTTTGGGCACCAAACATGAACCTATATGTTACTCTTTTGTCTATTGCTGGCACAGCATCAGATTCTTCTTGTTGCCAGGAATGGCAGCAACTGCTGCTACCCACAGCAGTCTTTATCTAGAGCAGCATAAAACTCTTCCAGGCAGGTCAAGAAAGAAAAGAGGGTAAGACCTCTTAGATTAACTCTTTTTACTGTAAGGAAAAGGCTTCACATTTCTCCTTCTCTTAACATGTTGCCATCTCAAATGTCTTTGTGGCTTATGTGTTCTGTCCATGGTTGGAATATCAGTGAATGTCCTAAGTCAGAGTTAGTCTGTCCTGAGCCCTGCTTGCCTGCCTCTCTCCCAGCATTCCGCAGTTCCTAGCTTCATATCAATAAACTACTCTGAAGTCTGGAGTCCTGTTAAGGAAATACCTCTGGTATCACTCATATGTTATTGGGCTGAGAACTTGTTCCTGGAATGCTTGTCTGGAGATGGAGCTCTAAGCCACAATTCTCAATGCCAAATGACATCGATACGTTCAAATGTGATCTCATATGCAGCATAAAAACTTCGAGAAGAATTTCAGGTTTTCTGTATTAAGAACTACTTGATAGAGCCTTTGGCACAAAAAGTGCCCTAGAGGTTTCTCCAGAGTAAAGAGAAAACCAGATATTTTTCTCCCCAGAGGCAGTGAGGGCTGTGTCTTTTGAAGCGGAAATGCCAAAGCTCAAGTACAAACTAGATGCATAGTGATAATAAGACTGCTGTGCACTCAGTGAGATTCAGTTGGTTATTTACATGTGCAGCGCCCTCCTAATAGCCATTCAGCTTCATCTCCTTGTTGTATATATGCAGGGACAGTAGATCTGCAGGCAAGTAAGCATACAATCACTCGTGAAGCTTTATAAATGAGCTCTTCTATAACACTGTAACTGACAGGGCAGTATTATTTTTCTGATAGTTGCTGATGTCATAGAGTGGCAGTTGTTTACTATTTTGTTATTTAATGTTACAATTGAATAAAATATCTGCCTGGTTTGTGCCTCCAACAAGAAGAGATGTTTATCCATGGAACAATTGTGGGTTACTGGAGGGGGTTGTTTAATAATGAAATAAGATTTACAGCCTGGCTGATGCTGATTCCACTGTGTATGTGCATGTGTATATTAAACCTATAAAATTTACTGTACTCTTATTGACAATGCTAAGGATTAGTTTTGTAGTTTGCTTTGTTCCTTTTTCTTTTCATAAACGTGCGCGATGGGTGACCATGTGAAGTAGCTCCTGACCTATTCTTCCACCACTGAAAAAAAACAGTGAGGGATTCATCAATTGGCATCGCGCTGAAACTGATGGACTTTCCAGGTTCAGATTTCAATGCACCAAATTCCATAGCTAAATTCACAGAAGCCAACCACATCAGGAAAGTTACATGTATCAAAACGAGAAAAATAGTTGTTAACGTTGGTGAGGTTGGCTGAAGAGTCTTGTAACAGAGCAAAGGCAGTCTCACTGCAAATGAAGGGAATAAGCTCTATGCACATCGCCCCACTCCTGTCCTCTGGAAAGGCTCTTGCCCACCTCTTAATTCCGGTTCTGTGTTTCCTTGACACAATACTGACATTTTAGTGGGACCAGAAATAGTGTCATTAACTTTTTGGAGGAACAGAGAAGGGTGCTTGAGGTGTATGCAGGTTCAAATAGGGACTGGATATTTGCATGGAATAGAAATCTTTTGAGCATCAGTATGTTGCTAGAAACCACACCCATCTTGGAAAGACCTTGAGTGGAAAATTATTAAGGGCTCAGCAAGCCACAGGAGTAAGAATTGTATATGCTCGCCTTATTCTCTTCCCTAAACATCTCCTAATAGCCACTGCTGGAAATAGGATATTGGACTTAATGGATTTTTGATCTGACCAACTATGGCCATCCTTAAGCTTTATGAAATGGGGAATAATAGAGGGTCTGAAATCACCCTTGTACCTCCATTAATTCAACCACTGTTCTTTATCATAATATGAAAGGGAATGGAGAAGATGAATAGATACAGTTGATTTTGACTGGCTTTTAAGTTATGTATTGAACTTGTGCTTGAAACATGACTTGTGATGTAAATGAAGCGTAACCAAATACATAACTGTGACAAATCGGTATTAAACAGTCATTGTGAAGAGTGGTGGGAATGAAATGTGACCTTGCCTTTTTATCAGTTCTTTTAGAAAGGTCTCTATAATGATTTCATATTACAGAAGTTTCTGTGAGTCAGCACTGTACACCACCTTTTGTCTGATTCATGGTGTTCCTCTCTCAAAACTGCGTGCTGTCAGTTGCCACCAGTAGAGCATTTTTTTCAATTGCTCCTGTTAGGAAGGTGTGGTAGCATGCCCTGGGTTTGTGGAATTACAGAAGGAAAGTGATTAATTTAGTTTTAAATGTTTGCTTATGTAGCATATTATTTTCATTAAAGTTGTATTTTAACATAGGAAAAATAAAGCATGTGCAATATTGAAGCCAAAGGTTAAAGAAAATGGCATAGTAACTCAAAACTGGTCTGGAGTCTGTCACTCTTTGGTCTGCAGTACTGTCTCTCACAAGTGATCCTGTCCAAATGTATCTGATCACTAAGGGTGTAAGGTAGTGGTTAGCAAGATCTGGGCTGGTGGTGTCTGGCCCAAAGCAACCTTCATCATACAGGGCTTTGGTAGACAGTCTTTAAGAGTGGGTTTTATGACAGCCTGTGCTTGCAGAGCCAGCAGCTTCAGTCTCACTCATCCCACTCAACTCATTCACATCCAACCTCCTCCTTTTAGAAAGAACAGTTATCCATCTTACAGTAACTGCTGCTCTCAGAGATGCTCTGTCAACAGGCAGCCCACTCAAAGTGTTCCTTTAACCTGTGTGCATGCTGCCGTGGAGTCTGCAGGCATTGGTGTCTGTTTGGGCTGCATCTGTGCCCCTCTCCCACCTCCACGTCGTAGAGCAGGATGAACAAAATGGCCCAAACAATTTCCTTGTTCATTTGCTGTGATTAATCAATCCTATTACCACCAGGAACAGTTTTGGTTTGTGGTATGCCCTCATATAGTCAGAAGGTCTCAAAAGAGCGAAAAGTGCTGTAAGATTAATTGCCTTTCCCTCTTTTTTTGTCTGCTTCCTAAGTAGGCTACCTGCCTCTCTTCGTGGCAAAAAAGGGAACTGTGTTAGAGCTGCTTTGGTATCATGGGGCTCTTGCTTCGTTCTTAGTGTTAATGAGAAGGTTCCTTAGCTGCCTGACCCACCATCACCGCGTCTATCCTTTCAGCAGATCCGAGCTTCTGTGTGGCTGTATGGTTGTAGCACTGTTGCCTTGCTACTGCTGCTAGAGCTGAAGGCCAGCACTATGGATTATTGACTAGTAAAATATGCAGTAAGTTTCAGGTAGCTGAAATCTTCGCTGTATAAACTATTTAAGCATACTCTAAATATTAATTGAATTCTTGCCTGAGAATTAATTTGAGAGAGGGAGAGGATTTATTCAGAGATCTGTCTTTATGTAGAATGGCTTGTTGACTCCTTCCTGACTTACCTGCAAGGAATATGAAAAGTCTGGGTGATTTATAGTATGAAATTGATTGCTAAAAGTAATGCAAGAGATTCTTTAAAACATCCATAGATTTTTCTCTCAAGGAGACAAGTGAGAGTTGTATATATGTACCTTGATTTGAGATTCATAGTACTTTTGTGACGCTATGTCATAGTTCAGATCTTAAATTTGTGTTGTCCAAAAACTGATGTTTGAAGGGCTTCTTATTCCATCCAGATTTGGTGCAAACTTCAACTTGCTTTCCTTTAAGAAAGCACTCTTACTGAGAATAATGTTGAGCATTTGACATATGTTGTCTGAAGACAGTTCCCTCTGGATCAAAGAATAGTATTTTAACCTGTAACAGAAGAATCTCTAATTCTTGCAATATTTTGTTTGCCCATTCATAAATCTAGACATTGTTTGGTAGGAGAACATAATCCTCTAAACTGAGACCTGGTTTTCTGCTCTAAATCAGAGTGCCTTTAAACTATCCACTGTCATGGAAATCACCTTGCAAGAATCCAAGGTGTTAAATGCAGAGAAACTGGGTTTTGGCAGAAGTTTAGGCCATGATAATGCAAATGTCTGTGGCAGATAATTGAAGTGAAGGATGCAACAGTTCTGAGAATCAAAACTCGTATTCAGAGCATCTGTTTGCTTGGGCTTTCTTTGGCATTGTCTTTTCTTCCACCATTTCCAAGTTTCTTTCAAAAGCAGAGGGAAACGTTAACACAGTGCTGACTGCTATGAGCCTGGAAAGTTCTCAGGCAGGAGCCTGAACTTCTTAAGTCTGCAAAAAACAAAGCTGGTGTCACTTTGTGTCTAGTTGGCCTCAAGGTGATCTAGAAGGAGGAGCTGGAAGCTCTAATGAAAAGTGACGAATAATAAGAAACTAACTTGAAGTAGGAAAATGACTGCAGTTCTTGTTTTGAGAATTAGCCCTGACACAGAGAGTACTTGGACTGAAGGTGCCCAAAGGGTGTTGATCAGAGCAGGGTATCAGGGTGGAACTCTGCAAGGCAGGAGAAGGAGGTCTTAGCATCAGCAGGCTTAAGAAATATCGGTCCGTGAGTAAGAAGTCCATGCCTACGCCTGGACAACGCTCCTTGCTTCAGCAATGAGGTGGCTGCTGACTGACCCAAAGGTACCTTCCCTCTTCTCTTGGAGTCTTTCTCTGGGGGGTGATGCTCTTTAATCCCTGGAGGAGGATCTCTGTGTAGGTGAGGCACCAGCTGGCTGTTTTTGACAAGTGTAACACGTACATGTTTTGCAGTCAGACTGTACCTTTTCAGGCTTAAATAACAAAACCAGTTGTATATGTGCTTCCAGTCTTCCAGCGTGCTGGGGTAAGGGTTTGAAAACTGCACAGTTCCTGTGCAGATGGCCTGCCCTGAGCAAGCAGCAGCGTCTGATGAGGACATCATTTGCTGTCATGGCTTATGCCTGTGGATAGCAGCAGCCCTGGGAGGTGATGGAGACATGAGTTTGTCCCACAGCCTCTTTCCTGACTGCCCTCTGCTCCCTCCCCTCTCAGCCCCCAGTGCCTGTGCCATGCTTCCCTTGAGGTCTTCCCATAAAACCTGCCCCACGGCAGTGGTTCAGACAAGAGGGCTGTTTTGCAAACACGCTGTCCTTGCATCAGTGGTGCGATTGGTACCAAGTACCCAGATGTCGGCTGGTCGCAGTAGAGTTTTATTTTCCCCCTCCCCAGCCAGCTTTGGGAAAGGAGCGGCCACCCGACCGGCAGTGGTGCCGAAGTGAACCGGGGAGGGCCGCTGCGGTTTGCTCAGCCTCCTGATGGAGAGCAGCCCTGCAGCCGGTTAATGGGGGCTGCCCCATGTGCGCCAGGCTGGGGTGGGCCTGGCCTCCGCGGTGTCCTTGGCAAGGGCAAGGGGCTGGGCCGGGCCCAGGCAGCCCCGGCTGCCACCATGATGTCAGTGGGTCCCAAGGGTGCCACTATGTTCCCCGACTGTGCTCCTGCAGCCTTCTTGGCTGCCCCAGGGATGGGCCCCTGGCCTCTACCCCTCGGTGCCTGCCATTAGCGGTATCCTTGTCTGGAAAGAGGAGCCCTGGAGAAACATGCACCATAGCTGGGCAAAGCCTCGGCTGCCCTGGGCCTGCGCGCAGCTCCCCCCAGGCCGCCATGCCTCTGCCTCAGCAGGACAGATTAAAAAAATATTTGGTAAGAGAACGGGCTTTCAACGTTAGCACTTTATTGTTGCTGAGGTGTTGTGGTAAATAAAGGTGAGAAAACTGTGCAAGCAAACTGCCGGTCTCCACCCAGGCCCCAGCTCTGGGCGCAGTGAGGAGGTGAGGTGTCACCTCCCGCTCCCCAGATGGGTGGTTGCCACCAGGGAGGGTGGTCCGAGGGACAGGTCTCCATGAAACCAGCCTTGCCCCTTGGCAGCTCTGCGGCGGCCCTGTGTGCTTGCAGTCCCTGTGGTCCCAGGAGCAGGGTGGCTCAGGCCCGTGGCCACGAGAGGGGCTGGGAGGTGTTGGGGCCATGGCTGTCCATATCTGAGGATGAACGTGCCTCCCCTCTCCTGGGCCAGACCCTCCTGCCTTTTACCCCAAACCCAATTATTCCTGATGTGGTCTGGGTTTCTGATACCTCAGAAACTCTTGCTTCAGAATAGCCTTATTCTTGGCAGAAATACACCAGCTGCCCAGGGAAGAGAAATGTACTAAACCTTGTAATTTAGTTACCTTGGTAACATCTGTAAGGAACTACCAGCACAAACCCACTACTTTTTCTTGATCTCTTTTATGGCAATACATATTTATGTTTACTTGGCAAAAGTGTGATTTATAGCCCCTGTAGCCATTCTCCTGAACATTATCCTGACAGACAATAGTTCCCATTTCTAACAAGCAAGGTTAAATGACTGTAAAAGCAGGTATTTGAGTTTATTGTACAAACTGAGATTTACCATCAAGTAACCAAGCATTTGCTAAGCAAAGCCAAAATCATGTAAATACTTCATTATTGTTTCAAAGTATTATAATGCTTGATCGCATTTACTCAGCACAGGAATTTTTCCAATGGTTGTGTTTTAGAACAAGTATAAAAGATCTGGGTTTTTTTTTCATTTGCATTGTAACATTCTCAGACACGTGCAAGTTTTAGTTGTCAAGCTTTCATTGTAAAGAGGAAAAAAGAAAGAAATAAAAGTATTATTGCTTATGATTCCAAGCCAAAACTAACAGCCTTGCTTTGGACTTGGTTGCTCCTGGATCTGGCTCTAGGCACAGCTCCCTTCTTACTCCATCATTCCCATTTAGCCATCTATGTCCTGGTAGTGGCTCCTCTGCACTGCAGTGCCCCCAGCTTTTAGGTGGCTCTTTGCATCCTCTGGTTCCTCACTTGTTTCTCTCTTTGCTCCCAACAGCAGGGAATTTTCTGAGCCCTTCAAAGGGAGGAGCATCCCTCACTCAGTGACTGATTCAGTAATTGATTTAATTAATTTGAAACTAACTGTCACTCGTTAAACTGATAATCAAGAAGCCAATTATCTGTTAACAGTCCTAAATATGAATCAGTGGTAACCAAAGTGTTTCTCTCTTAAATAAAGAATTCTGGAAATCTTTCTGATATTTCAGAGCTTTTAAAATGAGTTGTAAATATGCCTGTTTTCTTTAAAAAATTAAAGAGCCTATATTAAAATGCCATTTTCTAGTTCAGAATAATAAAATTGCATATTCATTTATGAAACTGCATTTAGAATTTTAACCTTTTTAATGTGTTATGCCCTGTAAGACATAAGTCTCAGGGCATGATAGAAAGTTTATTAAGGATAAATCCTGCTCACCTTATTCATTTATGCAGCTGAAATCCTCAAGTAGCCTCATGTTTTTAAATCAGAACATTTCCATTGCTCTGTTGCAAGTTGGGTTACTGTACACATTTAAAAGTCTTGTGCTAGGAATGTTATGTCTTTTATTGTATATACATTCGTATTTGTAAGAGGTAATGTAAAAGTGGTACATACCAAAACATAGTTTTATTTTTTTATTGCAGCCATTAATTATAAAACATTTTGTAAAACCAAAAAATGTTCCTTAAATAAAAGCATTTAAATTATGATTTTTATTATGTGTTTTCATGAAACTAGATTTTTTTACACGTTTACAAAGCAAAGCAATTTAAAAAAATATGTTCAGAATGTGTGCCCAGTCCTTTATGACATGAAAGTGTTGGAGGAGTACAGCAAGCAAGCCACTGATGTATGATGGCTTGTCTATGGCTCTCTAAGTACTTAATTGAATTAGATCATTACCCATTTATAAAATATTTTCTTCACTTCTTAAATTCTGATCTGAGGGCGGTGAATGGTTGTTTTTTACTGTATTAATGATGGAGAGTTAACAATTTGATTAATCATGTAGTTTCAAGCATGAGTATTTCTGAGCACATCCTTTAAAGAACGTGTCCTGATTTTTTTTTAAATCCCATGTGTATGTAAATGTGTTTGTTTCTTTACCATGGAAGTTGTTTAGAAGGGCCTGAAAGCAGATGGTATGTTAAGGTACTAATATATCAAGGTCCATCTCATACCGTATCTCCAGTTTTAATCTGTACACATTTCTGGCTGCTAACCCCCAAGTTTGGTTTCCAGCTTCACTGTCTGCGATAAGCATAGGCTTGTAGAGCCCTGGGCAAGGGTTTGCACCATTAGCAAAACCATGTAAGCTGCCAAAAAAGAGGTGCATTAGAGAACAAGAAGTAAGTAAATTGAGGGCCAAATTCTGCTGCCATTTAATCCATTGCAGGATGAATTGTTTTACTAGATAGCCTGTTGGCCAAAAGATTGTTTAGAAGTAAAGAAAGGCTGAGTAGTAGCATAGATGGCAAATTCCAGTGCTGACAAACACAGGATACGCAAACCCATAAGCATGTGAAGACACATGTTAATCATACATTTCAGCTGTAAAATCTTTGGGGTAACAACAGCACATTCAGAGTTTTCAGATGTATTTTTCAGGTTAATAATTTAATCATTTATTGAGCAGTATTTTAAAATATTATGACACACAATGAATGAGCAAAGTGAATGAGCACCTGAACAAAATGAAGAGAGGATCTTTGTTTCTGGAGTCAGCTTTTCCAGCATAATCTCTACTGCCAGCAGTGAATACATAGATGTATTTACATCATATCTGTGCAAGAGGATGTTTACGGATATGACATATGCTGCTCTGCACCCTTAAAACCTAAGAACTAGATTTTCTCTCGTGTGCATCTCAGTTGATTTCAGAAATATGCAATACTGCAGTAATGAGCATGGTACAAGAATCTAAATAGATCCATAGACATATGGACAGACAGATGGATTAAGGCAGACTTCGTCACTTTGTCCCTAAAAATCCTTTGTGATATTTATCTTTTGTGTACACAGTGACACTAAGGTGTCAGCTCAGATCATTTCCCTTAACTTAGTAATATTTTATGGATTTACGTAAAGTTTTTACTTGAAAACAAGGAGTGTGTGTGCACATTTTGCAGAAATGTACTGGTGCTAGTAATATAAACCATTTTCATTCTATTTTGAAAACCATTGTGAAGGTATAAATTATGTTTGAACTGGACAGAGATGATGATGTGGCATATGACTGAAAATATATATTTTTTAATAGATGATTCAGCCGCAGAGAGTTTTAATGGCAATGAGACCGTGGGACACAGTTCCAATGCTTCAGGGGGAACACACTGCAGGGAGATGGCAGAAACCAACAGTAATGGCAAAACAAATCTGGAGCAGGATGAGCAGCCTCTGAACCTGAGTGACAGTCCCCTCTCTGCTCAGCTGACTTCAGAATACAGACTAGATGATCACAGCAGTAATGGAAAGAACAAATACAAGACTCTTCTAATTTCTGATCTCAAGATGGAACGGGAGGCAAGAGAAAATGGAAGCAAGGTAAGATGCTTCCACATGCTCCAGATATGAAGTGTGTAGCTTAGAAAAGGAGAAGATTTGTGAGGCCAAACCAAAGGTTATTCCCAGCTAAGCACTTAATGCAATGTGTCTAATGTTTGTCACGTCATTACTCAAATGCTACACATAAATTTGTATGCTCTGTTACACATATATATATGATGCATACGTACATTAAGTGTATGTGGATGTACATTGGTGAATACATATTTAGGCATATATATTCTGCTGACACACTGACGAAAAACAATGCAGTTCTCCATCAAGCATGAATTTTATCAGTCTATTTATTAAGAACTGTCTACGTTACCCATTTGAAATATATATATTAAAATATGTCCATAAGGTAATACATATATATGTATATATACTGGGATACATATATCTATGTATATTTATAGATGACCATCTCATTACACATATTATGTATCTGTAGAATGAATCCGTATGAATGTTGTGTGTTTGCCCAAGCAAATTACTACATGTGAATTATCAACCTCTGTGAGGAACTGATTTGGTTCCTTCCTGATTGTTTGTGTTATGCAGGCACCTAACCTGAATTAAAACTGACAAGTTTGCTTTAAGAAGCTGTAAACCCCCTGAGGGCTTTTCTCTGTAGTTTCCATTATGCGTGTAAGCAGAAGCAAGGATGGTTATATTGTAGATAAAGACAGAACCTATAGATTAGCTAGCTAGCTTTCTAGTAAAGTGTTTGTCATGAGGGCATACTGTAGGTAGGGTGAAGAAACGGCCTGATCATAGAATTTATCCATTGATCTTATTGGTGACAATATCCTGGTTTTTATACTGCTTTTACAGCAGCAATAGTAGGATGTTAGAACTGAATCCAAATACTATTAGTGATGGTCACTAGCTTTCAGTAGACCACTACAAAGCAACCTGACAACATAGATATACTTTGGCCATATTTTTTGCAGGACTTTGAAACAGGAGTGATATGGAATATCACTTTTTCTAGGTACATCCAGAAAGGGATTGTACGTGACTGATGTCTAGAGAACAACATTTATTTATGCTAAAGTCTTAACTCCTGTCTTCATTGCCTGCAGAGTAAAAATAAAATCTTGAAATGTTTTTTTAGCTCAAGTGTCTGGTTTTGGTGTGTAGAAGAAAGGGAGACCAAATGGGAGATTGTTAGTCTTTCTCTTTCTTGGCCATTCCAGTTTAGTAAGTCATGTATCCCAAAACCTTGTCCATAAAATCTTTATGAAAACCTGTTTATCTGCATAGCATATTTTTGTTTCCACAAATTTTCATTTTATTGAAAATATCCTGAATAGGTCTGATCTCAGAGTGCGTATACACTCCAGTGCTGGATTTACTCAGTACGTTTACTGTTGCACAGTGAGTCCCAAATTGGCTAATATGAATGGTATCTTCGTTTGCTCCAGGGCACATTGTTCCAATGAACCTTTTATAAGCCAGTCACCCAAATATTGATAGACACACAGGCTCTTTTGCCTGAGGTCTGTTGCTGCTTCCGCCATTACTCTTGCAAATAAACAAATAAGATTGGTGAAGAAAGGGAGGAGTCTTAATGTGAAACTCATTTATAGCTAAGACAAGAACATATCCCAGTGTTACATTTCCAATTTTAATCAGTTCCAACTCAGATGCAAAAAAAAAATGTATCAAAAAGTGTTAAAAATCTGTTTGTAATGAATTGAGATGACAATCAAAGCCATCTCATTCTTTGTTATTCTACAGATTTTAAGAGGTCTGAATCATCCCCCACATCGATATATTCTTTCATCACTCACTGTCATCTTACCCACTCTGTACTGCCAACAATATGCAAATTTGTCTCCCCTTTTTGTCCTAGTGAAACTCATGTTGATGTTTACAATTCATTTAAGTATATGATTTATTAGGTATGCAGTAAAAATTATTAAATATGGAGTGAAGACTTCAGGAAGAACACGCTCCTGGGATAAACAAAAAATTGTCAGAGATTTGTATGCTGAATGTAGAGTAAAAGAGTGTTTTTGTGGCCAATTTCACATTTTACAGATGAATTCTACTCTTGCTGTTTAAATTTTAGAAAAGTTATAGAATATTTTTAGAGGGAACAAAATCCAACAATGTATTAGAATAGAATGGGACTGTACAGCATCTCAGAGTTTCAAATACATACATAGACACTCATAAATCATTACTACTGTTTTATCTTAAGCGGTATCGTACATACATGCTAAAGAGTCCAAGAAAGTTTTACAAACCCTAGACCTGATCGAGGAAGTCCTCTTGCCTTCTCCTGGTGACTCAGGTTTACTGGGCCCCTCCAGAAGAGTGTTCTGGCCATTACTGAGCTGATTAATTTTGAACAATGCAGATCAAGCTCCTAGTTGTGTGCAGTACCCACTGGATGTGCTTGGGCAAGGGTATCACAAGGAGCTAGCCAGAACTGTAATTATCTGCCAAAAAGAAAACGTAAAGAACGAGTAAGGTTAACAAAGTACTATAGTTTACTAAGAGCCACCTCTCGCATATCCTTTTTACCCAGAATACACTGAGTATGTGAGTAGTTTTTTGAAGTCGTCTAGGAATTCTTGCAATATCCAGCCATTCAGAGTTATACGGTTATCAGACATGATTAGACCTGAATAATGGCAGCATTGGTAGTGATGGGTAAGCAAATGTGTTTAGCGTAACCCCTAATCATGTTTTCATGAGAAAAATCATCTGCAGTGTTCACCAAATGTCAAATTGATATGCCACTTTTTATAATGTAGTATTCTTATGGGATCTTTATGTGGCAAAGAATTGAGAAAAGTTATGTGAGAAGTTAGAGAAGAAAATATCTGGTTTCTAAATGAAGGGAAATATATTTTAATTATTTGGCTGGCATTGCAGGAAGTAATACATTATGCTTCCTCCAGCTTGTACAATGGCGCATTCAGCCTGCAGAAGACGTTACTTGCTTGAGATGGCCAGGACTCTGTGAAACCCAGAGGCAAAGGGCTGGAGCTGGGAAGATCTGTTGCCTGACATGTTCCTTACCTGCTCTGTCTGAGTCTCCTTTTTGGATACTGCATCATATATGTTTTATTAAATTTGAAGCCACCGTTTCTCTGGTCAACTTGTATCCGTTCTCACCTGTCACTAGGTTTAAAGATAATACATCAGAGCTGAATGTAGCCGCAAAAAGTCAAAAGATCACTTTTTTGGATTCAAAATTACCAACATATTATACCTCCTCCATCAAATCACAGATTTTTAAAGGGATTTTTTTTTTTTTTTTCTGGAAACAAGCAGTTTTGTTAAACTATATTATAGGTATTTGCCTGTACAACACTGTTTTCCAGAATACTTCCTTCACTTGTCTAGTGGTGGGCTCCACCATTTGACAATGCAGTTCTGATTGATAATTTTGTACATGCTGCAGAAATATGATCAGAAGAAGCAGTTGAGATAAAAGTGGCAGGTTTTCCATCATATTTTCTTTGTAAATCTTATCTAATCTTTGACAGCTAATGGGCAAATAGTTTTGGAAAATCGTCACTTCTCTGTGGAAGTTCAATTTTTAGAATATTCATCTTGTCAATACCTGTTTGAAGCAATTATATGTTTATGCTATATGAAAAGTTTGCTAGGTAGTGCCCTCATTCTGTGGAAGAGTCTTGGATGTCAAAACAGGGACACTTAACATTTTCCTAAAATCAGGCATCTCTAATGTACACAGAGAAAGTCATTAGTGATTTGTAAGAAATGTAGGTTTTGGGGAATAATAAATGACGTTTTCTTGTCTGAAAAGACTCTGATGAATAACTGGAGGTTAGATAACCCTGCGAACAAATTTTAATTCAACTTTTCAAACTACATGGGTATATTATTTAAATAATGCTCTGTTCAGTCACTTCAGAATATGACTTTTAAAACTGACGTTGATAACACTCTTGAAAGAAGAATGACATTTCAGTGGACAGTGTAACTCTACTCTTTGAATCCTCAGTTTCAGGCAGTGAGTATGTGTGGTAACCTTTTCTTTGTGTAAAAAGACAACATGCTGAGTGCAGTGGAGGGAGTTGCCAAGTTGTAACATAACCTTAAAATCTGGTAAAAAATGTTTTACCATTCACTGAAAAAAAAAATATACAAGGAAGAAATGTTTTTTCATAGTCTTAAATACATATATGTAAGTATGTATGCGTATATGTGTGTGTATATATATGTTATATATATGATTTTATTAAGCTGATATTAGGGAACTGATCCTCCAGTAAGACTCAGATGTTCATGGCAGTAGAACTTTCTACAACCATATAGGCTAAACTGAAGTCAGTGAAATTTTGTATAGCTGCAAAAATATATACATAAATTTACCTTAACGGAGTTGGGTCTTTGTACTACAAAAGACTTATAAAGTACTCATCTGTAAATGTTCTGCAAATGCAGTTCTATGAATTCAAATAGCTAAGTGCACATATAAATTATTTTAGATCATTATATACTTATATGTGAGACTGCTGGGTTTCTTTATGACCATAGTGAAGTCTCTGTAACACTGAGATTTTTGATTTCTGATTCTTGTGTTATTGCTTTTTCCTAGACCATATATTTTATTTTGAAAACTCATTATATAGCTTTATCTCTTCCACATCATTTATTTCATGAAATATAGCAAGCCCAATCCTTTTGAATGATTGTGTCTTTTCTGCATTTGGATAGCAAGGTTATTGTGATACAGTATGGGAAAACAGGTTTTTGAGCTAACCAGCAATACTTGCATTGCGCCATGTATTTTACCTGGATTATGTCTGTATTGCAAATGACATTCCAAATATGCAAAACTTCTCTTTGGGATTTCCCAGATAGAAACACGTGCTACTGATCATGAATGCCTAGGAGATGCGTTAAAGTGAGGTAACAATGAGGACACACACCATGTTTCCATTTTGTCCTGATACCTACTAATTGTGGACAGTTGGTTAATATCTTCTTCCTTTCTACCAGACAAAATTTCTGATAGAAAAATTGGACACCTCCAGGCCCTCTGGATGTATGGTAGGCTAAGTTAATATGCATTGTGTTTAGCTCAAGTGTGTAACTGGCTGCATGGAGAAGTGCACAAGATAAGTAATTTTTCTCAAAGTCTGAAAAGAAAAGCACAGTTTTAAAGGAGAGAACAGTAAATAATGCTTGCTGCATATGGTGACCTTTAATTATAATAGAGCATTCTAATGTGCATGTCCTTATAGTTACAGTGGTTCACAACAAGGCAGAGCTTTCATGTAGTTTCTAAAAGGAAGTTCTTACTTTCTGTCACTCCTTTAATGGTGGGCTTTTGAAGTGTTTCTCAAGCTTCTTTCTTCAGCCTGATGTGAAGAACAATGTTATTGTCGTGGGCCACTGACAGGGGCTGTTTGCGCCCAACTATTGCAACTTCAAATTGGTGTTGTAATGGGTGCATTTACACTACGGTAGGTTAGCCTGGCAGGCTCTCCACTTTTAAGACAGGTCCCACTCTAAGAAGGTATTTAAAGACTGTAGCCTTTCATGGGATCTGAAAGCCAGAGCATATGTGAGATCCTGGGTGAAGAGTCATGTGAAGTTCCAGCACACTGCTTTAGTTAAAACTTTAGTCATCTTTGGTGGTTAGTCCGGATGTAGAATCTTGTAACATCTGCTTTGCTGGACCTCATCATTACTGAAGGAAACCGCGCACAACCATCCAACCAGCCTGACCTGAGTAAACAAATATCCAGATACACCTGTTGTAATATGGTGGTGCATTGTGAATCCAGCTGGTTTCCAAAAGTGAATGTGAATTTAGCCACAGATAGACACCATCTCTGAGGAGTAAGCTTTCAATGTGGTTCTTTCTCACTCTTTCTCCTTTTGAAAGACATGATTGTATCAGTAAAATATGAAAGGTCATTCCTAATATCCAGTGAACATCATTGCATCTGACATTGTGTCTCGGAGGCATGTGAAGTCACTGTCTGTCTAGTTCCCCTCTGCCTGTATTTTTGTTTGCAGGTTGTCTTGGGGAAATGCTCAGAATATAAGGGAGCATATAGCTTTTTCCAAAGCAAGTGGAGTCCTCAGGAGTTATAGTGAACTTTTATATAGACCGATAGTAGCTTATTGAGTCACTTAGGAAGTAATTTATTAAAGAATTTTCTTAATGAAATGTGAAACAGGTGTGCATCTACTTGAATCAAGAGGTAAAATGCAGACTGGGAATTTGGTATATTGAAGAACACTGTTGGAGATTTTTTTTTGTTTTTTACTTTTTTTTACTTCATAAGTAAAACATTTCTCATTTATTTTTTTTCTTTCAACATCATTCATTATTTATATTCAAGTAGCATAGATCAGTTTCAGCTGAATTGGAGCCTTGTCACATGGTGTTGATACGATATAGTTACCTTGTCTCTAAGCAGGAAGGAAAGCTGGAAAGGGTAAGATAGAACTGTCTCCTCCTTTTTTGAGGATACCATTGAACTCTGCATGTTGGCTTTTTTGGTAGAAAGAAAATACCCTTTTGCCCTTCTAGTTTGTGCTGCGAAGTGCCCAAGCTACAGATAATAAATCTGGATTAGGAGTTAGTTGAGCCTTTCAGAAAGGAGTTATTGATTCCAACTCATCCTCTCCACAGAACTTCTCACTCATCCTTATTGCTTGAAGTCTGATCTCACTACTTAGGTATGGCATAAGAGGAAACTAGATTTTTTTTGTTTTGTTTTAATTGTTAGATTTATTTCATTTACATGGTCAGATAGAAAGTGTTAAAGCAATGCCATTTTTTACTGACTGCTGCTTTGCTAATGCAAATATCTTAAGAGTCTGCAGTCCAGGTGTTTGACAGAATTATTTTATGGCTTAATTATTAAGACTACCAAGAGGCTTAGCATGAAATTCTGTTTGCTACCATAATGAATAACCTATGAGGAGGGAAGTAAAGTCTGGTGAAAGGTATAGGCATGCTACAACAGTTAGTGGCATACTAGATTTGGAGAAAACAACAACATAAGAGTGGGGCAGAATGCAAAGCCAGCATGATATGTACCCTGTGAAGCAGCAAGACATCGGCACAGACTGAGCCTGCAGCTCTGCAAGGGTCCAGCCTGCTTTCACCATTCTAGCCACAGCACCAAGGAGAGGACAGTGACTTCTTTCAGCTGTGCCTTAATTCTTATCCGATGGAGTCCATCATTGTTGATTTTCAGTAAATCCTTGGAAATAGTTTGTACCGAGTTTCAAAAGAGAAAATGATAAAATAAGTGAACTGAAGGTGAAATCCACCCCTGCTGCCATCATCTGTAGGTGGTACAAGGCTACAACATGTTTTGGCTTGCATTTCACATCTTTGGTGTGGGAAGGCAGGCTCAAATGTTCTGTTGAAGTATGCATCTTTTTCTTTCTCTGCTATACTCAGGTTTGTGTAAAGGTAGCAGTCATGCCAGTGTTTTTCACAGCTCCTTGGGAGATGGATACCTACAATGGAAAGAGATAGGCCCTTTCTCTTCTCCTGTGCATTGAGAACATTAATAAAAGGAGAATAAAAAGTGTATGCAAAGAGTTTTGTGATCTTCTCATTTTTTCCTACCCACTCACCTACACAGAGTTAGAAAAACTAGCCTGTTTTCTCTTTCTCTATTATTCCTATTTCATACATAGGGTTTTTATAGGTTGGTCTCATTGTAAAGACTGAGTCCTTTATATTTTGCTTTACCATTTTATCAGACATGTTACTTTCCCCTACTTTAAGAAAATGCAAAAGCTGAGAAAATAATGATTTTCTAGCTCCAAAAGCCAGTTTATCCTCTTCAGAGAAAGAGTATAGTTCTATGAAAAAATAAAGGTCTTTCTTCTCTTTTGTTGCTCTTTGATAGGGGACTTGTTATAGGCTACTGAGAAGTTTCTCAGTACCCCCCAAAAAATGATGTTATTTTAATGGTTTAATAAGCCTTTTCCTTGAAAAATAAGTTGAATTTATAAACACTGGTTTTTTCCAGAATTGAATCTTCTGGTTTTGGGGGTTACACGTAATAAATGGCTAAATAGAATGTTGTTATGAAGAGAGACAACTACAGGTGCATGAAAAAATCAGTGCAGTGTTTGTCAGAAAATATGAATGCTCTAGCGTTCTCTAACAGTCACATTCATCAAAGCTCTTTGTCTATGATAACATCAGTTCTATGTCTAATTCCTCCCATTGGAAGTACATTTAGTAGCAGGTTTTCATGCTCAGTGAAAGCTCTTGAAAATGAAATTTGTTTCCTGCAGGGCATTCATTACAATGATGTAAATCCAGAACAATTAAACTGAAGTTGATGATGCTACTCCAGATTTACATATCTGTAATGGAGAATGCAATCGGGCTCCGTATGTGTATGAAATCCCAGCTAATGTAAAACTGGCATGGAAGAGAATAACTTTTAATGTGACCTTTTATAAATTTTCTCGGAAGTTTTTTTTTTTAAAGGAACAAGTGCACATTGGTCAAGTATCAGACAGTGGTGCTGTTGATTCCAGATTGCATGTATATTACTGACAGATCCAGCTCTCTATCCTCATTCACAATCACCTTTGGAGCCATTGGTCCCTCATACTGAAACAGAAGCAGTTGTACCAGGAGGGGATGCAGGCCTTTGTCCAATTTGGTTTTAGTGGCTGGACATCTGTTCAGACAGGAGAGGAAGCTATCAAGTACATCTGCAATCAATGAGGTAAGGTGTATGAAATTACTACGTCCCTCCCTGTTTACAGCCAAGAACCTTTTAAAACGCAACAGCCTGGGAACCCAAGTCTGTACCTTTCAGGCAAATTCCTGTTGACTTCAACCAGGGTTTGTTCCTGACAGACAAGGCTGGGCCTTGTATACAATGAATATGTTCAATCCCTAACTCTTGCTTTTGTGTTTTGGGGCTTTTGTTTCCCTAGGAATGAAATTGAATTTGTGTTGAAGTTCTACCAGGTCAAATGGTTCACCACAGCTTTTTCTTCTGTTACCACATATGCAGCTCTTCTACCAACTAGAAAAAGACTGAGAGCAAATCTTGCTCTTGGAAGATTAAATACTATTTGATGGTAAATTGAGCAGGATATAATGGGGCAGCAATAATTGCTACCTACTGCAATTGTATTTAGTCTTAATATTATTTACAGCTAATGAACTGTCATTTTTTTTAATTTTTCAGATGCAGAGGTTGAAGAGCTGATCCTCAAAATTCTCTGTGATGAATGACTTGATAACTGGCCACTTTCTACGCATGTTACACTCCTCCAAAACTATATTGTTATTCAAGAAGTTGATAATCCTGAAATGTTACCTCTAATTTTTCTTCTGGTATTGAATCGTTTTCTATATGCCAAGTCAGCTGCTGAAGCAAGGGAGGAAAGAAGTCAAAGATTTTATTTTCTTTTTGCTTTAATGACTTTTATAACAACATATTGCTGAGGTTTTAAAATAAATACAATTTTTATTAGTTGTCTTACAGACATCTCCCTTTCTGGTCTTGTTTTTTGTTGAATGAATACCAGTAGTCAAAAGTTTTACTGAATACTTGACACACCTTCAAACTGTGCTTTTGCGTGCTCTCCATTTTCCCTCTGTAACAATTGCTGGGAATAATTAGGTACACTAGAACACTGAATGCTTTTTTTGGATACTTATTCATGTAACTGGATTTGCAAGGTGATGTGAGAGAAATGAATAGGTCAATTTTTTAATAGAGGAAGGAAGGAATAGTAGAATTCAACCTTAAAAATACGTAACTATTTTATTCTCTTTCATCTTTATTTTTATTGCTAGTCTTTTAACCCTCCTTTGCTGCTTCAGCTTTTTCTGTTAATTCTCCTCTGTTCTTGTCCATTTGCTTCCAAAGAGTCCTCAGAAGACCTAGCTGAACTTTTGTTTTTAGGAACAAAATAGTAGATGTATGAAATAATATCAGTTACCAGAAAACAGGACTGCAAGGAATCACCTGAGTTACTGAGTCATCCTCTGGAAATGGCAGCCTAGGTAACAGACATTTACTCCAAGAGGATCTGCAACAGGTAGATGCACTAAACATCACAACATCCATGAAGTTCTGGTTAATAACCTATGGCCTTATAGGAAGCAACAATGGTGCAGCTGTAATATGCTGGAGGAAAAAAATGAGGTACTGGAATCATTGTTGTTGTCCTAGATCCCTGCAACAATGAGGGATTAGCTAGGTGGATTTCCCAGATGGTCTCTATCAGTATCTTATTCCTCGAAGAAGAGGGAGTAAAAAAGAGCAACCTCCAATAATCCCCATCAGTCTGCTTGAGGTTTTGTCTGCCATATGTTTCAAAACATCCTGCCTTATATTTCACCTCTAACAGTGACTGATTTTGAATACTTCAAAGAAACAATTAAAAAAGCAGAATCTACATTAATTATTGAGGCAGGGAGGGGATGGTGGTGTAGGTAAGCACTGAGAGCTGTGAAATGTGTGCTATGTTTATTAAACACAGTCAAAAGACAGTGATCAAATAATATTGCAAAACGCATGGTAATGAATAAGCCACTGACTGTTACAAATATTACAGAACAGTATTCTTGTGCAAGCAGCAGCAGATCCCTGAAACTGGTATTTGAAAACTGTGTGAACCGTCAACGTTTGCTTTTCACTGGGCACTGATGAAAGAGTATTAAAACATGAGCAAGTATGAAAACACGCAGCCAAAGGTAGGGGTCTGTAACTGGTGTGAGTTTTCATTCCACCCATGTAAGTGTGGCATATCACGAAACATTTTAATACTAGATGGATCCCGTATGCATCTATAGAGTTTTTACTAAGCTGCTGCTTCTTGGAGCTCACAGTGTTTCAGTGAAATACTACAGCTGTTGCTTGGATCTTGGCATGGTACATCTGAATATTTCCCATATAGATGATGCTTCTCATCAGCTGCTTTGGTCACAGACTATTATTCTCAATGTCCCTTCACACCTATTCAGTCTGTGTTTTCTTAACTCTTCTCATCATGAATATGTCATAAACTGCTCCCTGGATCTGATGGGTAACAATACATACTGTTCTCTTCACATACATAGGTACACACACACACACACACTTTATGTATATATATGCGCATATATATTTATATATTTATTTTCTCCCGTTGCCTGATGAAAAAAGTCCTATCCGGTGGCCATGACCCAAAGTTGATGGCGTCATGAAGATGAACTGGGAGGATATGAAGAGCTCATATCTCTTGTTGAGGCACCTGCAATGACACACACCTAACCTTTGTGTACATGCGCTCCAGCAGACAAGAGTGTGTGATTCTCTTTCATATGCATTTTAATTAACATCAGGATGATCTCTTGTATGTTGCTTCCGACTCCATTTTATATTTGGGTAGAGGTCATGAAGTAATGTGTTTCCTCCTGTTGCGTTTCCCATGGTGTTTGGGAGTTGACTGTCTCCATCAGGAAGATCCTGTGCAGAAGTATTCAGAATTTCTACCCCATGCCTTCTGCCATTGAGCTCCTGGGCTGTGCAGTCTCAGGATGGATAAGAGAATCTGCATGAAAAACAGGGAAAGGTGAGTTGGTTTCTTTAAGAGTTACCACAACTGGCCCCAATATGGCCTGTCCTCTGTCCTTAGCATTATACTACGAGCTCTATATCAGCTCTCAAAAAGACACATGGATATTCTTTTGGCCTTTTGTACTGAATTAGTGATGTATAAGGTTTTTTGGACCCCCTCTGAATGCATGTATCTTTGTTTCACTTTTTGTACAGTTAGTCATATGCTCTTAAAAAATCTTTTGCAGATGGAACACCGTGGGACTGGACCTGTATCAAAAACTGTATTAAGTGACTAAAATAAAGGTTTTAAAAATTTCTGTTTTCCCCCAGTGTGTTGCTTAGAGGGAATAGCTGTGTTTAGTGGAAAAGAAAGTCAGATGAGTCTGGGGTATGTGTGCCACCTTGTACCCTCTTGGCTCAGCTGGGAGATGGAGGGATGGAGGAATGAGATACAGGCATTTTTTGGAATATGCTTCTTGTGTCAATTGCGCCTTAAAGATGACTGGCTTACAAGGTTGATGCTTCTGTGTGGTTTATTGGATGCTTTTTTTAAATCCACCTCTATACATGATCATGCAATTAAGTGTCCACCCTGTCTTCAGGAAACATAATGTACAGGTTTATATAATATTGAAAAAATATATTGGAAACCATAGTGGCTTTAAGTGACAAAACACCAAGGAGCTGAAAAACTTGCCACACAATGAGAGAATTATCTTGTTAGAGATAAAGCAGTGGCAACTTCATCACAGATTCCACTGGTTCTTATCAATTGATAGATTGTCTTTTATTTTAGAAGAAAAAGTTATTACAAGATTCAGCAGATGAAATTTTTTTTTTTAAGGTTGGGTTGGGATTAACAGAAAATATTTTTACAATGATTGTAACCAACCATTCATATGAAAGTTGTTAATTATTATACAAAAAGTTCAACATAAGGTAGTTGTTCTTTTTATAAATATTTGTTCTAATTACTATGCAAGTTATTTGGCATGATTGTGTTATTTAGGAAACTGGTGACAACTATTCCCTCCTTTTCAAGAGTTACCAGGTTTTGTTCTACAGTGAAGGCATTCTCTTCTGAGCTTAACATCTATGAATCTGTAGAAGTGTCTTGAATGCTTAAAGAGCCCAAAAGGCTTTTAGCCTCTCAGGCTGCCAGTTCCCTGGCATAAGCTTTTGAAAAACCTGGCCTAGATGTCTATATTCCATAGTCTTCAGTACTTAGCCCTGCATACATCTGGTTTGGGGTATAAAAGCCAGGACAGGATATTTATTTTTACTGCACTCGCTATGCCAATTCAAGATCATACTTATTAGTATAAGAGGTAAGTAGTTTTTAAGACTATCTCTAAACTCTGTTGAGATCGCTTTTTACCTTTCTTAGTTTTCCTTCTTTTAGTAGGAAATTGGCAGGGATTATGCTGCTTTGCTTTTACTCTGTTTCTGTTTCTCTGTTTAGATTTTGATTTTTTTTCGTATTTAATGCTCACTTTATTGTGATGTTTACAGTACCGAGACCTTAAATGTAGGGCTATATGTGCAAATTAAAAAAATTAATTTAGGCTCTGTGAGTCTACTGTTCGACTGTGGTACACTCAGTTATCTCTATGTGAAGGATTCTGCCCATGTAAGGTAGGCAATGTCAGTGGTAGCAAGATCCTCAAAACTTTTACTCCATCTTTTAATATCTTTTCCTAGTTGAGAGTGATGTCCTTTAACTGTATATGATGCTGCAGTGTTACTTAAATTTTTCATTTAATACCTATAATTCGTACAATTAATTTGTTTTAGAATATACTCTTTCTAATAAGATAATTCTGTGCATACTAACTTAATACAACACAAATGAGATATTTATACCTTTTCCAATATGTTAATTTCCAGAGATTCCTATATCTTAATTCTTTGGATTTACATAGCATGTTTGGGATTCTGAAAACATCAATAAAAATAAATCAGCTTAACATTTGATCGGTCCTGTGAGGCAAGCATATTCCAGCACTGGCTATTGATTAGTAAATATGGGCATGAAATAATTCATTGACTTTCCCAAAGCCAAGCAATCTGTTGGAAAGCTGGAGAAGTCATTTGTTTCCTGTGTGCTATACTTGAACATTAATCACAGTACTAATCCTTATCTCCAGACGTTACTCTTCAGTCAGGGTAAAGAGGCAGAGTCAACTTCAGTTGAATAGCCATTGGAAAGTTTTTGCTGGCTTTATTAGCATAACTAAAACTCAAAGCAGTTTTTAAAAATGTTTTAACTTGTGCTTTGCTGGAACCATGAGGATGACAATTTCACTGATTCTTTTGATAAATCTATCCAGCCCTCATCATGAAAACATACATGGGTATACAAAAGAGATCCTATGGACTACATTGTTAATACTTAGGTGAATAAACCTTAGTTGCCTTAAAGTTAGATACTTTCTTTAAATTTAGTCATATAGCTTCCCTGTATAGTGTATTTACATAATACAGAATTTAGCAGCTGTGGCAGTTCATCCTGGCTTTAGATAGAATGGGATTCAGTTGCATAGAGATGGGCATTTGGTACCCTTGTAAGAACCTTGTAGGTAATGTGTGCCCAGCCTACGCCTCTCTGGGAGGATGTGTCTCTCACATGGCCTTGTGTCATATTTGCCAGCACTGTACAGTGCTCCTATGCCATCCTAAAATAGCAATGGGGCTCAGTTGCCTTTCACTTAGTCATCCTGTTCCCTTTCAGACTGTGTTGCATATCCATATAGGCTCCTCTCTTGACAGTCGAGTAAGTTCAGAGCACCTTGGTACAAACTGCAGTTAATTCCACTTACACTGATGCGGTAGTCTTTTTTATATTTCTGACGATAGGACACCAACGTTTGGCCTCTGAACTTCTTTAAATGTGTCTCAGATCATGGCCCTGGCTTTGCAGAGTTGGAATGGATACAGCCATTAATTTGCTGATTGGTTCATTGATTGAACTAAATAATGTAGCCAAAACTGAGAGAAATGCAGGATGATGAGGCTGTAGAAGTGCCAGAATAGCTGTCTGAAACTATATAGCAGTGTGATTTCTTCTGCTTAATTATGAAAAAAGTCAGGATTGAAATAATAGTTCAAATCACTGAAGCATTGGACTTTAAATCTAGGTTTTCAATTTATGCACAAAATATGAGTGTGCATGTGCATCTGTGTGCCTGTATCAAGCCAGTTGTTTGACTTCCTCCTCAAATATTACTTCTTACCATACAATCCTGTTTCACAGTGCTGGTATATATAGCTTGCTTGGCTGAGTGCTCCCCGATTGCTAAATTTATGTCCTGCTTAATAGGCCTGTGTACTTTCCATGTGGTTTTGGCAAGTGCTGTTGACAGTGTGCCTTTATACACACCTTTAAATTACAGAGTCTTTTTTCCAGCAGACCATTCCCTAAAACTTAGACACTTCAGCTGCCAAAGACATATAACTAATGTTGACACCAACAGATCTTGCAGTAGCTTACACTTATTGATGTTACAGCAGCTGGGCACTGTGTTTACAATTCACTGGTTTTTGGGCAAGTGCTAACTGAAACATGTAACATAGGAAACAAAACAAAACAAAAGTTTAAAAATTAAGAGCTTTTTTACTTTAAATAGGAATATACAGACCTGAGGGCAAAAAATGAACGTCTGTTAGTGCTCCATCTCTTGCAGTGCTTTGCAAAGTCCTTCTGCTGTAGGTCAGAGGCTGAGTGTGCAACAGCCTCCCTCTTCCTTCCTTCTTCTTTGAAATGTCTTTGTCACCTGGACATGACATTTCTAGTGCCATGTAGCCTTTTTAGGCTCTCACTTCATCTCCCCTTTCATCCTAATTGGCATAAAAGACTTTTTATATTACCTCCTGTCTCCCGAGTTGTTGGGAACTCTTCCCCAATCAGCCTTACTAGTTAATTCAAGTAAACTATGTTGTAATCTGCTACATGATTACATATTGAGAGAATTTAGCTTGAATAGTGGATCCTCTTTGTTTGGTGATCTCTTCATACAGGATTATCCCAACAGATGATCTCACAAATTTCAATATCTCTTCTTATACTTGTGCCACAGCAGAAGTTTCCCTTGTTGCCTCTGCTACAATGTATGAAGACAAAAGCCAACAAAGGAGTCAGAAAAGCTGCCCATTCAAAACCCAATTCAGTTTTGAGTTTTACGTTACCACTGCCTTAGTTCAGTGACCTTTTCTTGTCATTGTTCATTTCAGCAAAAAAGGCTCAGAAAGACAATTTATTGACTAAAACAAGTGGTGAGATTGGCAAGAATAGAAGACATTCCCTGTCTGATCTTGGGAGCACACATTTCGGGTCATTGCCTTGCCTTTGATAAAGTATCAAAAGGAGCAAAAAGTATGAAACTGAGGAGAAACCAGTGTAATGTTATAGTGACTTTAGCAAATATCATGCAAAATGAAATTAGTAGTATTTTCACAGGGCAGATTTGCTGTAGATTTTGTTGAATATGGGACTAGATTGTATACAGTAATACTTCTGTATGCTACTTTTGAAGAAGCTATTCCAGAAGTTTTTCTAAGTAGACAACAAGGAAGGAAATGATCCTGCGTGAAGCAGTTCAAAAGCAAGACTGGCAGCAGAGCACTGAAGGGAACTATTTCTGCAAATGGCATGTCAGTATTTGGAGCAGATTTGATCATCAGCATTGCTGGAGAACATCAAGCGCGAGGCTTCTCCATAAGGGAAGGCAATCATAGAATCATAGAATTGTTGAGGTTGGAAGGGACCTTTAAGATCATCAAGTCCAACCATTATCCTAACCTGACAAAAAACACTTCTAAACCATATCCCCAAGTACCACGTCTACCCTTCTTTTCAACACCTCCAGGGATGGCGAATCCACCACCTTCCTGGGCAGCCTATTCCAATGTTGGATAACCCTTTCAGTGAAAAAATTTTTCCTAATATCCAACCTAAACCTCGCCCGGCTTAACTTGAACCCATTTCCTCTCGTCCTATCACTTGTCACTAGGGAGAAGAGGTCAGTCCCCATCTCTCTAGAACCTCCTTTCAGGTAGTTGTAGAGAGTGAATCAGGGAGCTGAGGGTGACCATGACCCAAGGGCAGTGCCCTCTCTGATGCAGACGTAGCCCCACAGCCTGCAGGGCAGGACTGCTGACAGTAGCAGGTCCCACTGACAGCCCAATGACCAGCAGGCAAGCAGGACGGGGTGGGCAGGTCCCAGCTCAGTGCAGGAAGGGCAGGCAGCAAGCCAGGAGCAGCCTGGGACAGCACTGGCCCCCACTTGTCCCTGGCATAGCTCAGCTTTGGTGGGCTCCTGGGAAGGGGCACAGACATGGAGGTCCCGTGAGAGGTGGCCAGAAAAAAATAAAGCCCAATGATACACTCAAGGTCCTGATGAGAGTATGGATTACATGGATGACACAAAATGTAAGAGGGTTTTAAATGACAGTGGTAAAAAATGAAATGCTAGCTTCAGAGCCTGTTCTTGTCTCACATAGGACTTGTATTAACTCTGCAAGGGCAAATCTCCGTGGGCTGTGCTCAGGCAAAAGCTATCTTACACAATAGACATGTTTACTTCTGTCTTTGGTGGAAATGCAGAATCCAAGATACGGGAAAGCAAAAGGACGACATTTAATTTCAAAAATTAATGGGCCTCACTAATCCTACCCTAAAGCCTTTCATCCTTCCAGAAAAAAACCCCACGTTCTTACCTTGAATTAGTTAATTGAGAGCAGTGCACTTTTCAATGATCAGATCAAGTGAAGGTAAACCATTTTTGGTGTGCAAAGTTAAGGCACAAAGAGTGTTTCCATAGCTCCAGTTATTTAAAGCCTGTGAAACATGAGCTCTGCAGAACATAAGGCAGCAAAGCCTTAAGTTTGGTCCCACGATCCTCCTGTCAGCTTCAGAGATGTGCCAAACCATGGATTTGCCTGTGGTCATTAGGACTGACCAGTGCTGCTTTTTTTAAGGCTCAAAAAAGTCACTAAAAAGTACAAAAAT
This sequence comes from Ibidorhyncha struthersii, assembly GCA_013398815.1. Classification (NCBI taxonomy): domain Eukaryota; kingdom Metazoa; phylum Chordata; class Aves; order Charadriiformes; family Charadriidae; genus Ibidorhyncha; species Ibidorhyncha struthersii. The sequence goes on along the minus strand of VZSZ01005263.1, from coordinate 270,192 downwards.
ACATTGTAGAAACATTACTCAAGAAGTGTCAGGTTGAAAGCTGATTTATTTGCACACAAAGAATAGAAGAAAAGAGAAGATAAATAGGCTTCAGGTTTATTTCAAGGCTTTTTATAAAACAGCTACTGAAATACTGACCTTGGAAACAGTGAGTGTAGTCCACAAAGCAACACCAAGTGATGTAGTGTTCCCTCTTGAGAAGAGAGTTTTCCAACACTTCAACACCTTTCATTGTGTGTGTGTAATTATACTGTATTTGCTTCTTAATTTTAACAACATGATAAATAAGAATTATTTGCTTATTTAAGGTATTAGCATGACCATATTAGAAAATGTTTTCTGAGTGGTAGTAGGGGAAGTAATTCCCTGTGGTTAGTTTCCAATAAGAAGCCTTTGGCGAAGAGTAGTGAGGGATCAAAACAGAAGTTTCTCCGGGTCTTTGAAGTTTTGCACCTGGATGATTTTGCTCCATCTTCTTTGCAAGGTGAGAGTAGACCTGTCAGACTCCAGTGATATTTTTTGCAATCCCACTTTTGGCAAAGCATCATGAAGAGGAAGGTTGAAGAAAAAGTAGCTTCCTTCATCCTCCCTCTGGAGTTTGTCTGAGGGATGGCTTGCAGGGAATTCTTTTGCAAATCAAGAAGTCTGAGGTAGTAAAAAGGGAGTTGGCTAAAAAGGTTGTAAGCTCTTCTGTAGTTTTCTCACACTGGTGATGCTGTTAAGGAGAGTAGTTTGTGTATCTTTTTCCCTTACTTTTGAAAGGCTGAATGATAAGTGGTAGAATTTTTTGCTTTCAGCTTATAAACTTGGGGTTTTGTGGTTTTAAAGAAAGCTAGGGTTGTCCTAAAACTCATGTGGAACTTTGATTAAGCATATAATGCAGAATTTATTAGCAATTAAAAACTACTGGATAGTGCATTTGTCACACATGTCTTAAGAGCATGGCCTTGGAAGGCAGTGCATTAAAAGGAATGTGGCTGCGTGCAGACATATTGCTTCATACATTAGTTAACCTCTCATAGGTTTGTTAAATAAAAATAGCTACTTGGGAAGTTGAATCTTTTTAAGAACATCACCTTATCAAATCATTTGCATGACAGTTATTGCATGCCTTCAACAGATTTTGCATAGCCATTGCCTTCAGTCAAGTCGTGAGGTTATATTATGTTAAATAAATAAATGAAATATTATCTCCCAGCCTTATTCAGTATTGTAAACTACATAATAATGCCGCAGTACATATTCATACTTGTACAGATATCCAGAAAAATAATAGTACATGCTCAAAGTGCTATGGAAGTGGCTAATAAATGTGGGATTCTTCTCTGTATGGATATCTCCCCCACACCACTGAAATTTATTCTACCTAGAGCAAGAATTTGCAAGATACTTGTTAGAGCTTTTCAAAGTATGACTTCCCATGAAAATATGTTTAGATGCAAAGTGTTCTTTAGAGATTTTATGCCAGACTGTTCCTTTTTTACTCATGTCCCAGGTAAGAAATGTTTTATAAAATCTTGGTCACAAAGTTTTACCAAGAAAAAACACCGATTTGCTATCCATTGTTTATTCTATCAATGTGAAAAGATGCTTGTTGTGGACCTGGTCATGGTCTTGATTTTGTTTCCTAAAGAAGTGTTTTATGCTCTGTCAGTTGGTCTGTCCCTGCCTAACCTTTGAAACTATTAACCAATTTCAATTGAATTCGATAAGGTAGGAATCTTGACAATGTTGAGCTGCTACAAGTTCTGTGAAAATCTGCGTTGGACTCGAGTAGACAGACCCAGGTTACTGCCTTCATGAGGGACTTTCATTTTGAGAGGCAGAAGCTGTGTGGGCAATGAGTGCTCTCCCAGCCCTCAACAAGCCACAAGCTCTTGCCCTGCAAGAAGTGGAAGAGATGTGGAATGAAATGGAGAAGGCATGCCAGTGAGGAACTGGGGATCTAGGACATAAGTCAATAGGATGTAAAGTTCCTTCAGTTCTACTTTTTGAAGATAAACCTGTTTAAACAGAATATACTAGATATTTCTGTGTAGGAATCACTGGGCAGATATTAAAGCTACTCCTTTAAAGGACTCGTAGAGATGAGCTATGACTGCCAGAGTGAGTCACATCCCTGTGTTTTGTTTGTTGCCTATGGCACTATTGAAAGCACTTACTGCACAGAAAAATTCAGTAGCTTAAACCCATATCATTGCATTCATTTAAAACCAGTAGTACTGGAGTAGCAAAATTTCTTGACAAGACTGAAGAGGTCATATTTACCAGAGAAAACCAGTTTCTATATACTTGCATTGCCTGCATGGTGTTACTTTTTAATAATGGAAAACAAAGTTATTAATGTCCTTTGCCACACATGAACAGATCCTTGTGTTCAAATAGAGCCCTACAATAGGGGATGTAGGCCCAAGGTCTACAAAAGGAAATCCTGTTGTATTTACTTGGTTGACTAGAAGACTGACAGGTGGTTTAGCAAAATATACAAAGTAATATTACAGATGTTGCCTTACAGATGAGTAAACATTGCTGGTTTATATATTCTGGCATTGCAATGCTTGATGGTGTATACACCTTTCAAAATTGTACTGGTAGATATGTGTTTCAGGAAACCTTCTATCTGGGGACCATGTTCTGAGTCATAAAGTTTTCATTTGGATTTTAGAAGATCTGCCTGTAATCCCTTAGCTACAAAATAAATACCCTGTAGCCTTTTCAGACCCCCTACAAATTCATTCTGGTGAGCTGAGTAACAGTTTCATTGAGAAATCTTACATTTCGAGACTGATGGCTCCTAATGTCCAGTGCTTATCTAGACAACCAGCTGAGATGGTTTCTAATGCACATCACGGGATCTCAAAAACTCTTGTGTGCAAAAATCAGTAAGTCAGGAAGAGCAGATGAGTTGTTTTCTGTTTTGTGCAGCTATCTTTAAATCCACAGAATTTAGACTGTACCCTAACCCTCAGAACACATGGTATTGACTTAATCGATCATAAGGAACCAGTGAAGAACTTGGGATAAAAACTCTTGATGTTTTCTTGGTACATAGGTCACAGTGCAAAACCTGGGAGCTGAACCAGCTTCATGTATATGGGTGCTTTTTTGAGCCCACATGACTACCTTCTCTACGTAATCAGCTCTGAGCCGTCCCTGAGGCAGCTCACTAGGCAGAAAGCAAGTTTCATGCAGGAAAGTTCAGAGAGCTGCAGGGATGCCAGCGCCAGTTGATGATGCTGAATGCATGCAGCAGGTCTGGCACACTAAAGGGAAGACTGCACAGAGTGCATGTGCAGAAAAGATCATTCTACTTAGGTTCATTAAATCTGGTTACTCACTAGCGAAGGGGAGCTTTACTCAAGTTATCCGTGCCTTTCAGTTTTTAAAATTAATTCCTTCTTACTGGTTTCCTGATCTGTGGACTGGCTGCACAACAGAGCAGAGTCAATGCCACTGCCATTGACAATGACGGGAGCAGTTCACAGAAAACTCTTCTGTCCCTTGCATTTGCTGTGTCTTGCATTTGGATTTAGTGACATACAACAGGGGAGGGCTACGTTCCCCATTCATACTGCAAAAGGATCTCTCAGCCTGTAGATCACAACACTGCATGTCTTGAACTCAGATAGAGCTTTGTGAAGAGGGAGAATGGGTGAACACACAGTGCAGGCAGTTGCACCATGGCAGGGAGGTGGGGGGCACTTTCTTAAACTACACATATGTGTGAGTTATTTTTATTTTAAAAATATATTCTATTTTGTTTTGCTCTTTGTTCTTTCAGTTTCATCTATGGAAGCTAAGGATAAAGTAGTAGTCACGTAACATAAGAAAGCAAATAGAAACAGACACAAACTTTTAAAGCTTTAGGCCAGTTAAGATCTGGATCTGAACTTTTCAGCTAATTCTCTTCACACGATAAGCTGACTTAATATAGGATCAAATCCCTTTTCCCTGAATTTGGGGGGGGAGGAGCAGAGATTAAATCCTTTGGGTTGGAGCAAGGTACAAAGTAGTTTTTATAGCTGTTCACTGCTCCATAGTCAGGCATTGAGTTGTGGTATCGATATGAGAAAATGCACTGCCTGCTCTGATTTATTCCATTTTTCTGGTATAGTTCTAGCTGGCTTTCCTACCAGAACTCTTCTTCTACAACAATGTGGATTGAATGTGGTTTTTGGAGGAAGTGGTGTTTTGCCAAACAGGATTTTCTAGTCTGCTAGGGGAATTCTCCATTGCTGGATGGTGATAAGAGTTGGGTCTTGTGCAGTGATTTAGTAAGCTAAAGTGAACTCATATAACCAAGTGGTCTCTAGAATTTACAACTGAAAATATCTCTCCTAATAGAAGCTAAAAATATTGTTTGTTGTAAATGAGTGTGAGCTTTTACAGACCAGGTCTATTAGATCATCTTGAAAACTTCTGTGCTGCTTGATGGCTCCATGGTTCCCTCTAGGTACCAATGTGACAGAAACATTTTGCAGTAAACATAGCTTATGCAACTACAAGAAATCACAGAGAGTACTGGAGCACGAAGTCAAGTTCAGAGGTGCAGTTTCCTTTCCAAACAGCGGCTGTTCTGGGAGCTTACACTATGCCATGCTATCCCAGAGGAAGCAGGATGATTCTTTTCTCACAAGCCTGAGAATTTAACAGGCTGCATATAAAATCCCAGGGCTCATTTATAAAATGATGAGATTTATAAAATCCCATTTATAACCAGGCCTCACTTTTTTATAACCAGCTCACTTTTGTATCAAATAAATACTAACATTTGTACAAGGTAAGAAAGTGCTGTACCATCTTGAGCAGGAAAACTTATGGATTACAGTGAGAGTTTCTGTTTTCTTCAGGATGGTACCATGAAAGCTGTGATCCAATAGAGATACTTAATGATATTGACAGGGTTTAAGAGGCTACTATGATTTCTCTGATTCTTCTGGGGAAGAGCATTTGCTCTTCATCTCAACTGCGTTGTTTGCTAGAATTAGTTCCCTGAACAGTTTGGTCAGGAATTGTCTTTTCTTTTGGGAGTCACCTTAAACTCTTTTCACAATATTTTCCTCTGTCCCCCACTCCCAAAATGTCAAAATGTGCCATTTAGCACAGCCAGCATGGCTTTTTGACTGGAAGGTTCCTTTGTTGTTTCTGTTTCTTGGTGCTCTTTTGTATCAATCCTAAGAATGCATTGGTCTGGAAGACTAACGGGTAGAGATTGCCTTTATGAGGAATTCTGCAATATTCTTATGGTTACTGTCATGTGCTAAGCTCAGGCAACACGTCTGGCTTACTCATTTGATAAATGTTTTATTTGTCCTTCCCTAAACAAGGATGGTCAAACTACAAGCATTTCTTACAACTCACTCTAAAGATTTATTTGTGATAGATAAGTAGGGAACTAATCAGTAATCTATTCCATAGGCTTCAGCTACAGAACTCTCAGCTGCTTCCCTTTCACTCACACTATTGCAAACCAGGAACAGCCCTGCCCCCAGTTCAGAAGCCCTGTTTTCATCTGTCCCCTCTTGATTGCCTTGAAGTTCTAAATCTCCCCACCTGGCCCTTAAGCAATAATTAAGGCAATTAGCCTCTGCCTCCCAGGGCTAGTTGCTAACACAATCCAGCTGATTTACCTTCAGAGACATTTTATAAAGCTCAGCAAAGAAAAAAAGGTTGCTGCTACAAGCAGATAGAGGCAAAAGGCAGAAAGGAAAAGAAAGAATAAATTAGTCCTTAATTCTCTAGTTGTGCCCTATGCTTCTCTGTAAGCAATATGCTTTTCTCTTGCACATGCAACAAATTTGTGTGGTGCCACTGTTGCATTCCTAGCTTTCCCCAAAAGAAATTGATCTTTATTGTGTCATCTTATTATTGGGGTCAGTTGTAAATGGCTGTTCAGTGCTGAACAGATTATTTTGGGTTACATGAATATCATTAATCAATTAGCTTTGTTTTTTTGCATGAGTCTGTCTCTCAATATGTTACCATTACTGTCTTTTTTCCTCTAATCTGTACTTCTGAAGATGTAAATGATCGGTCAGACTCTCATGATCAGAAGAGAAGGAGTGACAGGACTGTCTCCTCTCACCTATTCTGGCATGTGACTGTAGTGACTGAGCAACACAAACTGAACGAGGGAGAACCTAAATTTGTCTTAAACGATGGAGACAGGTGAGTTGGAGTTCCCTCCTCCACTGCTTCCACCAATTGTTTTTTAATCTCCTTCCCAAACATTTGCATTTCTGCCATGCTCAGACTGGAAAGGAGAAAGGTGGGAGAACCTCTGAAGTGCCATTGTGTAGAAATGAAGTGGGAAGAGGAAATCAGCATAGGAAAGAGCTCACGATAAATTCAGAAAGGGCACACCAAGAAGGTCCATTGTTAAACCATTTTCTTCTCTCGTCCCAATCATCATTTTTAGTTCCTCATTATTTCCCGCTTTTGTGCTGTGCACTATGTTCTTCTTACTCATATGAGTTAGGATAAAAAATGCTGCTTCTCTTTCCTTATTAGAAAATACAAGTCCACAGCTCAGCATATAACTAGGTGTATAGTAAGTCCAGTTACTGTGTAGCCTTAGGCAGACTTTATAGCAAGTTGCTGAGTTCCTGGACCTCAAATAGCGCTCTTTTGCCAAAGTCCTTGCGAGAAAGGGTTAGAGGTATCCTTTGTCTTTATTGCTTTCTTTCTCTTTACCTAGTGAAAACAAATGCTCCTCTCCTTTGCTGCTACTGCTCTTGTGACACACAAACCCTGCAGAGCTAATGTGTTACTATCCTTACATCTGTCTCTGGTGTTACTTTCTGGAAGTTTCTTTTGAGACTTTGTACAACCTGGAAGCCTCTTGCATAGCTTCCATCTCCAGCTTTCCTGGGATACACAAAAACAGGGGAGCAGGGTGAAAGTAAGTGCCAAAATAAATAATTCTTATCTCCTGACTCCCTGATATAATTTGAACTCTTATGCCTGTGAACGTGTTTGCTCCTTGGGAACATTGCTCTGCAGATAGAAAAAGCTTGCATATACCTGAGCTGCTATGGAGGGGTAGAAAACTGTCATAGTAAAGAGCAAGAGGAAGAAAAAGGCTGTGGAGTAAAGGGGCAGGTACAAAGTCTTTAGATTCTCTGTGGTTATAATTCTCTTAGCAAGGGCTTCATCTGTAGCTGACAGTCATAGGTTCAAGCGATATTGTTCACAAATATGCACATAATTTCCCAGTGTAGATTCATGCTTTGGGACTTGAGAAAATAACCTATGTTTCATGTTTGTAATTGAAGGAGGAAACAGGTTATTGAGCCCTTTTGATGTCACAGCTTAAATTTATGGCAAGAGAGAGCAGAGAGAAATTTAGGGAGGAAGATGTGAAGGAAATAGTATGAGAATCTGGAGAACCATACAAGAGGAGAATGAAGCAATAAGAACTAAAGGCATAATGATTTCAAAGAGAAAGAAAAGAATGAAAGATTTTAGGAGACAGAAGCTTGGAAAAAATGGTTTAAACTGAACCAAAGGGCTTGGAGAGAAGGAGTAGCAAAGGAGGAAAAAAAGAACGAAGATTGTGGCAGTTTTCTAGTTCTGGATGTTTGACAAGGGGCTCATGACTAAACCAGTGAAATGCATATGGTTTGTATTCCCTGGTTTGTATTCCTCACTGCTAAAGTGAGGAAGGGGATTCTTCTACTTAGGTTTTCCAGCAGCAGTATGCTCAATATTAAGTAGAACACCTGATGATGCCAAGTTGACAAGAAACCCTGCCCTTCTGTATTTACAATAATATTATTTCCTTGCATACAGCTATCCCTAAGAAATTAAAATCCTAGAAATAAAACAGTAACCTGAGGACATTTAAACTACTACTCAAGAAATTATTTCACTTCTGTATCTCAATTCCTGCTCTTGCTGACAATAACTTCATCCCTAAGTCAGACTTCAGAGGCCATGACTGCAGTTGTAGTATTCAGCAATAACTTTTGTTTTGAAAGCTAGCAGCAGTTTGGGATATTTTCTAACAATAGGGGTCGCACTGTTGCCCAGTAAGTGGCCTCTTTGGGGGACAGATTGAGTTTTGTCAGGGATTCTGCTGTTTCCTTGCAAGAGAGTTCCTGTGAAACTTGACTGTTTTCCCCCTGCTGATGTGCTCAGTTATGTCTTACTCTTCTGGCACTTAGATGAGGACAGGCTGCAAAGAGAGGAGTGAGGGTCTTGAGGCTTGCATTGTGATTGTGATATTCAGGTTTATATAGCTCTTACATCTTATATAGCTCTATATATCTTAGTTACTTCCTAAATGTGCTGCTTACATTAGTGGTTTCATTCTCAATTTAAATAGAACGAGAAGAAATTTCCTCACCTTTGATAATAAGGTAGGTTTTCTTTTTTTTTTTTTTTTTGTAAGAGGCTCATAGAAGGATATAACATCTTCATTCAGGTGTACTACAGGTGTACTACATTTTGGGTGTACTACAGGAAATATTTAAATCCTCTATTGGCTGTCACGGTTTGCAGAAATCCAGAAGTTTGTGATGGAGCTTTCCTATGTGGCAGCCTCAATTTCTCAAATCCACAGAAACTCTGTCAGATCCTTTTAAATCTCCAAAATAGCAGTGTATGATGCCAAAAATAATTTAGGCTTTTATTTGAGTCTGTCACCATTTAGGTTTGGCTTTTCAACTCCCACAAAGGACATTGTATTTTTGCCAAAAACACAGCAGCCACATTTTGCAATATGACCAGTTAATGGGGGTTATATAATAAAGTTTTTTAGTATTTGGTTGAAAATATCTGTCTTCCTACAGTAATTATAGAAGTCATTAATAAAACAGCCTTGTAAAATAAAAGCTGTGAGAAGTAGGCAAGCCTCCTGCTCTGTTAAATTGGCTCTGCCCTGGTACTCTCAACACTGGTGAGCTGTGGAGGTTTGGACACGCTTATTCTGATCTTCCAAGAATTCTCCCCCTCTAGAATGGCTGGGGAAGGAGCAGCTTCCTGAAGGTGCTGAATCGAGTAATAAGAGATTGGTAGTGGACGAATTAGAAAGAAGCTTATTAAACTATCACCTCTAAATATACTTCATTCTTCTACTTGACTGAGAATTCTCAGTTGCCTGTTTTCACTCTCTACTTAATTTCCGAGGTTATTTCTATTAGGGCAAAGTGATGTATTTCAATAATGTCGGTCAATACCAGCGGGGATAGACCTAGGGTAGACTATATTTTAGCTAAAAGTAGAAAATATACCACAGGAAGATCTGTGTTTCAGGGGGTCTTTCAATTATTTCTTATCTTTCAATTATCCAAACTTCTATCTATCCAGATAAATCCTACTGGAATGAAAGTGTCTGGGTAATTTACAGTTTACTTATTGCTAATAAATGTGCTTCTGTTGAAAGGATATTATAAGCAAACAGAGAATATAATATAGAACGGCTAATTACTGAGAAAGAACGAGTAGGTAGTCTTAGGAACAGTCACTGTTCTCTCAGTGACTACTGTAAAAATAATGACTCTGGAGAAAAGGCCATGTCAAAGATAATTCCGGAGAAAAATCTTCTTATTTCTTAGTTCCTATTGTAAATAACTGAACAGTTGTCTTTCTGGAGTTCACATTGTTAACACAGAGCAAACAGAAAAGGTCTCTAATATTTCAGCATAATACAAGTTTTGTGTAAAAAAGTCTTATGCAATCTACTCCACAACACTTTACATGCTAGATAACACTTTTATGGAGTCAAACCTATCAAACCCTAGATTTCACCTCTCCATTCTTCCAGTAAAAATGCTGTTATCCTCATGCTCCAAATAGCAGAATCATACACAATGATGCCTTCCCATTATCAAGTGTGAAATTTTATGAAGGAGCTGGAAAAGCCAATTGTGGTGTAACAAGGGGAGCAAAATGATCATAGTCAGATGCAAAGATATGGGTAAGATGAGCAAATGTGTGACAAGTTTATAAAAATGAGGTTAATTGGATCTTGAAATAAATGGTGAGATGCTGGAATTGTATTTGAGACTTCACAGTCTTTTCTGTAATGAGAAAAATTGATGGGCAGTTAAGTTCCACACACATGACAGTATGAAGGTTTAAAGGGACTGTGTAAAAAGGATAATATCAGTAAAGTCTGGAAGAGAGAAAGACATGGGATTTAAGAGGGATTGTGGAAAAAATGGCTTATTAATGAAAAATAATAGAGCTGGACTTCTACCCATAAAAACTGAAAGAGGATTGCTTAGGTTAATAGCTGAACCTTAGTTTTCCAGTTATGCCTCCTGCTTTACTGTTTGAACTGAGGAGAAAAAGATAGGAACGTTTGAATTCATAGTTTCTTATCTTTTAATACCAAAAGGGCACATGTGTCAAATGTATTTTATGTTTTCTATTGTGTTATTTATATGACGTATGTTATACATTTAATGTAAAAAAAACAACCCACTACCTCCTGTAGGCAAGTTCTGTGCAATATGGAAAACTCACAGTTTGCACTGGAAAGAAAGTGGAACTCTAAGAATCCAATATTAATTTCAAATATAATTTTAAGGGGAAGATATAGGACATAACTTCGCCCTTAACCTTACAGGCTTAACCTTTTAATTTTTTTTATGTCAAATAAAATGCATGCTTCTTACTCACAGTCAGTTCACTGAAAACCAGTGTGTTACACTTTTTTTCAAAAACCTTGTCATATGTAGAATCAGTTAAAAATGTAGATGTGAAATAAGAAATTAAAATCAAGTTCTAATTTAATTCACAATTCTGGAAAAAAAAAAGTCTTCAAAGCAATCAAACTTGGTGCCATCAGAATGCTCTAATTCTTTTCTGTATCACAGGAATGGTTTCTATAAAAATATGTTTACACAGTAGCACATGGGGAAATATGCACACCTAATTTGCAAGAATAATTGCTGAAATTGTAGACTTTTGTGTATTCAGTGGTACAGGGGGAAAGACATGTAGAAAGAGAAGGAAGAAGGGGCTGGAGGTACAACTGAGGGGACAAGCAGAACTCTGTCAGCTGTAGATTATGTTTTTATTTATTCATTAGAAAATTTTATTTAGTTGCTCTTATAGACGTGGAGGCAGATTTCTAGAAAAGACCCATGTATAGCCAGTAGAATGTTTTCATTTCTGCCTACCTCACAACTCCTTTCCTTTCCATGCAGTATAGAAACCTGTGCTACTGTCTTGGCAGCTCTTTAAATCTCCAGATCTCTTTGGCTCACAGAAGTGCTGTGGCTTATGAGTGTCTAATGTAACAACTGAAAGAACTACACACTATCCAACTAATGTAAAACTATCCAACTAAATGTAAATGTAAACTGTAATGTAAAAGTGGAAAATTAAGCTTCATTTAAAAAAGAAAAATCTGTTATGCTTTCATTGGAGGCTTTTTTTCCCTGAAAATTTGGGGTCTTTTGTTCTGTTTTGGCATTTTAAAAAAATCACAAAGCCATGATTTTTCCAATTTTTGGTCATTACATATAACCATCCTCAGTAATTAACTTTCTGCCACTGAATAACTTTTGTTGCAGTAATCAACAGTCATCTTTGTACAGTCACCAAGATAGCCAAGTGTGTCTTGCTGCTAGTTGCTGGGAGAAGCCTCCTGCAAGGAGTTCATGTGGCATCATCCTCCAAACCATGTCTGATGGCCATACACCAGTGTCTGAGCCTACCAGGCATTGGGGCACTATGGTAGACTTTATATTTATTAATGTTCTGGATTACTTCTGCTTTATTTCTCACAAAATAACAGCATGACTTCTATTGGCAGCTGTGGGGTTTCTGCATTACTATCTTTTGCACATACGGGGTAGTCTTTTATCTTGCAAATAAAGTGATAAGCTTTTTCTGCTGTAAGCTTATTAGAAATCAGTCAAGCAATAAATTAATATATTTCCATAGAAAGGCCTCAAATGGAATACACTTTGGAGTTTTGGGAGTTGCTTTTTGAGAAAGTTTCAGGCCAAATAAAGAACATCCAGAGCAGACCAGTAAGAATGATTACAAATCTGGAAAACATAAGTTTCATAGCATGTATGAATTTATTGGGAAGAGAAGATTGAGGGGAAGGGACATTATAACAGTCTTCAAATACCTGAAAGATTATTGTAAAGAATCTTGTAAAGAGGAAAGAGAATGCAGGCATTCCTGTCCTCCATTGCAGTATGTGGTAGACAGGTGAAAAAGAAATCGGCATAGTACTGTTTATGGAAGTCAGAAGTGGGTGTTAACAATATCTTAACAATTCTGAAGACAGTGAAATACCGATGCAGATTGTCTGGGGGATACATGGAATCTCTGTCACTGGAAGTCTTAAGATAACAACCAGACAAACAGTGGTCAGGAATTACCTTCTGACCTTGTTCTGTGGCAGCAAGATGAACTAGATGACACTACAGGTCTTTTATTGTACAATTTGACACTTACCTTACTTCAGGCAACTTTTGTTGCTGACTTGTAATGTATTGGAAAGATGTTGATATTTCATGTCACAAGCTCCTGAAAGCAGGTTGTTAGGCAAGAACCTTTCCCTTCGTTTTTATAAAACAGAAGTGTCTCGTACTTATTTTTGAAAGGAAGAGATTAAAATAATGAACTCAGAACCTTCAGAAAAGGGCAAGGACAAAGCGGCCAGAATATATCTATCAACATCTCAGTATTTTTAAGACAACTTTATAATCATCTAAATGTTTGGTGGAGGCAATACTTTTGGCCTTAGCGTTGGCCTCATTTGTTCTCCTTGAATAATTTCTCATTTTACATTGTGGTCACTTTCTTTTCCAACCCACATTTGTTAAACACAAAGGTTTCACCTGTGAAATGTCCTGTGTCTACTAATGCTTCCCTCCATGATTGCTTTAATCTTGCATTGCTGTCAACAGAGATGTGTATGCTCCCTCTGTCCCTTCCATGCTCACACTCTCCTGTCAGCACAACGGTTTGCGCTTTCAGCATGTGAACTGGAGCCACGAACTGATCCTGGTCTTAAACAGACTGGTAAAAGAAAAAAAAAACAGCAAACCCCAAACTGTTTCACCAGGATCACTTCTCCAGTCTAGTTCACTGCAAGACCATAAAAGTGTGTCAAGGGGTGTACAGGAATCTCAACGAGCAGGTTCCTGTCTGGCAAAGGTGGGAGCAGCCTTTTGAAAGGACAGTGCAAGACCTAAAATTGGGGAACGTGTAGTAAGGAAAAGTTGTCCTCTGCTATTCTACTCCATGTTTGTTTAGCACTGCAGCTGCGTAATAGAGTACCAAAAGAAAATACTTATCAGCTTTTGCACAACTGCAGAGTCAACACAAGTGAGAGAAACAGTCTGTTCCTTCTCTAAGTATTCATCTGTGTAGAAATACAAAAAACCAGAGATTTTACTCTTAACTGAACTTTTGTAATCTCTTCCCTCAGTTTGCTGACTCAAGAGCTAGGAAAAAAAATGCCTTTTCCCTGGTACTGTACACAGTCTTCAAATCCACGATGAATTAATATGGATTCCTGCCATGCAACTTTCTCAGAGTATGTTATTCTCCATGGTTCATTTAAGATGCTAGAGTTGTCTTGAAATAAATATTTTGGAGAAGACATGGGACAAGGCTCTCTATGCAATGCTTTCTTTAAAAAAAAAATACTATTGCATTTTTGAGAGACATAGCTAATCCATTTTGGCCTGAATTTCTTTCCTTCACAAAAGCAAATCTCAGTCCTGGTGCATAATTTATGATCTTGGCATCCAGCCCAAACATATGTACATACTGAAATCAGTTTTGCATCTGTTTAACTTTATGCACATGAGTAGTCTAATTGGATTTAGTCTGATGAAATGACTCATGTGAAATCAAGTGTTTGCAGAACAAGGGTTTCAGACAGTAGGGTTCTTCAGGGCAGTTGCTTCTACAGCTTTCTATGGTGCCTAGCACATGAAATGGCTTTTTGATTATCTAGAAGCCCCCTGCATGTAGTATAGCTGTAGTACGAGGTGAAACAAAGACGCGCAAAAAACCAAGTCTTGCAGTCTAGGTCAGATCTTCTACTGCATAGCGCTTGGACACACTTACAATAGTTGTAACAATTAATTAATTGTAACTTTCTTTTAAAAATTTTTCTTCTGGGAATTTCTTCAGGATCAAGGAAAATCACTCTTATTCCTTCATAACAGGCTACCAGGTGGCAGCTGTTGGCCTTCTGGTAGCCATTGGTCAGGTTAAATACTGTAGCTTATATATGCTAGACACTCTGATAAGTTATAGCCATTATCGCCTATCAGAATGGAACCATATTCTTCTAATACCTGATAATTCCATGGACACCTCCTGCAAGGAAGAGTTATCTGAATGGGCAGCAATGTGGAAATTCATCATCTTCCCAGAACAAAATATCAGTGTGTCAAGAAAAGGAACAGGTTTTTTTTCTGCTCTCCCAAGTCTTTTCTTCTCATGCCATCTCAGATCTGCCATCCCCTGGCTAATTTCTTGCCTCATAACTGTGCAGTCATAGGCTGTAGGAAGAGAAAAGGTGATGCTGAGCTTGCTACTTGTTGAAGGTGTTTGTATGCAGAGGCTGGCTTTTCTGTTTTCTTTTGATGTATTCTCATTCTCCCTACATCTGCTACAAGGGCTTAGGGAACGGAGACTGGTCTAGAGAGTGAAGAGACCCAAGGAAGGGGATGAGAGAGGCTGCAAGATCTGATGTTAGGAGCATTAGGAATTAAAAAGTGGAACTCCAGTGGATTTGTACTATGAGAATATAGTCCCGGGAGGGTAGATAAAAAAGGAAGGCTTGGAGTGTTAGTGCTGTTAAGGCAAGGCAAGGAAATGTATGGGAGTGACTCCAAAACTGATGCTGTACAGAGGACCAACATAAGATGGAAATGAAAAGAGGGGAAGAAAAAAAGAACTTGGAGTAAGAATATAAAGCAAGAATCATACCTTAAAGATTAATGGTTTTGTTGGCCTTTCCCTCCTACCTCACTGCCCAGATACATTCTGTGATTGGTGAAAACACCCTGAAATAAAGACAATTTTATTGATCTGGACAGGCTGGAGATTTGGGCAGAGAGGAACCTAATGAAATTCCACAAGGGCAAGTGTAGGGTACTGCACCTGGGGAGGAATAACCCCATGCATCAGTACAGGTTAGGGGCCGACCTGCTGGAGAGCAGCTCTGTGGAAAGGGACCTGGGAGTCCTGGTGGACAACAGGATGACCATGAGCCAGCAATGTGTCCTGGTGGCCAAGGCGGCCAATGGCATCCTGGGGTGCATCAAGAAGAGTGTGGTCAGCAGGTCGAGGGAGGTCATCCTCCCCCTCTGCTCTGCCCTGGTGGGGCCACATCTGGAGTATTGTGTCCAGTTCTGGGCTCCCCAGTTCAAGAAGGACAGGGAACTGCTGGAGAGGGTCCAGGAAAGGGCTGATTAAGGGACTGGAGCATCGTTTTTATAAGGAAAAGCTTAGGCACTTGGGTCTTTTTAGTCTAGAGAGAAGAAGACTGAGGGGGGGTCTTATCAATACTTATAAATACTTAAAGGGAGAGTACCAGGGGGATGGGAACAGTCTTTTTTTCAGTGGTACCCAGTAATAGAACAAGAGGTAATGGGCACAAACTTGAACATGGGAAGTTCCATCTTAACATGAGGAGGAACTTCTTTACTTTGAGGGTGGTGGAGCACTGGAACAGGCTGCCCAGAGAGGTTGTGGAGTCTTCCACACCGGAGACATTCAAAACCCGCGTGGACACTATCCTGTGCAACCTGCTGTAGGTGACCCTGCTCTGGCGGGGGGGTTGGACTAGATGATCTCCAGAGGTCCCTTCCAACCCTGACCATTCTGTGATTCTGTGATTCTGTAATTTTAGGAAGCTCAGAATATAGATCAAGGCATGTGATTTTAAGGATTTGAAATGTGTTTTTGATTCAGGTGTTATGCTCCTGACTTTTGGTGACATTTAGGCAGGAGGCACCTAAAAGAAGTGTGTATGTGGAGTTCATGTAGCATCTGATTCAGGACTCTCTGAAGTTAATAGGCTACAGTATGCTTTGAAGCAAGAGAGGAAAATATTGAAATATCACAGGACTGAAATATTACAGGATTAAAATATTATAGAAATAAAATTGTGCTCTGAATTACCTAACTGTAAATCTGATGGCTCTAGTGAAGATATTCTCTGATATTTTTGTGTGACTGGGGGAAAGGTTTGATCTTAAAGTGTTAAGTTGTAGAAGGCTTTTTATTAGTGATGTCTTTTTATGCTATGCAGTTTGAAGTGTATGCGGAGGAAACAGGTAACTGAAGTCTTGATATTGCAAGGAAAGATGCGCAGTATTGACTTTTGGTAATTGAAAACATTTTGGTCCTACAGGTGGATACACTTTAATGAGATGGTCATCTGTTTTATGCAGTAAGCTGAATTTCTGCTCAGGGGAAAGTTCTGAATGCTGATATGCAAAGAGAAAATGGGTTTACTATATGATTCTCATAAAAGCATTCAAAATGTTAACAAACCTACACATCTCTAATTCATTCTGGGGTTTTGCAAGTGAAACTAGAAACTGCATGTTTTGAATAACTTATTGCAGCTTTTGATAATATTTCATACTGATTGGATGAATATCTATGTTTCCTACTTAAATCCTCTTTGCCTTAAAATGTATAATTTTTAATCCTTTAGAGGTTTGTGCAAATCAACTGCCCCTTATTTACATCTTGGCTGATAAAAAGAAGTTGGTATTTATAAGAAACTTCTGTATGCAATACTTAAACAAGGCTGTACGGCAAAGATCTCATGTTAACTGTAATTATCATAGGTAATTCATTTGTTAATTGATTTACTGAATTTGCCACTGGTCACATTTTTTTAAGTACTGAAATGAATATTATTATGAATTGTTTGCTCTTACAAGGATTATGAGCACGTTATGTTAAACAAAGAATAAAAAAAATCATGGATTTTTTAACTATTTATAAAGCATTTTTGATGAGTAGACCTTATTTTCATGGTGAATTTTTACAAATGTATTATTTTTGTCTATTTTCAGTCCCCTGCACATAGCTATTCAAGCTATGACTCTGGCAAGAATGAGAGTGTTGGCAGAGGTGCTGAAGATCTGTCTCTGAATCGAGGAGATGAGGATGAGGATGACCATGATGAGCAGGAAGATCCTGAGAAGGTTAATGAATCAGATGGGGTAGAAGCTGAGCGACTGAAAGCTTTTAATGTAAGTCCTCTTGTACTTGGTGTCTTGTTTACTTCTACTATTCCTTTTACATTATTATTTATAGGTAAGTTTGACGTTATTAAAGGCACATCATTAATTTAATTTGCAGGATTATTTCAATTATTTCAATTATTATTTTAATGCATATTAAACTCTTGCCAACAGACGACAGATTTACTGTGTTTTATTTAGAATTTTAAGGCAGAGTGCCATCTTTACCAGTGAGGAAAACAAAGCTTTGTTCTGTACGTGTGCGTGTGCGCCCATGTGTGTGGATGTGCATGTGTATATGTGCATGTTCACCCACTGAATGGAAAGGGGCTGTAGCTAGTTTATCAGAAGACCATTCCGGTGGTCAGCTGTTCTATATTGCTTTCCCAATGTATGTAATTATGCATGAAAACACAAGCAATTGTTCAAACAAAGAAATAGTGAGAGTCAGTTCAATAAAATGATTAGCAATCACAGCTTATTGTTAATAATGAAACTTAAGTAGTGCCTATTTTCACAATCTGTTCTGGTTTATCTCACAAGTTCTGTATCCTATAGACTATTCTTTTCTTGTCTTTTTTTTTTTAATCACCCGCCCCAAAATAACCCTTTAAAGAACTGTTTGCTTAATATTTCTGGCTTCCCACTACAAAGCTCTTCAGTGGATAGAAAAAATGTCTTCCTATCAGTAATCAAGACAGGAAGCTAGGAAGAGAAGAGAGCCGCCCTCCAAACCCATCTCCTCTGTCTCCCTCTTGCCAACAGATGTTTGTCAGGCTGTTTGTAGATGAAAACTTGGACCGAATGGTCCCAATCTCTAAGCAGCCCAAAGAAAAGATCCAGGCTATCATTGACTCATGCAGGCGACAATTCCCTGAATATCAAGAGCGTGCCAGAAAACGCATACGTACTTACCTCAAGTCCTGCAGGCGGATGAAAAGAAGTGGTTTTGAGATGGTGAGTTTTGATTTAAAACCCAGCCCTAGTTTCCATCAAAACCCCATATGTAAATCCATGGCACTATTTTGTTTTCATCTTAGTGTCTTTATTTTGTTCGTTTATTTTTTTGGTAATACCAGGTCAGAGGTTTCTTTTTCCCTCCTTCATTCTTCCTGAGATTATTTCCTTTGTTCACTGGTTTAAAAATGCTTTGAGACACCAGAGTTCACAAGATGAACTAGTATGGGTATATAGGAAAAGCAGAACAAAGCAAGGCATAAGGAGGGAAACCAAATGATGGCATATATAGTGACTTATTTCCTAGTTTAGGTTGCAGTTAGAGATTTTTGCCTGGAAAAGTCTTGCAGTAACGTGGATTTTTCTTTAAGATGCCTCTGCTAACTGGATTTCCGTGAGCTCTGTAAAAATTAGATCCTGCTAGAGAAATGCTATACCCAAGCAGTGTACCCAGTGTAGTAACATCACACTGGCAATGGTTTTGGCTTTGTTTTTTTTTTCTTGTACATTTTAGACTATCAGTTATCAGTAAAAGTTACTCCTTTGAAACCTTTCAGCTGATATATGGGTGGGCATAACACATTAAATGGTTTTAAAACACAGACAACAAGCTTACAATTTGAACATCCCAATGGTTTAGTAATTGTAATTGAACCGAAACACATGAACATTATGATGGTATACAACCGTCAATGTTTTCAGACATTACTATTTTAATATTACCCAGTAGCACAAGAATGGGTAAATAATAAGTCTTGTCACCAATTGGCAGCTTCATTATCTCTAAAAACTTTGGTATTTCCAAAACCCAGGAAAGTCGGAGGAAACTAGATAGCTACACACCTCATGTTTGATGTGTCTTAGCTATCTCTCTGGCCTTTAGATGACAAGAAAACCACTTCATCATTACAAATAGATATCATTTAGTGATTTAACATATCATAATTTTTTTTTAATGAATCACCTGCAAACCCATTGATTACATTAAAAAAATACTGGAGTTGATTGAATTTTACTGTTTCTCTCTTTCTCTCTGTCTTTCTCTTCCCTGCAGTCTCTGCAGAATACTTATGATTTCCGTATGTTGTTTAAGGTGTTAGCTGACAGTTTTTCAGAACAAAACATCAGGTTTATTTGTAGGGTAAGACCACTATTGGATAACAAAAAAAGCAAAGACGGAAACTAATGTTTTTAATGTGTTTGTGATTCTAATCAACTGCATGGTTTTATTATTTGAAACATTGGGATAACACTGTTTCTGAACAATGGAAATGAAGATGAAGAGAGACAGGTAGAATAAAGGACATCTGTACAGATAAAAGTGCCAAAGATTGACTGGTGGTGTACATGTCAGATTGTATAGACTTCCAAAATAAAAGAGGAAAAACAGAAAGTAAATATTTTCTATGATACACTAAGTAACATCAAATTACATCTACTCACTCTGCCTGAAAATAATGCAGCAACATCAAGTTCAGCTTTCACGGTGCCAAATATTTTTATTTTGCTGTACTTTCAATTGAAATACTTACAAAATTAGCCCATGCTAGCAAATCTCCTCACTGTTCCAATTTATGGCCTCATTACTGTCATTATTCACACTGATGAGCAGTTATGTAAACTGGCTCATTTTTTGTCCTCTGAAAGACTTGTGCAACTGTTTAGCAATATGAATAATGGGCTTACAGTCTGACCCATAAGAGCTAGGTTGGCCTGACTTCAGTGCACATTTGCAAATGTTACTTTCATAGGAATAAAGGTTGCAGGATCAATTTTATTCCCGGGAGGGGAAAAGGAGCAGATTTTACCTAGGAACATGGTCCAAATGGGCAATCTTTATAATCCAGAAATATTCTCTATTTTTATAATGTTTCACAACAGTTTATGATGGGTTTTACTTCTTTTTTTTTTAAAAAATTACACTCTAAGATATTGACTTTGCTGCCCCTGAATGGAAGTGACAAGGCACTGGAGCTCATGCTAAAGATTTCAGTCCTGAAAGGGCCTGAAGGGAAATTTGTCCTGCTTCACTGTTTGCAGGTAGGAAAATGAGCCAAAGACTATCCAAAGTCTTTGGAGGAGCTCCCATTAACTTCCTAAGAGAACAAGTGGTGTTTTATGTTTATGTCTGGAATAATTCCGAAATGTAATACATATCCATTTGTTGGTTTTAATTGTTTTCTGATTTCTAAATTACTATATCAGCAACTCCTGATTATAAGCAGTTTTTAAAAATGCTACCATAGACAGAGGCACTTGACTGTATGATTATTTTAACTGTACTTACCATTTTGACGGTGGCAAAGAATCACGTTGTCTGGATAATAACGTTTGTTCAAAACAAGCATAAAAGGACATGTCGGTGTTGTTTTGAATCGGGTGCTACCCTCAAATATAGCAAAACAGGATAATGATCTCCTCAGGAGCAATAGTGCTACAGTTGTTATATTAAATAGGATGTCAGATAATAACCTCCACAGGAGATGTTTTTTGCTATAGTCATATTAAACACAAGTTTTTCATTTTGTTCAGGTTCAAAATGCTACATTTTGAGCATCTAGTTGCAAGAGAAAAAGAGAATAATCTCATATATGGCACATGACAGTTCAGACTGTGTGGAACAGTGCAGCTATCTACAGCGACATATTGTAAAGTGAAGAGAAAACGTAAACACTAAGTTAAATTAGTGTAAGACTGCATGGTAAAGATGAAAAAGCATGCCTGAAGCCTGCTTCTGTCAGTTATTTGCCATCTGTAATCCAAACGACAGTTCTTGCTGCATAACAGGCCAGTTCTAGCTCTGAGGCAATGGGAAAGGCTCTGTCTCACAAGTGTTCATATTGTTAATTAATGTGTTTCTTAGTATTAATATTTTTAAGAGATTGCTTATAGTTATTCTGCTTCTACTTATGACAGATAGCTGTCCGTGGACTCCAAGGCAGCTTGCATAGCTTCTTGTTTCCAATATTCCTGAGGAGTTATCTTTCTACAGTGGAAACACTTTCCTCATTTGACTGTTCAGCTTGTAATTGTGCCACTTTCATGTTCATTCTGACAGAAGCATATCCCTCAACAAGGCAGTGTCAAAGTCTTTTTCATTAATTGTAAGATTGTTTTTCTTCTCCCATTGTCTCTTGCTTATGGACTGTTGAGAATGCTTTCTTACTAAACTCTATGATCTTGCTCAGAATCTTTCATTGGGAGGGAAGTTTGTCAAGTCCTGAAGTCACTGGCTTTTGGATGGGATCTCTATGTTGTGCTTCCACCTGTGCTGTGCTGTAGCACTTTGTGAACTTCTGAAAGTTCTTGATGTTCTTAAAGTATTCTTTCTTTTTCTCTTCATTACACCATAAGCAAAAGAAAAAGAATATAGTATTGCCTCTCTCTCAAGGACTGAGAATTCCTTTTTAAACATTAAGTGTTTTGTGACCTATACATGCTATAAAAGAAGAATTTTCTCCCTGAAGTGGTCAAATGACCTGTTTAACTAATATTTTTAAAATCCATTCCTTTAGACTTGTCCCAGCCTCTTTATCTATAGAAAACTGCCAATTAAAAAAAGATAGTAGGCTGCTGCTAAGGACATGTGGTATCTATTTAGTTACAGTCCAGAAAATTTTAGATGTTAGAAATGATCAAATGGCATTGAATTGACTTAATTACATTTTCTTACTCCTATCTGCTTCCTCCCATCTTCGTGATCTCCTATCATCAATCTTACTGCAGTCAGTTTGAAACCGCATCTTACAATATCTTTTTCACAGTTACGCCATTTTTTTCTATGCAAGAGCAAGGTCTTAAACTTTCCTTCACAAAGAGATTCTTCCTTTTGTTTAAGCAAAAGGAAACCCTCCTTCCTAGGCACTACTTTAATACAAAGCAATAGTATCAAAGAGCAAAATGTTCTTACGTATTGGAGAGAAAAGGCTAGTCATAAATGCTTTCTGTTTTCTGGAGACAAGTTTGCATGTGTCAGAGAGGAGAAGTCTCCCTATGCCTGAAGGCAGTTCCTCAGTTAGATCCCAATGTTGTTCATTCCAGCTCCTTCTGTCCTATCGCCAGACTCAGTAACAAATAACCAAGCTTTGTATCTTTCGCTGCTTCTGTCATTTGGTTGTGCTAGTTGGCTGTAAGAGGTGTTTTAATGATTTGCAACTCTGCACATGTTGATTGAGGTGTTTAAAATGTGTCTGGTGGCTTGGAGTGCTTCCATATTGCAACTGAGCGACTTTGGTGGTGACTGGTTTTCAGAAGGGAGTATGTTTTCCAAAATCTGCCCTCTTAAGATTTCTCAGGGTAGATATGTAGCCTCTGTTTTTAAGTTTTAGCTTTAGAGAGAGGAAGCTTTCATTATTTACTGAATTTAGTGCTGAATAGTCCAGCTGCTCTTGCAATCACATGGCTTTTCAGTCCTCCAGGCCTTTTACGGCTGGAAAGGTCATAAGCATTTTCAGGAAGATGAGGGTCTGTGGATCTAGGGATGCATACCTAATCGTGATTAATAAGCTGGGAAGTGTTAAGAAAATTATCACAAGAACAGTTACATGAAGATCTACAAATAATAATAGAGCTGTGGCTTTGTACTGTACCCCAGACTCTGTTGACTCGTCACTTTCCTTTCTAAGCATCTCACCCTTGACAGTGGTCAGCTTATGTAAGTAGATGGGCAACCTGGCTGGAAAAGGGCAAAGCTCCTCTCTGACAAGCTTTGACTTTTTGCAGTAGGTCTCACATATCCTTAAAAAAAAATAATCTAGACAGTTTCCCTAAGGCTCTTAAATCCTTTTTTCCCCCCACAGAACAGTTAAGTGAATACTGATGTGATTTTTCAGAACTGCCTTTTAAATCTGTCTCAGATACCTTTTGCGTTTCAATAACTTTTGCAAGTATAGGCAATTTTTGAAAAGTGAGTGGCAGAGGAAGTTATGCTTTTTCCAGTAACCTTGGAAAATGTGAAGAAGTTAGCTTTGAAAAAGGCATGATATTTGGAAAAAGAATGAAGACCGAAAAATGAAAAATACCTAGCAACATGATAGTAATTAGTCTTTTACATTCTGTGAGAGAGGAAAAGATAGGAATGCAATTTTGACATTGGCTTCACTTTTTTATTGAATGTAGACAAAAAACCAAACCCCTACAAAATGGCAATAAGTTCTGATACAGTAAAAAAAGGTTTTAAAAAGAATGTTCACCCTGATTATTTAGAAGCTTGAAATCAGAAAAAAGGTAGTAAATATGTCTGGTTTTCTTATGATGTGAATCTGACTTAGATCAAGACCTCTGCTGTAATATTACTTGATTTGCTGGTTTGTGCTGGTAGCTTAAGAGTAGGGGAGTCAGTTCAGTGTATTTGTTTAGGGGAAAGAGGAGATAATGTTAAATCAGACTCAGTTTTTCCTAGTCCTCTGGAGTTTTGCTAGTAAACTGTTTGCTGTTGAAGTGCCCAATACAATCCCCAACTAACTCAGAAGGAATTAGTTCAGCACGACAATTGCTGGGCGTTGCTGTCACACTGAAATACCAGATAAATTTGGGACAGAGGTAATCTTACCTAAGTGTGCTAGAGTGACTTGGTCTTCCTTAGCAATCAGTAAAATGCTTAGATGAACCAATCCAGAGAGATGATTCATCCCCAGCTGTCTCTTGAGTCAACTTCTGGAGATACCTGTCTGAATGAAACAAAAAAGAAGCCCAGATGACTAGTTTAGATAAAAGACGAGTTTTAGGTGAATAAAATCAGATAGATCTTCTTTCTGTTGTTCACATAAGTGATTTAAAATTTCCAGTAGCCCCACTGAAACTGCTCTCAGACTTAGCCCTGTATGTAGGCACAGCAGCAGAATGGTGGTTGATTGGAATGTGTCACTTGCTTAATGTTTAGACAGGAATATGGATATGTTAAGATATATATGGATGTATTTAGGTGCTCTCATAATCAAGGTGCAACACTCAATGTTTCAATTAAAGGTACTTTAAAGCTGAAAACAATAACAAAAAAGTAATGTGAACATCCTTGAATGTTTTAAAAAGCCTCTGCTGCCATTTAAGAAAACATTCCTAGTTATTTCTTTGAATTCCTTAATAGGCGTTACAATTGAGTATTTATCATAAGACTGCAAGATGGAGCAAATTATATCAAAACCCAGTCTGAAACGCAGTGCTACAAGGATTAAAATGCCACTCTGCTTGTTCATGTTTCACTATTCTGTACTAACAATTATGAAAGTACATCCAATAGAGTGCAGTACTGTGCTTCAGTCTGTAAATTTAAAAATACTCTGTGGAAAGGTTTCTGGATCCTTTGTAACTGTGCAGTGTACAACAGTTCTGTGTCACACATTTCACTGCATTACACTGAGTAAAAAATTTCATTTGAAGATAATGTGTACCCTGTCTTTAAGGTATTTTGGATGTTTTCCATGAAAAAATGCTGTTTAGATATTGCATACTGTTATAAATATGTTGGGGATTTTAACACATTGTGTTAGATCTTACGAAGGTATTATGAAAGAGTTGTGGCATATTTGCAATATTTCATTTTGGAAATGACCGGGTCTTATGATACCCAAGAAAAAAGCTGACATGCAGGAGAGCGCTAGGGAGTATCATGTTGTTAGGAGCCCAACGTGCAAAGAAGTGCTTAGTGGTACCTCTGGAAAAAACTCAGTTACTGCCAGTGAGGCATCTTAGGCATTCATTTTCACCTTTAGATGCCCAATCACTGGAAAATTCGGAACTATTTATTTTCAAGTTTGAGTAATAGTTAAAATATTTTCTCATTCATGCATTTATATTAAGAGTTCATACATTTATATTAGGGTCCCTATGAGCAAAATGAAGTAACTTGTATGTTTATGTGCTGGCAACTGTCTTAAAGATCTAATTTTTCAGTGTTAATTGGCCTAAACTAGAAGGTTGTGTCTATGCAACCTTCCTACCTATGTATCTATAACCTGACAAATGTCAGGTTATAAAGTTTGGCATTTTAGCAGGTGTGCATGTGTCCATTATCTGGCATAACAGATAGCTTTATTTTTTCAGAACTGAGTAAGACTGGTATAAGATGTCTGAGAGTATCTAGATCAAGCTTTGGTATGACAACTTTGGCTTTTATTTATAAGTAAATGCTGGATCTCACAAAAAATGCAGGGTAGTAACTTTAGAGACAACAGATCTCTAACCACAGGAGGACAGCACATACAGCAGATTGCAAACTTCTTTTTGGTAAATATACTGCTCATAGTGGTTTAGACTGCAATGTAAGTCATCTATTATATCAATAATTGGTAGGTTTAAACCAAAAATGTACATTTGAAATTAGAACGTAGCAGTTTTTTAGATTCCTTACAGAAATGCAGGAAATGGGTGAATAAGCCAAAAAGGGTATTATATGTTTCCCATGAAGATACTGCAAAGGTACCTCACTTTAAACAGAAGACCTCATAATACTGTATACAGTTGGTATACTGCAAATGGGTATTTTACAGCATTTTGAAAGTGCTAGTCTCTTTTATGTCAAGGAATCAGTGATTCTACTAATAGAGCTAATTTCTAGAGAATCTGGGCCAAGAATTTCTAATTTCAACTACTAAAAAATCAACAACCTTGGAGGACTACTCCATAACTCCAGAAAGGCTTGTTGTAAGACGCTTTGGTTGTTGAGAGCCAGATCTCGAGACCACCAAAGCCACAGAAATATCTTTATTAGCTTTAATGTTCTTTAAAGCAGACCAACAGTTATTTGACTACAAAGAAGTGTCAGCTAATTTGATTTTTCACTAAGAAGTCTTCAAAAGTGTATCTGTCAATAATTTGTACGCTCTTCAGAAAGAGATAAGGGGATGAGTGTATAAAGTCTTCATATTAATTTGCACAAAAATGATTTCTCTTAATACCATGCAAATGTTCTTGTCCAATATGGTGGTTAAGCGTGCTTGTTGCTTTGTCATCACCATCATCTACAGGCTCTGTGGTGGTCTCAAGAACCAGGTTTAAAAAGCCTTGAAATGCAGTTTCAAATATGAGAGGACTTGAGGTGGTTGGTGGTCTCCCTTGGGCTACTGAAGGAATTTCAACCACTTCCTGAATGTCAATCCCTTCAGAAGATGTTAAAAACAGAGGCATCCACGTGTACATGAAATCTAGCAGGTTTCCCTTACACCTTTTGCAAAAATGCTCTTCGCCTATGTCGTGGTTTAGGCTGAAAAGAAAATCAGTTGTTTTACTTCAAACCAGGACATTCTACATCATGTCGGAGGCTGAACGTTAGGTGTATGTCAGCTAAAGAAATGTACAAAACCAAAGAATGATGTGTGTTCAAAAAGTGGTTGCTGTTTTAGTGCAGTCACAAGCAGTATTGTGTTTCCAAGTAAAATCAAAGGAATTCTCTATACTGCTGCTGTGTGATGGACAGAGGCATATAGTCCTCTCAGGTCTGTATTAAGTTGTTTACCAGATTCCCTCTAAGTTTTATTCATCTCTTCACCTGAAAGTTACTATAAAATTTTCACAGGCCTCTTTTCTGTCTGTCATTTTTTCAAAATGACAAAAATGTAATCCTGCCTTCTAATTTTGCCATGTGAATCGCTTGTTTTGGTGGACTGAAGTTTAGAGGCTTGCTTCTTTTCTCTTGTTTTACACATGGGTAGTAACAGAAATGACAGTATAGTTATTTACATCGCTGTGAAGTGAAAGAAATACCAGACTGGGGCTGTGAATGTTATGTATCAAACAACACCAGGTGCATTCTGCCAGTTAAAGTTGGGCAGGATTTTTTTTATGCCTCTTTTTTTTTTTCCCCCAGCTTTAAAAAATGTTAATTTGTCAGTGGTTTTCTGTTTTGACATACTCCAGTAAAATGAAACCTGGTTTCTGCTAGTCCAGTGGGCAGATTGTCGATCCAGGGATTGTGGGGGGAGCCTGGGAGCCCTTGGAAATAAGGACTCCTTGGCTCCCACATTTCCTGCTGTAGTCCCAAACATGCAGGAGCCAGCACTGGGCTCTCAGCGCTGCAGGAGGGATCCTGGGAACCTAGAAGACGTTGGTTTGGCTGAGATCTGCAGGCTCGCTTCTGCAGAATTGAATGATGCTTTTGCCATGTTTCCCAAGGCCTTTGTGTCACACCCTTGGACAGGAAGTTGAGAAATGTTCAGAACCCCACAAAGACTGGGATGCTTGAGCTCCTTACAGACATGGTTTTATAGCTGGTAGTCATGATAGACATAATGAATAATCAGCAGTACAGAAAAATGAAGAGGTTAAGCTAAGCCAGAAGGGGCCTCTGAGCTTAGAAGATGCAGCTATTAATTCAGTTTATTTAAAAACATCTTTTTAAAAGTGGTTATTTCAAAGCATTTTTTTCCTCTTAGGCAACGCTTTTCAAAATTGATCTTTTTGACATTTCACAGATACGGCATTTCATGAAACAGAAAGTCTTCTCTTTAACAGCTCTGCTGCTAGTGACAGAGGACTGTGTTTGTCTTCTCAGTCAATGCCAAGCTAGTGCTCTGCCTGAGTTAAGCTGATAGAACCTGAACCTTAATCAGATGATTTTTCTCCTGTGCTTTGTTCTAGTATTTTATTCCCCAGGTGACTCAACTGTGCATTCATTACATTCTCCCTAAGGTTTACTCTAGATAGTTCTTGACATGAACATATCAACAGCCAGCTGCAGTGATGAGTGAGAGAAATTACGGGTTAACACATATTTCAAGAGGAAGATACTCCATTACCTGGAGATTTCCTCATTTTTGCAGGTACTAATTTTGAGTTCAATATTTCAACAATGAACACATAACCATTGCACTCCTTTTCAGAGAAAAGCACATGACTGCTTGATTTTTATGGTAACTCTTTATTTTTTATTTTATAAAACACCTCAATAAACCTATTCTCTCCCATAAACAAAGGAACTGGAGGAACTTGGGTTTGTTTTACTTTTTGTTCAAAACATTACTTTTTTGGCTCATATGTAACCTTCTAAAGATCCATTGATGCATAGGTATGGTTATAGCTCTAATTAAAGATCAGAGCTGAAGGAATTAAGCAGGAATTAAGCATTTTTCAAAAATGTTATTGTGTGGCCACTGCTAGAGGACCACAATGATACTTCCATTCAGCCAACGTAGTCAATGTACCTTGAACATATGTAAAACTGTGGCATGTAGAGTGATACTTGGCCACCAAATACAGTGATGCAGTAACGCATTCAGAGTAACATCACCGCTCTAGGGAGGCAGCATAATAAATATAATGCTTTGTCAGTGAAAACCTTCGGCAAAGACTTACTCCCTCCTCTGGAGCTCTGAGGAGGGTGTCTGCTTGTACTGTACTGTTAACTTCTGTAATGACACCAGGGTTTAACATCAGTGTCTCTCCCTCAGACTGATTTTTTTTTTTTTTTTCAAAAATGCATGGGAATGCATTGTTGTGCAAACTGGAAAGAAGTTCAGTAGCTTGTTCTGCCAAATCAACCTAAGTATATTTTATTGTAGTATTGCAGCCTCTGATTGTCTGTCATACACAGCTGTTACACTGATGCTAGAGAGCTTGCTCTTGGATGAGTGGGGAGAAATAAGGCTATTGCACTAATGAGGGAGACCCATAAATCCCGATCTAATTCTAAAAGCTAGTTCAGCTTCTGGTCCCAGACAGACTGTGGTCCTGTGCATTAGAGAAAGTACAGTGTCAGATAAAAAATTGGCATTCTGCAATAAATGGACTTTAATTTTTAAAGGTAAAAATGTAATATTAGTAATGATTGGCTCCTCAGTTTCTGGAATGTTATGAAAACCATAAAATAAGTTGAACCAATGTAATGAATCTGTTCTAAGGCTGTCTGAGAACTGAATGGGAATACTTCAAAACTTGCTTGCAAAACTCAGTGGCATTTCATAGCAGATTCATATTTACGCTTTTAGGAGTAAGAAGGTATAACTTTAAAACAAACAAACAAACAAAAAAGCCGAAAAACCAATACCACCAAAATCCCAAACAAAACCAAAAAAACACCCCAACCCCACCCCCATACGGCCAGTTCCTCAGTAGGTATAAATTTACATAGTACTTTTGCGTTCAATGAAGCTTTGAAAATTTATGGAAGTTCAGAACCAGTTCAATAAATTGCAGTCTCTGGAATGGGCTTATATGTGTATCAGTATCTGTGTTATTATCCCCATTTTCTTTATTTCCTTGGTAGTTCAGATATGTCTTTGTATATTAATGAAAATTAGTTTTATTGTGAGCTTCATCTTTCAGAAGGATTGTTTTGCATGTAATTAGGAAGAAAAGGTGTGTAAATATTCTTCTTAATGAACTGGTAGGAAAGACCATGTTGGAGTTCATAACCAACAACAGATTTTAGCATTCCCTTATTTTCTGGGGATTCATTGCACCTTTAACCTAAAACATGTAAATGCTATGAAATAAATAATGAGAGGTTTCGTATCGGAAAAAATTAACCATATTTTGTTGAACCACAAAATTTCTGCATTATTGGAAGGCTGGCATTATCATAAGAAAACCAGCTTTTTTTAAAGTCATTTTAATCACATCAGTGGTGTTGCAGCAAGGAATGCAAATATTCATATACTACAGATTGAGACTGCTCTGAAATGTTCTGACAATCTGTTATGTTTTGAGTGATGTTTCAACCCTATCACTTGGGGTTTTTTGTTTTGTTTTTTTATGACTATAAAAAACCACTACTCATCTCTGTCACATGCTGTACAGGATAAAAAGCCTTTCAGTTTTCTTAACAAGAATCAGACGGCCAGGGTGCTGCTGGAACACAGAGAATATGCCACTGTCTGTTCAAAGTACAGCTTAATGAGCCAGACTAAACACACCGGACAATAGAGCTGTGGGGGGAAAGGGCTTCTCATGGATCTATGGATCAGCTGCAGCTTTAACATCTAACTAGTTTCATTTTTCATCTTTACAAGTTCCATTTCCCTGTTTTGTTGGTATAAACTACATATCAATGAGCGGACTTTCCTGCCTAGGCGATGGTATTGTGTGCTTTGAAAAAAGGTATCGTGCATTATGCTAGAAATAATTTCTGTGTTTCTTTTTTCTCTCATAGTCACGACCTATTCCCTCACACCTTACTTCAGCAGTTGCAGAGAGTATCCTGGCTTCCGCCTGTGAGAGTGAAAGCAGAAATGCTGCAAAAAGGATGCGGTTGGATAGACAGCAGGTACTGTGTTGTTTGGGGGTCTACCACATCCATATTTATAAATGCACTGGACTCATTTACATAAGATGCCATGCAGAAGGGAGTGCAATCCCATATACGTTTCTTGCTAGCAAGAATAATTAAAATACAAAAGCTGTGGTTCTTTAAATGAATACACAAGCATGTCTTTGTCTATATTTACATAAGCTATATGAGGGTGTCTAGTATATTTGTAATGTCCAGCTGGATAAAGCTATATATTTGCTTGTTAACAGTTGTCGTTTTTGAGGGCATAGTGTGTAATTTGCATACTGGAATTAAAAGGAACAGAACAAACAGTACGTATAATTTACATAAATAACAGAAATGGTGCATGTATCCATGAGTCAGCGTGTTTATCTGTGCACATACTCTCTTTCAAGATGTGTATGCATTTGCAAATGTAAGGTGAAATAGTGTAAGTTTCTGAAAATACCTATTTGCCTGAAACAGAAAAGTTATTGTGATATATAGCAAAATGCTGTCAATTAACTTATAAGTGAGTTTTTAAAGCTCATATCAATATTTATTTTCTTTTTTCTTATTTGATTATTCACCTATTTTAGTGCATGTTAGGATTTCATTATTTTTAATTTGCTGAGAATTGCATGTTTTCTTTCAATTTTTTAAAATCAAACTGGTAGCTTATTCCAGACTGATTATTTAGTTGCTCCACAGATAGATGAATGTCTACCATTCTTATTGCAAAGACTATTATGCTTTATTTCGCTTCATGATTATTACAAAGCCAAATCTTAGTAATATCTCAGTTGTTGCAAAATATGCCTCTTTCATCGCAGATGAACTTTTTTTGTGGAAAAGAATATTTTTAAAACAACATTTTCCCTTTTATACATAGTCCATTGAGTTCTTTCAGGTCATGCCCGAACTGAATAAAGGATTCTTACTACTATTGATACATTGATAGTTTAGGATATGAGAGTGGATATTGCTGTTTCTTTTTGCTGTTATATTTTTTGCTAGTATTTTCATTATTGCGGTACATTTGCCTTAATATTTACAAATCACATGGGATGTCAAAGCACTGTAAAGTTAAGTATGGCTTAGTTTAGAAGTAGTGCTCATCCGGATTGTGCAGGTTTTATATTCTCTCATTTGTTCTCTGATATTCAGTGACAATTAAAAAAAAAAGGTACAAAGTCAATGTGCTACAAAGTCAAGGAGAACTAGAAAAGACGTGCAAACGTCAGTTACTTTCATTGTACAAAATGAGCGGCTCAATTCCCTAGTGCAGCCAGGGTGAGGCAGAGTTTTTGAGTGATTTAAATGAGAATCCCATAATACTGTCCAGGGAGCTAGAGAGCTGTTGACACAAAAACAATTTTAAAACTGTAGAAGGAACTCAGAAAGTATATTAATAGGATTTTTTTCTTTTGTTTGTGGCATTACTATCACAGAAGGACTTAATAACAGTTATCATTGAGGGGAGAGTAATTTCTTTATTTTTCATTACAGAATTAAAAATCTGTGGACAGAATGACTCCATACTGATCACCTTAATTACGATTGTGATGTTAAAGTAGCAATGTTGCCTGTGAAGAACAGGTGCTGGGTTCTGCTTCCTTCAGCTCTGCCCTCTTTTTGGCAGCGACTTCTGGGAACATTGTGGAGGCAGTTGCACCAGCCATTTGGTTCAGCAAGCAGTAAACTAGCTGGGTTGATGTAGGTTTGGTGCTTGCAAAACTATTCGTGAATCCAGGATAGATTTGCTGAATAGTTTTTGCTGGAAGAAATTATAGGAAAGTGTGTTAGATGATAGCTTCATAAATCTTACAGTCAGAAATTTACCCTGCGGGGCAAAATAGTTAAGCCATTAGAGAAGTAGAAAACCTTGGTTCTAGCCTCAGTTCCATTGAAATTTAATTATTTATTCCAAGTATGTGATATTAACAAAGTAGACTGAGAGCAAAGCGTTCCAGAATATTTCTGAGTGGGGTATTTAACACACGCTGCTACCATCAGTTCTTATGCTGAGATGGGAAGTAGACCTGTATCCTCGCATTCAGGGAGAGTGCCTTATAGATAAAAGGGCTCTGTGGTTCTCCTCTTCCTATTTTTTCCTTTTACTCACTCTAAACTTTCCATCACTTTTCTTACATGTATCCAAAATGAAATATTTTCATTGGATTTTTTTCTTAACCAGAGTAAGGTTGAAAAAGTTCAGTTCAGCATGTTGTTTTCACTGTTCCACAGCTAAAAAAAAATAATTAAAAAAATCCAGAATTGGGCATTCTACCCATGGGTGGACTCAGGCTTTGAGGACCCTTCAGTGGAAATTTGGGAGGAGGAAAGGGGAAATAAGATTTGGATAATGAAAATTACTACTTCATAAATTATAAGAAGAGATCTTCTAATGGATGACAAGCATTAAATAGTCCTGGGAAGTAGATTGTTAAGAGGATCTGGTAAGAGCACTCATTCAGCGCTTCCCCTCAGAGCTGAATGGAAGTGCTGCATTAAAGTTGCTTTATTTTTGCACACAGCAGAATGAAGGTTTGCCTTTTCTTCTCCAATGGGGTGGTCTGCCTCAGTGAGATGTAATTTGCATCCCCACCACCAGGTTTTTCAGAATATTACCCATAAAATACGAAGTTATTAAGAACACAATGAGTGTTATGAACAGTCCTGAATCTAAGACAAAATTTCAGCAGCTTCCTGAACTCCTTTTCTTGTCTTGTTTATGCTCTTTCCTCTTCTCCATTTCTCCTCCTCTCCCTGGCATGGTCCCTGAGCACGAATTTCCGAGCATGTTGCACGTACATCCCTAATGGAAGTCTGTGCTTCAGTAAAATAATATGAATTTCCAAACTAAATATGTTTTTGCCTCCAGTGTTAATTTTAACAGTGGTTTGATGAAAAATCATCTCAATTATTTCTCAGCAAAACCCCCCAGCTTAAAAGTCAAAACTATGGAAAATTCTAAGAGCTCATTTTTTCTTTTCAACAGATAGAGTATTGGCCGTGCTCATGACTATTAGCTGTTTCTTTCGCAAGTGTTAAACACAGACGTTTGGCTTATATACTTATGACCCTGTGCACAGATTCGTTATTTCTTCAGAAGAAAGCTTTTCAATTGTGTGTGTGTTTGCATGCGTTCAAATACTACATCTTATGAATGATTTTCTAGAAGTATTTCTGATAGCTGCAGTGTTTAATATAGCCCTGGTCTAGTGATGTTGTTAAGTCTACTAAAGTTAAGTCTGAAGCAGGACAAAGTCTTTATTCTGCCTATAGGCCTCAAATTCCACTGACATGATCGTTGTATTTCTTAACTCAATTTTCAAAATAAGTTAATGAAAACTGGTCTCACTCGTATCAATTGCTTATTTTCAAAATTAATTTTTTTCATGGCACTCATTTATATCATAATGGGAAACTCAATGTAAACTTGTCTGTCAGGAGACAAATACCTTCCTGTAGTTTCTGAAACCATAACAATAAAAGCACTGTCAGTTTCTGAGACTTCTCTCTAAGGAATATAAATGTGTTTACTAGGTCATGGTAGCTTGGACTATAATGCTTTGGCTGTCTGACCGTGTTAGGTGTTACTCAAGTGCCTTCTTTAGCTAGTGCCTTTTTATTATCAAGCTCTGTTGGTTGGCCTGTAGCTTAAGTGCCAAGAAGTTACATATTTGATAGGTATTGCCTGACTGAAGAATTCTGTCACTTCCACTTATTAATTCTGCCTGATCTTAAAAGTAATTCATTCCCTTGCACAAATTCTATAGCTTTATATATTGAAATTGTATAGGTTTACTGCTACTAATGCCAAATGGTGAAATGCTCATGACACTGGGCTGGATTTAATCGATCTTTCCACAGCCCAAATGAGGCCGTGAGTACAGAGGCAATGCAGAGCTTTGGTGTTGCTCTCCAAATCATCTCTGCTTAGTCTGGATACTGAAAAAGGGTAACTCCCATCTTGAATTTTGAGTACTTTTTTCATCACAGTTTATAAAAAATGTAGAAACAATAATTGGATTGACCTTCTATGACTTGCTTCAGTCAGATATAGAAGAGGCTTTATCTGAATCCTTAAGATTTCCTGTGCTTTTGAGTGGTAACTTGGGATGCTCTCCTGGGGTAATCCTTCAAGATCCTTATTACATCTCTAGCAATATTCAGTGTGGAGCAGCTGCACTGAAGTGGAGGTTCTGAACTATCAACAAGGGAGTCCTGAAACAAATTAAGTAGAGTGAAAATACAGCCACATTCATTACATATGGTGAACAGGATGATTTCTATTGTTGTGTCCTTCTCTTTACAAACTCAATTGTGTCTTGGTTGAGCAAAAGAAAAATGGCTAAATGAGTAGAAAGGTCTGGAGAAAGTCATCCTGTCATTAACTGTCCTGGGCAGTGAACAGAGATTGGGATGCCTTTTTTGTGGGCTGCTGCTGCAGAGAGTCTGTGGCTCTGCTTGTTGTCAGTCACAGAAATTGAGGTTTCGTTGTAAGACCTTAACCGTTCTCAATCTCTGCTTCTTCTGAACAGGTATGTGCATGGTGTAGCTCTTATAAAACCTCATCATAAAATAGCCTGGAGCAGTGCTGGGCTATGGTACTCTGTGGAAAGTGGAGGTGGATTAGTCTTGTTATTGTCCTGCCTGAAATCAAAAAGACCAGTGAAAATTCTTCAAGGGAAGATCTAAGAGGAAATAGTAGTTTATATACATCAGTATATAAAACTCAGTATATATACAACAGTATATAAAAAAGAGGGACCTCCCTGTTTATCTTTACTAAGGAAGATGAAGAGGTGAAATTTTCCTTTGGGAAAGCAAATAAGAACGATACTAGGAAAAAATTGCCTTCACCCTTCTTTGGACACAAGTGGGTCTTATAACAGCTGCCTTTTGTTTTGCTCCTTTGTTGTTTAGAATTGGTTCTTTTTGCATGCTGTAATGTTGCAAAAATTATGAATGAGCATTTTTCTTCTAAGTGAAATAAGTTTTTGGCGATCAAGACAAAATGTCAGCACCTGGGAGCCAGGGGGGAGGATGAATATGGGATAGCAGGAAAAGAACCGAATCATAGAGTAATATGTCTGTAGAAGTGTATGGACTTTTTTATGAACATGTCATGTGTAGTTAGCCAGATCATTTAGAAAACTTATGTAGCTTCATTGGCACCATGTTGTTTCGTACTGTTTAGGAATCTGGACCTTTGAGAATTCATTATTGTATTTGTAGATAGGAGAGTAGTGGTCACATAAGACTGCGGTGGACTGGATTATCTCCTGCACTCAGTCCACGTTATTTTAGCAATTTGACCTCTGTTTCAGTGAGTAGTGTCACTGAAGGGCTACCATAGCATGGAGAGTTTTAGGGTAGCCAAAGGAGTAACCTACATACACTTCTTTCATCCTTATGCCCCAAGTAATCGGGCGTGCAATGTATGATTCTTCTGTAGTTACACAGCAAATGACAAGTTGAACCCAAAGAGAGCTTAAGCTCAGAGGAAAATTAAATTTATCTTATATATCTCCCATCCTGACAAAGGCATTTCTCAGCCAGAGCTGGTGCTTTTTAAATTAGTAGGCTTTTCACAGAGTGCTTGTCAGTCAATATTTTATAAGATATACATGATAAGAAAAAGGGTTTCTGCATTTTATTTTTTTTAAATGTGAATTTAAAGGGTACAGTTTCTTTTTGTTCCAGAGAGTAGCTGAAAATAACAAGTCAGACAACTGTAAATCCTGACAAAGGTGTTGTCCTCGTACCTTTACCGCGCAGACATCAGAATAATACTTTTCTTGTAAAATTCGTGATTTGCTTAGTTTGATTTAATTCAACTATTCTTTATCACTGTCTATTAAGATACGTGTATTTTTCCATGTGCGCATGGGAGAAAATTTCACTGAACAAATCAGTTATATGCAGAGTAACTTGAATTCTTCACATGAGATCGTATTTGGAGGTGGCTGCAAGACAACTTTGCAGTTCCAAGAGTATTACTTACTTCATCTCTATCTCTGCTTCAAGTATTTCACTCTCTGCTAGGCATCTCAGAAGAGTTCGCTCAATATAAATGTTAATTTTTTTTAATCATAACGTTAAAAGGTATGATGTAAGATTAAGATAAATGTGCAGGTTATATTTCTGAGTCTTGTGGAAGCTACCAGTTTATTTAGTTACAAAAGCTAAACTCAATCAAAATAATCTTTGATTATTTGAGCTTTTCAAGTTGATAAGAGCAAGTCTATGGACTGTGCACAGACTATCATGCACTATGATGCTGTGAAGCAGTTCTTTATGATAAACACTGAATACATTTTTTAAGAAACTTCTCATCAAGATGACAGCTATAATTTTTTTCCATGCTGTGATTTGTAACCAGGCAAATTAAATATCAGTAATCATCATTGTGGAGTGAAAGATAATATCTAACCCCCAAGGAAGAGAGAGTTTAACGATCCCAGGTTTACACTGAAACATAAATGAACATAAATTTGAAAATAGGCACTTTACATACATTCTTCACCCCCGTTCTAGTTTGGGGGATAAAAGGAAGGCAAATATAAAGTTTTCAGTGCTTTAGTAGCATATGAATAGGGTGTTAAGAATATTGCAACATTTAATAATTTTAACAGTATTGCTTTTAGCTGTTAGAGGAGTAGGTGGCTATTAGGTTTCTGACAAAGCAATTATGGCCTAGACACATATGCTGGGAGCTGACCTGACATTTGCCTCTGGATAGTTGTCATAGCAGCAACCTGAATAGAGCAGCTTGATACGGGTGCCGGTTGCAGACTGGATACAGGTTCTGCGCTAATGCAATACATCTGCATATTAACAAAAGTGCACACGTACTGCCACTTGGAAATCATTGCTACTGTGTTTCCTTCCATTTATATCTAATTCCTAAATGTTTATTTTTAAAGAAATTGAGGTTTGAAAGGAATTGTTAATGATCTGCCTCCATACAATTTCTGGTGCCTTTTCTCTGCATGTAACAAGGGGGTTGACCTAAATAAAGACTCTTCAAGCGCAGTTTTATTAAAAAAAACAACCCAAAAGTCTGACTGTTGCAGACCAGGAGCAGTTTGTGTCTCTGTTAAGAAGGAAGGAAATTACTGGCGGACAAATTACAGGTAATCGTAAAACTGTTTTGGAAGAAATTAATTAAAATCTGAATTGCAAGTGAGGGCATGGACCTCCAAGAGACCTTTAAACCTTCATATTTGACGACAGAGAATTTGTGTTTCAGCTGTGCCACTAATGCACGGCTTCTAAATCTTGACACTGACCATCTATTTCCTGTATTACCGTTCACACAGCAGGAAAGAAGGAAGATACATTTATTTGTGTCCCCATATGTATGTTGTTGTTCTCTTTCCTGATCAATGGGTAATGCATCTCCCAGGAGGAAGGAAGAAACAAACTGTAGGGTTCTTAAATGCTCTCTTTATGCTGTTATTTATATTGTCTGTTTTTTTTATCAAGGGCAGATTTGGACAATATTGGTTACAGAAAAGGGAATTGTGCAAAAATATCTCCCAGCGGATGCTGGAGAATGCTCTGCTGAGGCAGTACTTCTGTGGCAGAAAGCTGCAAATTCAGAGGGCACATGAAGAAGTGGTTTTTGTTTCAGGGAGACAGAGTCCTTGCCACAGCTACTCGGCATGCAGAAAGAGCACATCAACTATACGTCCTTGTTAGAGGTGGAGGAGAAAGCATCAGGAGTTCCCTTTCTCTTGGGTTTCATGGAGACTAATTTGCTCTAGAGAATGAGAAAGAAAAGGCACTTCGTCCATGCTGACCACAAGTGGCAGCAGTGTGGAGGAATGGGGCCATGTCCTCGCTCTGTCATATATTTACATAAGACCTGAAAAATTCCAGCTCAAAGTGATTTTTGCTTCAGAATGGGAGGCTTGTGGAGTCTTAGATAATAGAGAAGAGCAAAGGGAAGCAGATAGTTCGCTTAACATAAAGCAAACAAATAGAAATTGGAATCCCAAAACCCACAAGAGGCAAAAGTCACTGTAATTTGCAAAGAGCTCAATGCCTCTTACACTACAGAAGCTTTATTAATAATGGCTTTTTGTATTCAGACATCTCTTTGTGATTTGATATTTAATAGGGATCAGAGTGATTTCTGTACTTCAGTACTTTATCCTTTTTTATCTGTGTTCAAAATGATCACTAAGGCGACTGTAACGTCCTTGGATTTCCACATGCTAGTTTGCATTTCAGGCCTCGTTCGCTTCCATCATTTCCACACCTAATGATTACTTGACTTCTGAGTTGGTCTTTAGTTTGCTTTTGTGGTTCCAAATGATATGCTTTACCCACTGAGGCACAAAATGTTATGCAGGCACCGTTTAGCTGCATGTGGATTATTGTCAAGAGATCAAATTACCTACTGCTATTGGGAAACTTAGCGTCCTACCCAGAATGCACCGACCATATTGTCAAGGGGAAGAAAATAAGTGGTATGCATTGTAATTTTAAATCCTGCTGCCTTTCAAGTCAGTAGCAAAATTCCTGATTTCAGCAGTGCTGGATAGGGTTCTGTTATTAGCAGATGCAGCCCGAAGGGGCTGCCGGGTATCACAGGGCAACCCCCCTCCTGCCATGCTCCAGCCCAAACTACATTAAATTTGCTACATGTATTGGAAAGGAATAATGTGCAAGGCTTGCAATTGCAAATAATTTCATGCCTTGGATTTACAGTGAGGCCCTAAGGTGAGCAGCTAATTTTTCACCTCAACACAGAGATCATTAAATTAGGAAATGCTTTATTTTTCCAGGCTTTTCATGCTGAGCGTGTATGGTTGAATTTCAACTTGCTGGTTTCAGAGAACACTTTAAACACCCTGAGCTGCAGTAAGATCTTGAATGTGAAGTAAAATTGATGCCAATGTAAGTTTTCTGTTCTGGAGGCTGATAAAGCTGAAGGCTCAGAAACGGAGTGTCCGGTTGTTTCTTAGACAG
Organism: Ibidorhyncha struthersii; assembly: GCA_013398815.1. NCBI lineage: Eukaryota > Metazoa > Chordata > Aves > Charadriiformes > Charadriidae > Ibidorhyncha > Ibidorhyncha struthersii. The sequence continues at coordinate 230,871 of VZSZ01005263.1, read as the reverse complement.
GAACTTTTAAAGAACCTTATCCCCCTTCCTACCATTGGTGAAATGAAAATGAACAGGGACGGGAGCAGCCTTCTTCCCTGTGTCTTTATTACCTATCTTCTGTCAAGGAGGCAGAAGAGGAAAGGCTGGTGGAAATGTAGATATAAAAGTTCTCTCCTGAGGCCTAAAGATGGAGGATTTGGAGTCAGGGCTTGTTCTTTTGTTCCGCTCCTGTGCTGAAAGCCAGGAATAGAGAGCTTTTTACTTATCTGTCCCTTTCATATAGCAAGAAGATATTAAATGTGAAGCATTTTCTTGCCTGTCAGATGTTTATAGCATAGAGAATATTTAAAAGCATGATTTTGTCTTTCCTTTCCTGTGTTTAGCTAATGACTTCATTGCATACACCCTCCTGCCGACAGCACAGGCAGAAACTGGTGAGCAAATCCCTGTTATCATGCAGAGTTTGGGCCAGTTTGATGAAATCAATGCAAACCCCGTGTGCACATGCAAACTCTTATTTCTCAAGAGTGGTGTATTTTGGTTTTGGTTAATGAATTAGTAGATTTAGAAGACTTTAAACAATCATAAATTTCTCCTAAATTCAAAGCATTAGTTGCACAGTGGATTCAGACATATTCCTTAGAACAGTGCGATTCTCCATGCAGAAAATATATGTAGAAATGTATGCACAGGCTGCCTATGTTTGGTAGCAGGAACATGTTTGTGATTCAACAACTGGCTTGATGTCCCTAAACTAAATTTAGAAACATATTTTTCTAAGAAAAAAAAATAATAATAAGCTGTGGGAGCAGGAGCTGAGTGCATTGCCTGGGAGCAGCACCAGCTGCTAAAGAGGCTAGGCACAGGGCAAGGCAGCCAAGCAGGCTGTGGCCAGCAGCCCAGGCATCATGCCAGAAGAATCCTCCCCTGAAATGAGAATATTTGGGGAACAGATTTGTACTGCAGTGCACAAATTTCATGCTTATTACTCATGGTATTTCGTATTAAGCTTCAGTTTTACTGTCTCCATTAATGAAGCAAATCTGAAAGTGCATCCTCCAAAGGCCAGTCAAAGTTCATTTCTTTGTTTTTTCCAGCGGCTTATGCTACTTTGGTTTGATGATTGTGGAATCAAAAGGCCATACCCCAAAGCATCACTTCTTATCTACTGAATCTTTTAAAGTACAGAATCCTCACAGTTAAAGGACGTGCACCAAGTTCTGTCAAAAATTTAGAGCAGGTCTTCAGTAACAAAACATTTTCTTTCTACTAAATAGTTTGAGACAGGGTGTGGAGGTCAGGGTTTTTTTTTTAAATGCCTTTTATTCTTAAAAGACGACTTCTTTTTTTTAAAAATAAAACTGTAAAAGTCAAGTTGTACCTGAGGCAGTGTTCAAAACCAGACATTTGCATTAAATTCATAGAAAGAGTTTTGGTTTTCAGAAACACGCAGTTCAAGTTTTAACACAGATTTGAAATAAAATCATTAGCAATCAAATGTATCAAACACAGGGTAAAATATCTTTAAAATATCTGAACCTACTGTTGAAAACAAGACCCAGTCATTAAGTGCATGCAAAAAAGTAATTGCTCACTCTCTAACAGAGAAGAAAACTGTTTTTTTAAAAGACAGCTATCTATAACTCCCACTTGAATTTACCTGTGGAAGAGACACCATACTGTAATATGGCAATATGCTGGAATCTCCAGTGTGCCTAGTTTTTTCCTTTTCAAAGTAGAACACACAGACATTTTTAATTAGTTGAAACTGAGGAAGTTAATTCAGCATTGACCTCAAATGCTTCATGTCTAGGCTGTCATCTTCCGTTTCTAAATGAAAAAGAATTTCATTTAGAATCTAATATAAAGTGCTTTGGTCCATTCCCCCTGCCACACACTCCAATATATGTAACCTTAAAAGAAAGTGTGGGGCAGGAGAGAAATAGGAAGAAGTGCTCACAAGTCCAAATCATACCCCATAGTTTTCCAATAAAGCCTTCTCAGTAGTTGCATTTCCATACGCCAGAGCTAGCAGGTGTGTGGAAATCTGTTTTGTGTCAAGAAAACATGCTGTCGGTGGTGGGAGTGATACCAGTTGTAATGCAGTAGACGAAGAGACCTATAGTGGGAGGTTTAATTATGTTGACCGTGATGATATTGTAGTAATAAATCTGCAAAGCTGGCACAAGCATTGCTCCAGTACTCCCACACACTTTTCCACTGCATGCTCCCTAAACATTTGATTCACGAGTTTAAAAATTTTCTCTGTTGGTGCTCTGGTGCCACAGTCCTCCCGCACTGAATGAGGTAATGCTGAGCTGAAGGTGTTGCCCATCATAGTCACTGAAAAGTGGCATGTTGGCAAGGAGGGACAGAAACGTCTCTCCCTATAGGAGTACCTCACAGAGATAATTTCTTAAGGACAGTACACATAAGTATGAAAAATGCAGAGAAAAATGCTTGTTTGTGGTCATAAAAGTGGAGCTGCCTGAGGCATAGAAGGGCTTGTTCTGAATGAGAGGAATACACCACGAACGAGGAATTTCTCTCAGTTTGCATCCTTCTGGTTCAGAAGTAAGTACTGCTACGTCTTTGTCATGATGCATCAGTTTCAGGAATACATTGATTCATTCAGCACCACTACCTGCAGGCAAAACTGCTCTTGGGATGGGAAAAGATGACATTGTTTTCTTGCTATTTATGTTGTTTCTGTTTGGAAGAAAGGTCCAATATTCAGACTCTTCCATTGGTACTGCCTGTCAATGTGGAAGCAGCAAAAATGATCAGTAGCCACGTTCTTCTTTGAGGTGCTGGCCACTGCAAAGAAATTGGCTTTGAAAGGACTAGAGGGGATAAGCAGCAATGTAAGAATAAGCATAACATAATCTGTATTTCATTTCCACTGAAGATTTACCTTTATTTTCTTCAGATTTTCAGCTAATCTAATTTCAGCAGGGGCATCCTAGGCTCTGGAGTTTGTTATGCAGTGCAGGCACGTACCAAATGAGCTCTCTTAGGAGCAGACTTAGCAAGCCTGCTCCCATGGTCCTGTGCTTGGAGCTATCTTAGGCTGAGAGATCTGTGGAGGTGGCACAGGGAAGGAGAGGATCCTTTCATATCCTCTCTGGTCCCATCCTCTGTGGCAGGCTGAAGGAGTTAGTGATAGAGTCTCCCAAGGGAAACTGGCTTTGGCTGAGAAGGGATGGGGAGGTGCAGGTAGAGGAGGTAGGGATTCTCAAGGTTGACTACAGAAACAAGGCCTAAATCAGTAAGTTATCATGAGGCCCAAGGCAAGGGTCATGCTGTGCTGTTCTTTAGGTTGGAGTTAAAATCTGCCTTTGTTTCCTGCCTACCCTGAGAGGAAGAAATTCTGTGTGAGACCTGGGCCCTAACAAATCTCTCCTGGTACGATGGGGAGGAGCAAAAGTTTCACCTGCCCCCTCTCCTCTGGTGCTCCTCTGCAAAGCAGAAAATGGTGGCCCTGTAGACTCTTCTGCTCTCTGCATGGCACCTTTGTCCCTTTGTCTGAATTTGACCCACTTTCTTCGTGGAAAATGTCACATGTATTTTGTGAAATGTGGCGTGAGCACATAGGAGTTTTGCCAAAACTCAAAGACATTGGCAAAATTCATGTATTCAAACCAGGTCCAGTTCTGCCTCTTACATGCCTGTAGCTGTTTGTAATCTGGTGCTGGCCATCATCGGACACATTATTTAAAATTCCACTGAGGAAGTCATTGCTGTGCATATGCTGCAGAGCACTATGCAGTCTTGCACTATGCACCTGTCTTGTATGTTGAGACAACTTTCAATTAATAGTGGTGACACCATTAGCTAACTAATTTTTTTCATACATTAAAATTCCCTCGAAAAATAAAGAGCATGACTGTCCAATATAACTTATGAAATACTTTAAGAAGGGTGATAACTGCAACTTACGACAAGAACAGCAGGAGCTATAGAGAAAGTTAACTTGCAGGACACTTTCCATCATTAGTCCACCTCAAATGTGATTGCTACATTAAATTACACTTTTTAGCATTCTTTTGCCCTGATGGAAAAAAAAACCACACCAGGGAAAGCACATTCAGAAATCATCTATCTAGAACTTCACTACAGAACAGTAAGTTTATCTCAAGCACCACAGAAAAAGATAAATGCTATCCTTTTCCATTTGGACAGAGAGATACGTGGTCCTTTAGAAGAACCCAATTTCTCTTTCCCCAGTGACGTTGCATCACAGTTACCTAAGATGTAGGAATAGCTCATCCATGTGTCCATGTTCAACCAGCAGCACTGGTGACTTCTGAAAGCTCATGTTGCTCTCCTGCTATCACAGTGGATAATGAACTGGCTAAAGCTGACAGGCTATGAAAAATGATCTCTCAGCTTTGCTATTGCTCCAACAAAAGTGATTCTCTGACAACTCCTTGCAACAGTCATACGAGTATCTCTTCCAAAAGTTTTCTGTTCTGCAGGTGAAGTGGCAGTGGTGAAAAAACAAGACTCGAACACTGCAATGTGAAAACACTAACTTTTTATTTAAGGTTAACATACCCATTCCAGACTGTAAATAATGTGCTGTTCTATCAGAAATGTAGAACACTGAGGTTCCTTTTCCTCTATTCTACACAGTAACACCTTTCTATTTTGATATTCTTTTTCCGTGTCAGTCTCATGCTTTCATTTCATGTTGAACACTGGCTCATGTCACGCCTGGTGACAGCACTGATGCTGGTAGTTCATTTCAGTGTTAATAACTTGAGAGCAAAAGGAACCTACTGCCCTTCTTATCTGAAACTGAAGCATGTGCTTTCTTTTCTCGGCTCTATACCCTGTGTCAGGAGGACAGTTTGGAGGTCCTTGAACTTTTGGCAGCTAACAACATTTTGATAGACACTCTTCAAGTTGCCACATCACCATTGGCATTACAGGGAGTTTAGAAGCCTAACTGGACTCTGTATTATACCTGATTTAAACGATACCAATATTTCCTCACCATCTAAAAAATAGTATTTATAATTTTTTATCTAAAATATGAAAAACATTTTGATATTGGACTTCACAGCAAAGTCATCATTAATACCTAGACTTCTGTCAGTAACATGTTCAATACAGTTGCATCTGCATGCTAGGAGCACTTTTTCATATAATGTTATGTCTATGCCAGAAAATTCTATGCTGAGACTGATGTGCTGCCCATGTAATGATGAGATGATAGACAGAAGCACGGAGAGTGGGATACAGGATATGCACTGCTGGGTCACAGGCAAGGGACAGGAAACAACTGCTGGGTGTTTAAGAAGGGGACGCCTTCCAGACCCTGCAATGGGAAGCAAGAATCCCATGGCTCAACTTCCTTTAAATGCCCTGCTCTGTACAGATGATGATGGGTGCTTACCCTGGCAGCTGCTTCGCTGTGGAGGAGCCAGAAAACTCTAAGCTAAGACTGATGTCTCTCCATGTAATGATGAGATGATAGATTCATAGCTAAAGCATGAATATTTAGCTTAGCTGGAATACCCAGCTCCAACTGAGCTACAAATTGAGTAGTACGTCACACAAGAACAGGCTTTCTCATTTTTTAACATACTTGATTCAAGTAAGTAAAAGTGAGGAAAATAATGCAGAGAGAGTGGTAGAGAAAAACGTGGTCTAGATCTGATAACAGAGGGTGGTAAATAGAAAGCGGTGCGGTCCCCCAGCCGTTCCTTACAAGAGAAGAAACGGCATGCGTGCCTACCTGAGGACATCAGTTATGGCTCTCTTGGTTTTACTGGTAAATCCACCCCTGAATTATAAAAACAATTAATAATCTAAAGAATATCTGGCATGCGTTCTGTGATATTATTTGAACTTGACTTGGGGTTTTATTTTAGCCAATTTGCTTAAATTTACTCTTAGTACTTCTGGGGAAAACCTCAGGGGTATTTCTGCTGGTTGTGCATACACCTCATCGATAATTCTAGTACCTTGTCCTCTGACAAAGACATGGAATGCTGTTTATGAAGGACAACTAAACTTAAAGGGAAATGAATCTGTCCAGAGGTGCAATTATCTTTTTAATCTATCTGGCCTGATTATTTTGGACAACAGATTATGGGACTGTCAGTGGATGCATCATTTTAAGGAATCCTGCGACTAGCCTGAGACATGGAGAAATACCCAAGTATAGAGACATGTATATAATATATATATGTATAAAAATATAGATATCTGTCTTGGAAAGTTATCAGAGGATAACTCTGCCACTCAGATAAAATATATCTCTGATATGTTTTAAATATTTTCATAAACATACTGTAAAGATTCTAGCAATTCAATTTTCAGGTTTCAGCTATGTGATGAGTTGAAATCTCAGGTAGATGTTAATTTTGGGTTAATAATCCCTCAATATAGGGACTGAAGATTTTGTAGAACTTTATTCAAAATAGTTCTGAACTGAAATAATTTTCAACTGAAAATGTGGCTTTTGCTCACTGTGTTGTGAGAGAAATAGGGCTTTCTGGAGAAAGTAGTATCTTCTATTAGATCAGCTTTTGGGCACAGAAGTTCTCCTGGTCTAGGAAAAGGTATTACCTTTTTCTACAAACCTTACCTTGCCTCCATGCTTAGATCACGGATGTAAGAGTACCTCCTACAATATTAAAAGATGTTGTCCTTTTGAAGGACTAAATATTCAGTAGTTTAAATATGAAGGTGAGGTAATGCAAAGAACTACTGTGAAGCTTCATTTGGATTTCAAACTCAATGAATTATGTAGGTCTATAGTCCTGTAGGTCCCTAGTCTTGAACAGGTTTTATTTACTCAGTAGTAATCCTAACACAAACCTTAGCAACTGGAGAGGGGAAAAAGAATGTGCAATGGAAACCAAAACTAAAGTGAAAACTCACATCCATCATTTGCAGAAATACTGTTTCCATCATTGCTTAAGCACACTGAGTCAACAGTCTTACTGCAGCCTTAAAGGAAAATTTAGCCTACCGTGATGTGCCAAAATAATGTTTAGCTGTCTAGGCTTCCAGGATATTGGTCATAAAATTAAAAGCTGGGTCAAACCCTAGAGAATTAATTTAATATAATTAAAGCTAATAAAAGATCCAGTGTTCTGTCAGAACAATGTGTGTCATCCAAGCAGTTAGTAATAGCATCACTTATTAAGATTACCTGACACTTCCCATTATAATACTCGGTATGCGGTATGGTGATAACTTCATGACCCTCAGCCCCCAGAGATTACGTATACTGTTCTGTATGTCTTCCTTCTGTTGAACTCTTTCAGAGAAAACATCAGCCATTTTCAAGAATGAGGAAAATGTTGTCCTTGAAGGGTAGTTTGATATGTTTACCGTTCCTTTAAAAAAAACACAAAGGCTCTGTGTTTGGTCTTGACAATATAGTGGTGTCATTTACACCAAGGATATGCCACTGAATGCACCTGCTTATACAGTCAAAACATTTTAGTTGCCACATTCCCAGATTATATGAATTTCAGTGGGTGTGACTAGGATTCTGATCGCAGTGTAGAAAGGAGGGGAAGAGGGTTGAGGCTGTGAACAATGACAGGAGGAGGGACGACAAGGAATGAAGGGAAAGTGAGATTATGAGATGGGGTTGGATGAGGAAGGGAGTAGCTGAGGCTTGATGGTATGAGGGAAACTGGTCAGATAAAGAACTAGTGGTGAAAGAGGATCAAATATGACTGCGGAAAAATAATGTAGATTGAAAATAGAAGCTGCCTTAGTTAATTGTGGAGATTGCCGTTTCTCCTTGTGGGACAGGATTTGGGGAATTAGGAGACTGATGGGAGTCTGAGGAGGGAGAGAAAATCTCAGATAGGACTGTCAGTGGATGTGACACTGATTAAATACAAATAAGGAAATGAAAGGACTTAATTTGCTGAGGCTGCTCAGGTATCAGGGAGCAAGAGACTTGTCTGTAAAAGGAGAAATTAGGATTTGCTAGGCAAGAAGATGGAAACTGAGTTGGAGGGTAGCAGATGAAATTGGAGAAGCAAAGAGAATGGGATGAGGAGTCAGGAATTTGGAAAAGACAGGGTGAAATAAATTTGAAGAGACAGAGCACAAGATATACATTATCAGGTCATGGGCAGGGAAACGGCAGTGATTTCTGAGTGTCTAAGAAGGGATTGCCACCTGGACCCTGCAATGGGAGCTAGGAATCCCATGGCTTATCCTCCTTTAAATGCCCTGCTCTGTGCAGACAACATGGCCACTTACCCAAGTATCTGCTTTTCTGTGCAGGAGCTGAGATGGGCAGAGATTTGCCAGCCCTGCAGACCCCTGCAGATTCACCGGGGTGCCCTGTGATGGAACTTCTGAGTTTCTTCCATTACTTTAAAAATTAAGTTACACAAAGAGAAGCCCATTATGTTGTTATGGTTGCAGAACTCAAGCGCTTTACATATTAGGTAATGCTCGCTTAAGGTTGCTTTTGTTGCCAGAATCTCACCATCTGAAATGCGGTGATAAAAGTTGTGTCTAACAGGAGTATTGTGAGGATTAATTGGGTGTGCTTTGAAAAGTGCTACATGGCTTTATCATGTGTTTCTGTTTATTTTACTTTTGATTCAAAAATCATAGAAATAATTGGTGAGTTCCAAATGGGAAAAACATATGAAACATTATCTCCTTTCTTCTAAAGCCATGCTACAAGCTACTGAGTCTAAAAAGAAAAATTAAAACACATGAAAGCATGTTTTGTTTTTTCATGTGAATGGGTTTTTTTTCCTATGCTGAAAAAATGGAAGACCATATGCAAATATATGGTCCCTAGCTTGCTTATCTATTTGAAGACTAATCTGCATTTGAGTTTTCCTAACCTTAAAGTGGTATTCTAAGAGAAGTGTTTATTGACAGGAACAGCAGGCAATTCACATTTTTCAGTTTAACTTATTAAAAAAGAAAGTATCAAGAAACATGAGGCAAAAGTGTGTTTGCCTTTTTGCCTCTTTTCTAGAGTGGGAAAAAAACAGCTCAACATAGGGGCAGCTGAAAGCTGGTGTTATCGCAGTTGTTCATTTGTCAGTATGGTAGACACTGCTTTTCATGAAAGCAGTAGTTAAATGCATGTTGCCATCTTTGCCATTTTTGGAACATACCACTTATATTCTCGTTGCAGAAGTTTTGTTAGCTTTATGGTCAGCTAGCACTGTCCATGTGAGTTGCTGTGCATACACACTCACTTTTGGGATTTTCATTTACATGTTAGCAATGCCTATTGCTAACAGTGGAGGCAAGGCAATAGCGCTGCTCTCTCTTAATGGGAATAGACAGAATTTCTGACACGTGCATATATGGGGTCTAAACTCAGTGTAACACAGAATTGCCAGGGCTTTTTATTTTAACAAGCTATTACTTTTTTGTATTGTTTTGGTGGTGGTGAAGGAGAGAGGGAACAGAAAGGATAGAGTTGCTTCCATGAAGGGCAGAGTTTCTGAAAAGAAATATGTATGCTGTGCCTCCGCTGGCATGGGGAATAGGAGGCTGGGACACTGCTGGTGAGCCTTGCTCTTCCTACCACAGTCATGACATTCTGCACTAGCATCTGTGTTGCTGTGGATGGTATTTCCTTTTAAACTATTCATTAGCTGCTCAGAATATCAGTCAGAGCAGAGCAGGATTTCTTCAGTATACAGGTTATGCAATAGTTCATGAAATCTTTTCTTAGTATGTGCTGTCCTTAGAGGGTTACTTAATTGCTTCCATGATTAAAAAATGAAATAAAATAAGTTGTATCTGTCTGCTCTTTTAAGGAAGAAATTGTGGTCTTCTTGTACAGACCTGGGCATAAAACTGAGGCATAGATATCTCTGATATATACCAAATTGAGGATTGTAGTATGTACTTCATGCTTCCACTTTTTCAAGTGAACAGATAACTTTGTATTTTAGCATGCTTTTGTACCTAAAAGTTATTTCTGTATTTCTGTGATTTCCATAATTTTCAAGATTATATGCTCAAGACTTAAATTATTGTCCTCCAAAATAAATTCAGAAGAGAAATATTGTTAGAAGGATGATTTATTTCCTTTGCCATATACAAAATGAAGATAGTATAAGTCAAATTCTAGATGGACAAATGTTTTATCTGCATCTTGTTCGTATTTCTTATTAAAGGTAAATTATAAATAGTTCAAAATGGGTATTTAATACTTTGGAGGTTTTATAAATTTGTTATGAATTACAGCAGTGTGTGTTCCAGGTAGTTAGGTTAAACATATTAATAAATGCTTAGTTAATTGTTACTGATTATTATGAATTTATTTTGTTTATTTTAAATAAAATTTTAAATAAATTATTAAGCCTTTCCAGTGTAAACATAATATAGGGGGAAACAAGAAGCGCTGAATGACTAATGCAGAATATCAAAAAAATGTCAGTTCTGGAACAACACTATATTTGTTTAATTTCTACATTAGTTTAAAAGCAGAGGCAATTAAGATTAAAAGAAAGAAGAGAATGAATCTACGCAGAGTAAATCTCAGGTATGCAAAAGTGGATATATTCATGTTCTGTCTCTCCAAGGAAAAGAGCGCCTGGCTTCTTTATCCTCAGTGCGGCTGCAAGGAAAAAGGACGCAGTTTTGTCTTTTGAAGTACAAAACATTTCTGAAAAATGCTGAAATCACAGGGGAATGTGTGAGAGGTAACACCTAACCCCCTGAGACCAGGCTAATGGTTCATAATCCTACCAGTAGGGCTGACACCTAAGCCTGCTCAGAAAATGCTCTCCAAAAATCCTGCCCTGCTTCTGCAGTTAGTTATCCTGAAGCACTGAGCTAAGCACTTCGATGAGGCCCAGATTTCAGCTCTGAAGTGTATGGCAACTTATCCATCATTTAGGTACAGGTGATTGGTCTGCTCTGTAAAAATATATGTAATATTTAGAGGAAGCCACCTTTTGTATAGTAGCCAGGAGATTAGAGCTCATACATGGAACCAGGAGTCCTGGGCTCAGCATCCTCCTCAACCCCTTTCACCCCCCTGAGTAGTGCCTTCCCTGCCACGATGCCTGGGCTTCACCCCAAGCCCCAGCCCATGGCACACCACAGTGTTGCACGGGGCTGTGGTTATTTTGATACAAAGATCCTGTTTAGACAGCGCAGCCCCAGCTTTGGATTCCCAACCTCAGAGCAGCTTCTGAATTTTGTTTTAGGGAGCAGCTGGAAAGGAGCAGGGCTGGAAGCCTCCCAGGGTAGCACTTCTCTGAAAGGGAACTGAGTCATGTTCCCTTTCTGTTTGCTATCTCTGTAGCCCTGTGTATTGTGCATTTCTTTCCACGCAGTGGCACAGCTTCAGCTATGACTCCCACCGCAGCTTTGCTATGAGCCTAGTTGCTAGGAGGTGGCAGCTCTGAGTTCAGGTCCCCTCCTCACTACTGCTAGCAAAGACCTCGCATCCCAAATTTTCCACCTCTTTGCCGTGTATTGCAACAAGAAGCCGGAACTCAGACTCCCACTTCTTGGCTGCATGCTCTAACACATGGGCTGGTACGCACCAAGGTGCACCAAGCACCCTTGCCGTGCCCTCTGGCCAGGCTCTTCTTGCTGTGCTTTGCTAGAAGCTCAGTGCATCAGCTCTGGAAGAAACTCACTGCTAGGTTTTCAGTGCACTGACTAGAGAGGCTCTGGAGGACATGTAAATTCAGGGACAGCAAACTTGTGGGTTCCAGACAGTCAGGATAAGGAGACAATCCCTGAGATACTCTGCTCAGCTATAGAAGTTAGTCCCCATTGCACTGCACCCCTTCAATGCAGTCCAGTCTTTGATAAATTTGCAGAAGATCCCTTACTGGTGTTTGTAAGACTAAAATGAGGCTCTAAGTGAGCCCATGGCAGGAAGTATCATCTAATTTTAGACATAAGGATCCAGAACATCTCAGCCTTGAGAGTGTTAAAGATTTGGATGACGATCGAAGCTTTGTTGCCAAGATAGAACTTTACTGTATAGCTTATGAATATTTTCTCATAGGAAATAACACATTTTCTTTTGTAAGAGACAGCAATGACCTTTGGAGATAAAAGGTAAATGATATTAAAGTTGAATTCCTGGCAAAAATACATTGCAACTTTGGCCCTTTGTTTAAGCCTATCATTACTTAAGAAAATGCATAGGAGACTAGTTTGGCCAACTCTCTTAAAAATGCAAAGCTTTGCCTCAGCTCATATTAGTGCCCAAGAGGCCTCATTCTGATTGTTTATGGAATTAATTATCTGATGGTTCAGTGTTCTGTATTAAATATTAAAATTTCTGTTAATAATATATATTCCTTCTCCTGAGTCATCTCAGTTGTTCCCAAGTATCTTTCACCAATAAATATCTATAAGACAGGAATATCTTCATCTCAGAAAAGTTGGTAGTGTCTTATCTGGGAGGTGGAACCAACAACTGCACCTAACGCAGACAGGAAATCTGCTTCAGAACCCTTTTTGCTTCAACACAGAGACTGGACACTGAACTATTTGACCTCTCTGTGCTGATATATACATTCTTATTTTTAAGTAAACACTGTAAAAAAAGCTCAAGACATTTTATTGCATTCTTAATAAGTTTGGTATATTTAGCAACTGTAAAAGGGTTGTGCAGAAAACAGAGGCATAAAATGGACAAAATCTTACACAAAAGGGAGATAGTTCTAACAGATCCTTTTTCAGTTAACTACGCTGAAAAGGTCTGCAAACATTCTCACTGCTATTTTTTTAGATACCGATCTTCCATAGATCCATTTTATTTGAAATCACTGAAATATATTTTCATCAGAGAAGAGTGTAAAATTGGGCCCATAAAAAAAGTCTACAAGTCAAAATAAGCAAGGAAGAATTTCAAATACAATTGCAGACTAAATCAGAAATTCTAGCACTCAGGTCCCTGTGGTGGGCTGGTAGTTTTCCTTGTTTTCAACTAGTAAAATGTATGAAATCTTCTCTTAATGCTTTTCTTTTTTTCACTTGTGTCATTACTAAAGTTGCCACAGGGGCATTCTGTGATCATGAGTGGAGATGAGGTGCTCTAAGCAGTAGCTACAGTAAGTGCAGATGGCGAAAAATACACTTTCACCTGAAACATGATCTCCTTTAGGGGAAAATTGGAGGGCTGTTGTGCTAAATCCTGTTAAATATTATGCAAGTATCTAAGAGACAAACAGGGAGCATTGAGGGGAACTCATGATGTACAGTCACTGCTCATACAGAGATAAATACTTTCAAGTCACATTTGTAGAGGCATTCTTACCGCTTGGCCTTTGTGTGGATGGACACTCACTCAGCCCTCTGCAAACACAGGAAATGCTTTATTCCATTCCTCTATTCCTTCTGTCATTTCTGAGGCTGATTCATCAAAAGAAGTAGTGGTGCATTCTGTATTGGTTTGTCTTATCGAGAAAGATATGATTCTCTGGCTCAGAAGAGTCATTCCTGTACTCAGAAAGTAATGGCTTTTTTCTATCCTTTCCCACACTATCTCTGGACAGAGTTGGGTTTTGCAGGAGACTGTGAGCTCCTCAGGGTGAGAGGATGCATCTTCTGCTTTGAGAAACAGCATGGTTGGCTTGTGGAGCACAAATAAATGAATATTCTCAGATTTGTAGGAAACTTGTATATTTGCTTATTTCCATTGTTTCTTTTCAGCTGATATTTTGTCAATCAGAAACACATCTGCGCTTGTTTAACACGTATTATACCTTTCTGAAAGCAATGGATGTGGAGTCATAACAATGGAAAAGACCCTTTTGTGCAAGGTAAAATGTAACAGTAATTCAAAACCTTTTCTTGTTTTCGCAGGACGAGGCTGCTCCAGCTGACAAGCAGTACAAACAGGAGCCAGCCCAGGTCACTTACTCAACATCAGCTGTTTCCAGCACACAGGAGGTGTTGTACATCAATGGCAATGGGACCTACAGTTACCATAGTTACAGAGGGCTCGGAGGTGGGCTGCTAAATCTCAACGATGCTTCTAGCAGTGGTGAGTTTCCTTACAAAATGTGCTTGTGTGTGTATGTGCTCATGTGTACTTTTCCCCCTGCTGTACAGAAAGCTACTCCAAGGGGTACAATATCCATAGGCTATTATCAGATAATGAACAGGAGCACAGTTCTGCAAACAGCTACTGCTGAGCAAAATACTTGCTCACTGTATGCTAGTCTCAATTCTTTCAGTTTCAAGGGACTAATTCACAATAGGGCGAGACTGAACCTGAAGTCTCTAACAAAGCTGAGTAAAAAATGCCAGGTTAGATCTTCCACCGATTTGCATGACTTTATGAGGACCTACCCTGTCATTATTGTCCTCTCCTATACTGATCACAAAATGAGCCCATTAGTATCTTTGTGGCTGGAGTTCGAAAACACTGAACTCCATATTTTGTAACACGTAACACAAATGAATTGACCTAGATTTCGCACATGGTTTCTCTAGCTACTTTAATTTACTGCAGATAAGTATCTGGCATACCAAGTGTTAAATGAGAAATCAGCATATCCATAGAATGATAGAGTGGTCTGGGTTGGAAGGGACCTTAAAAATCACCTAGTTCCAGCACCCCTGCTGTGGTTAGGAACACCTTCCACTGTAAGTAACAGTGAGTAACCTGATCAGGTTACTCAAATCCCATCCGACCTGGCCTTGAACACCTCCAGGGATGGAGCAAGTACAACTTCCCTAGGCAATCTGTTCCAGTGTCTCACTACCCTCGGAGTAAAGAATTTCTTCCTAATATCTGATGTAAATCTACCCTCTTTCAGTTTAAAACTGTTACCCCTTGTCCTTTCACTGCACTCCCTGACAGAGAGTCCCTCCCCATCTTTATATATCCATCTATACTCCAGACTGAAAATTATGCAGGTAATTATGTGTCACCATGAGGTTGTATGCCCCTCTGAAAAAAAACAGTGACGTCATTTATTTAGGCAACATTCCTTTCTTCTTACCTTAGCAAGCTTTTGTAACAAACAAATGTAAGCGAATTCTATTATTTGTTTGAAATAGTCCCCTGTATTGATTTCATACAAATTCAGAGCAAAGGAAAAGGTTTGGCCATTCTAATAACAAGGATATTGTCTGTCTGTCAGAGAAAAGTGATTACTCTGGAAGCCTGAGGGTCTCTTGCTTCCAAGAATGGTATTTAAAACATGTCTCAGAGGACAGAGAAATCTCTGGGTTTTTGTCCTGGCTGATCCCTCTCTGGCTGAGTGCTGCCTCAGGTACATAGGCTGACTTAGGTGAGATGGTAATTGTTCAGCTACAGCCTCTATATTCAACATGCTAAGCAATTTTCAAAATACTATCAGGGCTGCAGCCTGCAAGGAGTTATTGGTATGTGGTGTCCTGGTGACCTTCAGTCATGTCTGCTTCCTCACTGCCCTCCCCCCCCCCCAAAAAAAATCCTCAAAGGTCTGTGAATGATTTGCATTAAGTTTTCAAAAGGCTTTAAGAAGATAATATTTTAGTTGTCAAAAGTCTTTGACTTAAAGTGAGTGAATGATGATTGTAATTGTTTCCATATGCATGAAAAACACATCTGAGGTACTGAATCTGATAAAATATTTTCATAAGAGAAAGACAGGCTGTGGAAATTTGTTTGTTGGGAAAATCAGCAAGAGCCTTTCACATTTGGGCCAGAAGATCCGACCCAGTTCCCACTGAAAACAGTTGGCATTTGCTCTTTCACCCAACTAAGAGTAGGATTAAACTCCCCATGTGTTATTTGTCAGTAGAAGCCATCAGAACAGTCCTGGTTTACATAATCTTAAACTGTGAGGAATCACAACTGTTTTGTGTACTTCTTATTCGCTTTAAACCTCTTGTAATAGGATACATTTTCATAACTCACATTTTTCAGCAAATTATGGGATTTAGGCAAAAGTATTCTATGTCACCTCAGCATGCAATTTTAAAAAACGAGGTACAAATTCAACATCATAAATTAGTATTACTTTCTGATTAGAAGCAACACTTTCCTTGTACCTTTAACGTAGAGGACTCCAGTGGTTTTTCACAATTAAAACTCAGGATGGGTTTTGCAGGACAAAAAGTGGTTATTCTTATTCAGGAAGTGCCAGATGCTGCACAGCTAACGTAGCCAGGGAAATGTGCAGTGTACTGCATTTCTTTGTGTAGCATCGCTGGCATGAAGGGACCAGTGGATGCTTACCGTTTGCATACTAACATATGCTCAAACATTTCTTCTTCCTTGCATTTCCCTACTTGCACTGGAAAATTTTGTCTGTATGTCCTCTTACTTTGGATGACTAGTAAACCATTGCACCTCTCCCAGATGGTTGTGCATAGTTGGAGCATTGTGCAAAGGTGTCCGTCTTCTCCACAGGGATCCTACAGGGTCCAAAGCACCTAAGCTCCACATACCAAAAGTCTGCATGCCAGCACTTGGAAACCAGTTGTTGATGCTAACAATCTAGCTGGCTGCTGATTTGTGACCCAGCTGCCATTTCAGGAAGATCATTAGGAAAGTTGTGGAAAGGCAACTCTGTCAGTTTCGTAGTTTCAATGACACAAAAGCAATCAGTAGCCAACCTAATTATCTCTTGGCTACTGAGGGTAAAGTGCTCTGGCTCCATTAGCTGGTTTCCCTATTGGAGAAATGGGAGGGCTTGGAGGCCAGTTCTTTGGGATCTGTCAGTCCTCTCTGATATGTCCATTGATATTTGCTTTTTCATTTGTAGACTGAGAAGAGTGGGTGGACTTGCAGTTGAGAGGGGTAACCATTGCCCTCCTGACAGACCTCTCAGGACAGTTGTTTGCAATCATTACTCTGTTTCAAGGACTCTCTTCCAAACATATGCAAGGCTGTTTGTTATAATGGTTAATGAGTTCCCTCTCTGGAGAACAGGATATTTGCTTGCAAATTGTTTTCAGGACCTAAGAAGTAATTTAAGAATGCATTTCCTTTTCAGTTTAGTAACCCATCAAATGTTCTTGTCATGTTTACAAATGTTCTAGTGTAAAAATAAATGTACACCTCAGTCAAGATGTGTGTATAAACAAATGTCTGATTTTGTGTATCTGTTAGAAAAAAGGACAAGTTGCAAAAGCTAGCTAAAACTCACTGCTTAAATAGCTATTTCTGGACCTTCCCCCACAGTAATATAGTGACTATGTCCAATGAGCTCTCTGTCTAGTAGTCCAACAAATGCATGTATTTTGTATGCTGTGACTCATTTAATTTGGTTATTTCCTCCCTTATAAAGTTCATCCCCACTTTGAACCCATCTTACAGACTTAGCTATCTGCTTGGCCAACTGTTCAGTGGCTCTGGCTCAGGGACCTCTCTGCGCCTGCTGTTGCAGTGCTTCCCTTCTCAGCCTGTCCTTCCACATGGCTAATTACAGAACCATAATTAGCTCCTTACACAACTGTATGGGGCAAGCCTTCATGCAATTGCTCAGTATGAGCAAGCAGAATGCAACAGCTTGTACAGTGACCCCTCCTTTATTGTGGGCAGGAAAAATGCACAGCAGGAAAAGGCTAGGGCTTTCAGCACTTTTCTCCTGCTTTTAAACCCTTTAGGCCAAGCCAGCTCATCTGGAAGGCTTCACACCATCACCGAGCAATCTGTGGGTTGACAGAGCCTCTGTCAGCCTGTACATGAGCTGGGGAGAAGCTTTTGGACATGTTGTCTTTGATTCTTGCAGATGTTAAAGGAGAGCTGCTCTTTGAGAAGGGGGATTTCCACAGCTCTCTTTTTTAAGGCTAATGCAGTTCATGTTACAGAACTGAATGGGGAATGTCCAAAGTGGGGTAGCCCAGTAGGTGTAAACAAAATTTGCTTGCCAGCTCCTGGCCAGCTGCAAAGGCTTCAGCTGGCCCCACTCCACCACACCTGGACCAAGCTTGGAGGGACGCCCAGCTTGAGGGCAGGAGGGTGAGGACAGAAGACAGGCTGCTCTATTGGGAGCAAAATCTCTTGCTGCCACCAGAAGCTGTGAAGTCCCTGCATGGTGCCTGAGCCTCTCCTGACAGAGTGGGATCACCCTGCCTCCCCACGTTTCTGTCCAGTGGGTTGCTGTCTGCCCTCTCCTGATGACTGTCACCTGTCAGTACTCTCTGAAGCCAGGGTGGGTTTGTTGGGGTCTTGCTCTCCGCAGCCACTTTGTTTCCTGATGTCCATTTTGCTTGAGAAATGTGGAGAGTGTTTCTGTGGCCATTGCTGGGTTTCCTGGAGGTGATTTGGGGCTATGTCTTCTGCATCGTTGCCTGTTTTTCTGGGCAGAAATGTCAGTCATTTCCCTTTGTGTGTGTAAAAAGAGAGGGTTTTTCAGACTCAGTGGCAGAATGGCCACACAGGACATGCCCTCATGTCATGGTAAGACAAAGCAGCTGTTGTGTTTCTGTTTTTCTACACAGATCTGCAGCCTACCTCCACCACAGCCACAACTCAACACTGCATCCCAGGCACCACAAATGTCCAGTCCCCTTCCAGCTCAGGTGAGTCCTCTTGCCGAATCCAAATACGTTCACACCACAAGCGAATCCTGAGCCCTGGCAGGCTTCTCTTTCAGCCTCCTGACCCACAGGGGGGGCCTGCAGACCATGACCAATGGTCCCATGGTCCAGCTGGTAGCTGCTGGACTCCCACAACACCTCTCACCTCTCCCTGCTGCTCCCTTCCAGATGCCCAGAAGGGCTGTGCTCTCCAGGTCGTTCCCTGCTTTAGCCATGTGCAGATCAGCCTTCCTGGTCCTTTTGCCTCCTGGTCCTTCAGGCGGTGCAGCCCTGCTGAAGACAATGGGGTAGCTGTGGGAAGCACCCGGAGCTGATGCTGCTGAGCCGCAGCAATCAGCATGGCTGTGCTGCTGTGGGACAGGGAGAGGAGGGCCAAGCGCTCTTGTCCGCTTTTGCATGTGAGAGTAGGCAGGGTGCCTCATTTCTGCACCCTCAAATGCGGTGAAGTTGCAACCTTCTGTAAAATCTTGGCATTTGCATGTTCAGTAGAGGCTTCTTGATAAGAAACTAGGGGAAAAAAAAGTCCAGCTGAGAATATCCAGTTTGTAGCTAATTTTGAAAGTGCTGACTGGGTTACCCACAGCATGGCTGGCCATGATGTAGGGATTGAATGGGATTTTTGCTGTGATTGCTCTCTCCAGCTCTTCTTTATACCTCTACTCTTGCACGGTCTCCTGTGTTCTTGGTGCTACCCTGATGACATCAAAGTGGAGAGCGAGAGGAAAGACAAAACAGTTTGTCTCTAACACAGCTGGAGCCTGGGGCTTGAAGAGACACAGAACAAGAGTAATAGAGTTAGGAACATGGAGACTGTGTTTAGTCCCATTTAAAAAACGCAAACTGTGGAGTTAGGAGAAGCTAAATGGTTTGACCAATGTTGTGGCAAAGGTGGAATTTCTTGCTGGGAAATGCTGGCTGAATTCTATATTAATATCATCCCCACATTCCTCTTCCGCCTTCTCCTCCTCTTCAAGTTATCGGATACATGGCATATGCAAATATTAGTCTGCTCCCACCATAGGAATGGAGATGGAATGTCTGTGGGTATACTTGGCAGTATCCTAATTTTCTACATTTGCACAAAGCTCAGGAAATAGCCATTAAGGCAAGACAGGTATATGCCACATAATTAATCTCCTATGGTGGACAGGGAACATTACTGGAGGATATCACATAATCATTTCATCACAAACCAGTGTGTTTGCTGATTGTTGAAAATGCATGATGTTCAGTGATTATAGGCATTTCTGTGTTTTCACATCTGTTTCCTCAGGAAACACAGCAGTTTTTTTCTGCTATCAAACTAGCTGAAGGTATGTTTTCCAGAGGGAAAGGTGTAGAAGGGAGAAAGCAGCTTAAAAGGTCTAATTCATTAGTCCCTGTTTTGTAGATTTGAGATTTCCTGGCACTTGAAAAAATAGTTTTAGGCTCATCTGCTCTGTGTTTGAAGGCAGGAGGGAAAGAAACATTGTCAGATGCATAATATCACAATAAGATTTTCTTGCAATAATAAATACATCTGTTTTGGAAAAAAAGTAGCATACTTTGGTAGTTGTTTCTATTTAGTTTTATTGGAGTATATGAGAATCTAGAACATACTTCTAAAGCCATTCGTGGGGAAAAAAGACAGAGAGGAGAATAGGTGCAATAGAAAAGATACACAAGAGATTTCAAAGCATGGACATATGTATTTTTCTATAAATAAGTGCCACTGCTTTTTACATCTTCACTGATGAAAAAAGTTGCTTAACTATTAATGAAAATGTAGAAGCATGGATGCTTAAGAACATATAGCTTTTAAAAATCATTTTTGTTAGTCTACTTTATCATCTGCAATAGTGATAACCATTTTGAGAGTCATTGACACATTTATTATTCTTTCAGTAGTTGTTAATTATAAGATTGGTAGCTACCCAGTGACAGCATACACTTCTTAAGGGATTTTTGCTGAGACAGTTGATAGCATCTAAGCAATCAGTAACAGCACATCTACATCTGACCCATATTTTAGAATTTGATATAAATCATGTTGCTAATGAGTAGTGCATGAGGCAATAACTAGTTCCATTTAAGTCTTTCAATTCACAGAAAAACCATTTGTCCAGCAGTGTATTTAATGGCAGTTATTCCTAGCAGCTAATTTGATAAATGATTGTCTAGCACATGAAGAGTGGGTTTTCAGGGTTCCCATATTCAGCTTGATGTGGTTCCAACAAGGGGAAATTAGGTCTACGTAACTGGACTGAGGTGGTAAATCAAAAATACTTCCATGTTAAAGTCTCAATCAGGTGGCCTCAACTAAAGGCAGAGGAACAATACTTCAGTCTTCTCAGAGTGTAAAAGAAAGGGTCTGTCTCAGCAGTTTGTTTAAGCCACTGCTTAAGAGAATATTGTGCTGTTATAAAAGCATGGGAGGTGACAACTGTGAATTATAATAGTATGCACTAGGAAAAATAAATAATTAAAAAATAAGTATCCTGTCTTCATCTCTGTGATATGTGCTTAATCTTTGCTTGCACACTGTCAGAGACATTGTGGAACCTGATAATATTTACAGTCAAGACTTTTACTTGTCTGAAGTACTCCGGGATAGGAAGCACTATGCTAAAATGTGCAGTATAACCTTGGAGGAACCTGACACTGCAAAATTAATTACAAAAATATTCCGATTTCTCTCTGCATAAGGATACACTTCCTTGTTCCTGTGAAGACTGGCAGCTTAATAAATGATTTTTAAGTACACTAAGGAAATAGTTCTATTTAAAGAAAGGATAGTTATTAAAAGAAATGGTGGCAAAGCTGTTTAGCTTTCTCCAGAGTTAGTCATCTGTAGTGATGGCTTCTGGAGACAGAGGTACACGAAGTGTCTACCTTAACCAGCTATTTTAAGCCTTCAGAATATTTGTGATTTATTTGTTTGGTTAAAGAAATTTGGTGGATATTTATTAGTAAGATTTAGGTTCCTGTGTTTCAATAGCTGATTTGCGTAAAATTACACAGGAAAAATCTACACTATAAGAATAAGGTGCATATATTCCTTATTTTCTGAATGACCAGGTATGACTGATGAAGTGACAGGTAAGTTATAGCATTTTTAGCATATAGCAGCCTGGACAACCTTCAAGAATCGGTACTACTGCCGGTGAGTGTCTATCATAGCCATTAAAAGCTGAGACTGGTATAATACATCCTGGGTATAGTCTCTGAGTGAGGTATTCTCCCAGATGTAAAGCTTGGGCTGTCATAGGCAATCTTTGGAGGTGAGGTGTAGGGGTCACATAACATAATTAAAAGAACTAAAATCCTTATGCCCACATCAAGCACGGCTTGTTCTCTTTCTCTTCAGCTCTCTGCCAGCACATGCAGCTTCTCTTCCTGAAAAGGCACGGATGTAGTCACTGCCCTGAAACCACAGCCATGAACACTTTTCTCTGTGTGTGGATTTCTTTGCTTTCTTGTCTCAGGGGGCTTTTCTTTGAGGGGAAGGAGGACAGCACTGTGGCTTGTTAAGTACAAGGCAGGTGTTGGGGAGTGAAGTAAAATCCTATTTTATCCTATCCTTGTATATAGAAACAATAATAATAAAAAATGTCGTTTGAAGTAGCTGGGGTAAGTTAAAATGTGAGATTTCTTATTTCCTTTATATACAAGAACTCTGTATACAACAGAAGTCTCACAGACCAAGAGGAGTTCTGGGTCCTGATGGTTCCTTCTGTATGCAGAATGCAGTTGTGCACTTGCACAAAACTTTATTTCCAGTACCTTCACAGACTGAAAGATACACATCCTGAAAACTTTCCTCATGATAGTTAATCCGGACATCTAGGAATACAGGGCCAGATCTTCAGTTTGTGTAAATCACTGTGACCCTATAGATTTGTGAGGAGTTATGCTGATTTATGCATGCTGGACATCTGATCTTCTCCTAGTTTTCCTTTCAGAGCGGTGCTTTTATTTTGTGTCATCAAGTTTTGTAAGGAAAAACCTCAGAGATGTAAGCAAGCACATTTCTATGTATTTTCTACTTATGAGTGAAATACACTTAATATCCCATTCAATCACTTAAAAATTTAGATTGCCAGTGAGAAAAGCCCTTCGGTTTCGTTTCAGAAAAAGATGCTCTGCCGCAGAAGCTCTGTTCTGCCATATATTGTGTGTGTGTTTTTGGCTGTGACATGAATGAGAGTCAAGGAAAGAAAATAAAAGTTAAAGTGGGTTCATATGGAGCACAATGCCCTCAATATGTCAGTGGTAGCTTTTTCACTACCGCCTCAATAAATATAAAAGTCTTTAATGGCTTCTTACAGCCATTCAGTCCAGCTGGCTTTATGATTTGTGTACCCTTCTTCTCTGTGCTGGGTTAAGATTTTACTTAGAAATATCCTCTGAGCTTCTTCACACTGTGATGGTTTCCCTGCAGTGTGCGGTCACAGTGAAACAAACTCACTGAGCTAAGTGTCCTTTTTTTTTTAATCCTTCGTACACTGGAAGTCATTTAAAAGTCAGTTCATTTATGCAGGTGTAAAACTGGGTAATACAGTTGTAAGGCTAAGTGCTGTTCATGCTAGTTGCGTAGTAGGAAATAAGATCTATTAGGACCCTTTCTGTTTGAGTAGTTTCTTTTCATAGTCCCAGCTCTGCTTTCATTCACTCAAGGAGAGATTTTCATTAACACCAGTGAGGTGTGGGGACATGGCAATCTCCACGTTCTTTGTGGTCTCAGCCGTATCTCTGCATAAACATAAAAGAAACTAAAATAAGTAAGGTTTATGACCAGATCTTCAGCTTCTGGAAATCAGTACATCTCTTTCCATTAGTGCTTAAGATAGTGAGTCTGGTTTTGAAGCTTGTGATTCTGGGGGGATTATTGAGGAGAACCTCTAGAGTATGAGTTGATGTGTTCTGTGTTCTAGAGCTGAATATGCTAAATTTTAAAATTATTCCAGTCTTTTTAGGAAGCAAGGTCCACTCAGTGAGCCAATGCTGAGAAAGCCTTGGCATTGACATACATTGTTTGGATGAAATTGAAAAGTGACATTTTTACTATAGGAAAGCAAGATACACTGCTTTGGATAACTTGATCCCAGTTTCCAGGAGAGTATGAAGATTAACCTCAAGCTAGTCTGATCTTCTGCCTGCCAGAGGTATAGACTTGTTACACTGTCAAAATGAATGAGTGGTATTTTTCCAGATTTGCACAGAATAAACTGTTTGATAGGTATACTTGCCATCTGTATAGTTCTATGTTTAAAAAAGTCCTCAGCCCAATTTTACCTGTCCAAATTTACGCTCCAGGAAGAAAAAAAATGTACTCTGTTAAGTGGAAAACACAAACATCTCACCAAAGCACCATATATCTTAGCTGATTAATAACTGTAGTCAAACGACCAGGGGAATTCCACACAAAGCGGAACTTTATGATGGCAGATGGTTTTGCCGATCGCGATAACCTGCGGGCTGCCCTCAGGCGTGCTGTCTTGTGCATGCAGCATATGTGGTCTTGAGGATATTCTTTGATGAAGAGTGCTAAGCCTATTGGCATAAGGTGCCACTGCAACATGGTGATGGCTGCAGATTCTCTTGTCAGTGTTCAGGCTTTACAAGATTCTTGCAATACATTGCCAGCTGTATGCAGCCCCCGCAGATGATCGTGTACTCCTCACTGTAGCAGCCAGATTGTCACCAGCCTAATCTCATTCATGAGCAGCTATTTGTATAAGTGATCACATGGTGGCAGGGCTAGCCGCGTGAATGACCATTTATCTATGTCTGTAAGGGATTCACGATCTGGCCACATCCTGATTGAGGCATAAAATGTGAAAATAGATATCTAGAGAACATGAGTTTGATATTCTGTGATAAAAACTGCAAGTGTGCAGATTGCCATGAAGGCTACGATGGCAGGTGGAGCCGGGGGAGGCACAGGAGATGAACCTTCTGCCTGCTCACCAGCGTCAGATCCCAGGGCAGTGTTGGGGTGCGAGTGGCTGATGCTGTTGGGATAGCCCCCCAGAGGGTAATTTTCTGCTGGCAGTGGACATGCCCCTCGTGTTACCTAAGTAGAACTTAAAGAGTGTCTGTCATATATAAATATAAATCACTGTGGTTCCTGTAAAGGCAACTGGTAACTGAACGGTTATTGCTTGTTTCTGCTACTTCTTATTGTCATGCAGCTGAGAGCAGATTTTGCTACCCTGCATTGTAGCTACAACCCTGTGAAACATCTCTGGCAGCGGATCTGAAGCTTCTTTTCTTTTCCTCTGTTATCTGCAGGTCCAACAGATCTCAGTATGAAGAGGCAGTTAGCAACCAGCTCTGGATCCTCCAGTAGTTCAAGCTCTAGACCCCAGCTGAGTCCAACTGAAATAAATGCAGTGAGGCAGCTTGTGGCAGGGTACCGAGAATCAGCCGCGTTTTTATTGCGTTCTGCAGATGAACTGGAAAACCTTATTTTGCAGCAGAACTGAGTCATGTGACCTTCACACTGGCCTGGTCTAATCTCAGAGTTTCCACTAATGACATTTTGATTTCCCAGAGCACACACTTCAGTTACTGCACAGTCTTTTAGGAGAGTTAATTACCATAATGCCACACTGTTCTTGATCCATAAAGTGATGTGTTAAGGTGCTTCAAGTGAACTTTGACCTCTGGTATTTCCGAGGTACTTTACTGTGTCCAGCCTATTGCTTTTATTTTAGTGTGTCAGCATAAATATCGAAAAAGTGGCTAGAAATTAACTCGTTCTAACAAGTGGAGGAAACAGAAGATGCTGTGACGGTTTTAAAAAAAAAAACATGGTTCAAGATCCAAGTGCAATATTAGTGGAATGTGATACTGACTCATTGGACTTAAAGCTGCAGTATATGGCAAAACGTTGCCAAATGTCCTGTTGCTACAGGGCACAATTGCAATTAAAAGGATCTTGTATTTTAAAAAAATGTAATTTTTATAAAAAACAAAACAAAAGATTTTTTGTTTTCATTCAAGATTTTTCATTTTTACTTTGGTAAACTTTTTCACTGGTCCTGAAAATGTTTTGAGGAGCTATTGTAAGTCCCCCCTTCCTCTCTTGAACCCCTGACTGTGACCTTCTACCCAACTTCATATTCTTTCTACAACGAGTAACTCTTGATGCTGGATAATTCTTCTCCCCTGTACTGTAAATTGTCATCTCTGGAACACCTTCCAAAGGAAGCATGCATTTCCTGCATTCATACCATCCTCAACTCCATTCTGTAATATATTGCAGCTTTACTAGCAATTAATAAAGAGTTGAGGGTTTTTTAAAAAAAACATATCACTGAGAAAAAAAAAAGATAAATTGATTTCTTACAGTGAACTCATCGAACTCCATGATCACTGCTGCTGTCCTATACAAGTCCCTCTAGTTGTGATTGGATGTAGGTGATGAATGTTAAGAGGTTGCAAGTGACAATCTGAAAATTTGCACTCTTGTGTGTATTTATTTTGTTTTCCTTAATTTAAACAAAATTCTTACAGAGGAAGGTCATCGACACTTCTGGTATGATTTGTATAATTCCCAGGCCTAGCTAAAACCTGTACAAAACTGTAAATGGATGCAGCTGCAACTATAATAAAACTCTTCTTTCCCCTCCCCCACTCTTCCCAACCCCTCTATTTCTTATTTTATAATATTGATTACACATTAATGGTGTTTTCTTTGTGCACTACGGCAGGCTTATTTTTAAGCATATAGAAAAAAGTACTTTAGTTTATGCTTACTGTACTATCTGTTCTGTTGTTTAGCTTTTGTTGAATAACAAGTTTCTTGTGCATTCCTAAATTTGCCTTATTTCATGTACAAAATTTTATGTAATTCCGTTTTTGACAATGAGTTTAAGGCATCAGTGATATTTTATATCTACTTGTTACATATAGTTTTCCAAGTAATGACTGTGATTGTGACCAAGTAATGTGCACTTTTTCTTGTAACTGTGGACATTGCTATGCTTTTTTTTCTCTAGTGTTTCTAGAATTACTGTTGCTTACAGTTATGTAAAAGAAAAAGAACTTTTGTGATACTGTTGGTGAATATTAATGTGAAAAGCCTATGAAATATGAGTATTTTGGAGGTACATAGATACACAAACATCTCTAAGTTGTGGACTGATGTTCACATATTTAAGTGAGAATTCAAAACCTGAGGGCTGGAATCATTTCCTCTGTTTTGTTTGGGTAAATAAACAAACTTCTGTGTTTAAATACATGATTGTGAAACATTACAACATTTAAATTGACATAGCATTTAAAGCTATAAATATTATTGTCTTCAAGCAGGAAAAAGGGCCTCTCGGTCCAATTCATGCAGACAGCCTTTTCTGAAAATTATTGAGTAAATCCAGTAGGCTGGTATAGCTGGAGCTTTGTGTTAATGAAGAATGTCCTCACTAAGAGCAGAAGTGGGTGGTCCATAAATCATGAGATGTGAGTCAGTAGCATTCTATAATTTTAAGTTGGCTGCAGGCAACACCGTTTGGCCACACTGCATTTATTCTTAAAAATCTATTGGATGTCTTTTTAAAGGCACTTGTTCCTGGATATGAGAATATTGTTGCAAGTTCTTACTAGTTGCTACCCATCACTTGAGAGATGCTTTTGCTCCTAACGTCTTCTCACCATGCCTGTGAAAGCCTATAGCTTGTCTCTACTGTGTGGTTCCCTCAACTCTTGTCTCACCAGGCATTTAAAAGTCTGGTAGGAACCAAGTGCCTTTTTCTTCTCTTCCACTACCAAACATCTACCGCTCCTTCTGTCTCTTGCATGCCAGGAGGGGATGAAGCGGATACCAGGTCACTATCTTGGCCTCATCTGAAGAAAAGTTCTGGCATAAGTTTTCCACAGAGAAGAGGAGTGACAAGTATGCCTAGGTTTCAAAGTTTCCTTAGTCCTGTTGTGTGGGACAGTGTGCCACAAACTGCCAACCAAGCAGCAATCAGCAGTTTGTCTAAGAGGCTGTTTGCCAGCCAGGAATGCTTCTCAGCTGTGCAGTCTTACTGCTTTTCAAGCTGTCTTGCTAAATCCGAATAAGGACAAGAGGCTAGAGGATGTGGAGGCAAGAGATTTATTTTACTGTTCCACCCTCTGACTCTTTTTTCCTCTCTCCCAATTACTCCTTCTCCTGAGGGAGAAGTAGGAATTTTTTGGGGGTCACCATATGACCTTCAAGGCCTATGGCTAGTCTCCCCTCTTTCCTGCTCCACCCCAGCCTACTTTGATAGTTCTCCAAGTATGTCTTCTACAGCACGCACATCCTCTTCTGGCTGCCTTCTCTGAAATATTTAGAGCCTTCTTCAATTATAGGAGCAATTGATGTCCTTCTCTAAAGGCTTAGATACTTAGATACTTAGCTTTCAGTCCTCAAGTGGTTTATCTGTGCCAAATTCCAGCGGACTGATGGGGTTTCTACTCTATATCTGTTTCCACCTCTAAGTACTGGCTTTATTCATCTCTTCTTTGGGACAATCGTAGATTCAACTACAGTTTTAACTTCCTCTTCTTCTAAGAGAGTACTGAAATTGAGACCCATCCTGTGAAGGAGAGACCATAAATCTCAGTCCACTTTTGTGTGTGCAAATCTTGATCCAAGCATCGCAATTAAATTTGCCCTCTTGGATCCAGTACAGGTCTCAGAGCCACCTACTCTCTGCCTGCTTTCAGTCTCCTAAGGAAGTAAAGGTGCAGGTGGAGAAGATCTTGCTCCAGCTATAGACTGAGTAGGATATCAGGAAATACCTTCGAGTTATTTCATTCTCTTAGCCATATCTTCTGTAATCAATGCCTGATCACCTCAGCCTAAATATTGCTGTTAGGAGAAGGCCAGTCCCTTCCAGCATGGGCATGTCCCCCGAGTATGACTGCTTAAGGCTATGTTCAAAAAAGCATTGTCCTTATATCCAATATCTTCATTAAACTAGTACTTCAACTTGATGGATGTCTCACTACAGAACCTCATCAGTGCAGACTGGCAGGTGCTGGTCTTCCTGGAGACAGCCTCACATCTTCCCACTATCCTGGAGTTTCCTTGAGAGTTTCCTGGATTTTCCTTCAGTCTTCAGGGTGTTGATGGAAAGGGAGGGATGGTGGGAGAATGTCATATAATGTCCCTAAATTTCCATCCAGAGTGAAGTACCAAACTTAACCGTGGTGTCAGTGAATTGGGTCTCTTTAGGCTTAAATCCACAGTGGGAAGACAAGTCATTTATCTGTTCTTCTCTCTTCTCTCCCTGATTTCCAGGATAGTTTTCATCTTCCTTTTCAACAACTGTGAGGAATAGCTTTAGATGCAACCTTAGATTGTGGGAGTGGACAGTCTGACCGGTTTAGCAACTAACCAGATTTGTTTACTGCTTTTGATGTCAGCTAGGAAACTGGAGTCAGAACACATGAAAATAGATCTGGCGTCAAAAGTTTTTATCCAGATTAGCACCTTGCTGCCTGTCATCGAAGGAGAACACCACCGTATCAGCCATGATGAGTATCAACAGCTACAGAAAGACAATGCATAGGTAAGCAAGTATTTGACAGTTCAAAAGCTGCCCATCCTGTATGGAGAATGAATTTTCTGAATGAGGAGAAGAAAATGAACATGTACATGACCGTAGCTATAAAACTAATTGGAAAAGAGTTATACTGAAGGAATTGGATATTCTTGCTGTAATGATCTGAGTCCTTGTTGAATACAGTTTAAGTGGAGGTAAGTTTTATTGGTAGAACGCCATTGAAATAAGGAACAATTTCATTTCTCTCAAGTTCCTAGCATTGTGTTAAAAGCTTGCCTTAAATTTGTTAA
This sequence comes from Ibidorhyncha struthersii, assembly GCA_013398815.1. Lineage (NCBI taxonomy): Eukaryota > Metazoa > Chordata > Aves > Charadriiformes > Charadriidae > Ibidorhyncha > Ibidorhyncha struthersii. The sequence continues at coordinate 201,602 of VZSZ01005263.1, read as the reverse complement.
AAATCCTCTGAATTTGGCTTTGAGTGGCTGGCAAGGCATTCGTAAGGAAGACATCTGTTTTTCTATAGAAAGAAAAGCAGATCTCAGTAGAACCTGTAGTCAGGATCTACTCCTGACTCCAACCACTGTTGAAAAACAGTTACCAGCACACGAAAAAGAATTGTGAAATAATGGCAGAAATCAAGCAACACCACATAGATGGTTGCTGGAGTAAGTATGTAAGAATATTTTTTTTAACAGTTGGACTTGATCTTAAAGGTGTTTTTCAACCTAAACGATTTTATGATTCTATGATAATATAAAATCGTTGCACTGGACAAGACCAATTGTTCACAGCCTTGTATTCTGTCTCTAATAATAAATAAAACAAAGATGTAGCAGCTATAGCAGAACAGAAGAATAGAGCAAGCATATAGCAATGCTCTCTAAATGCATGTCCATGGCCTACAACAGTTTGAGGCTGCAGTGGGTTGTCCCTGGCTGGCAGGGAAGCCCCCACCCTGTCTCTCTCTCACTTCCCACAGGGAGAGAATCGGAAGGGCAAAAGTGAGAAAAAATAAGTGGGTCAAGTTTCGTAACTGAAGAATGAAAAAAGAAAATATGACGCAAAAGCGATCACTCACCAGCTCCCACCGGCAGACTGGTGCCCAGCTGGTCCCCGAGTAATGGCTACTTTGGAAACACACTCCACCCCAGTTTCCCCCCACGTTTTATGCCAAGAATGATGTCATATGGCATGGTGTATCATAAAAAAACCCATCAGGCACAAAAGGCAAATGGGTTGCTTGAGGCCATGCAATCTGTGAATGCCCGAGCCAGGTCTGCTGACTCCTTTCCAATGTCCTGCCCCAGTAAACCACGCTCCAGATGTGCCAAGTGCAGTACATAAAGTCCAAAAATTGGATTCTCTTTTTCTGCTAAGCTGTCCTCAGGACTGGATCAAATGTTGGGGAAGAGGATGCAGAAATGGTTTTTTACTCTAACCCAAATAACCTGCTTAAATCTCTTTTTCACCACCGAAAAAAATGAGCACAAAGGAGCTGGAAAGGCTGTAAAATTAATAACTGCTTTATGAATAGAAACTTCGTGTTGTGCCACCTAATTCAGTTAATTTCTCCGAGTGTGGAGAAAGGTATTTTATGCAAAGTTTTTTCTTCCCTTCCCTAATAATGTCTGGAAACACAATGGAAAAGAGTTCTAATTATTGTGACTATATATATATAATTTGTTTTGTAAGTACACCTTTGCTGTGGTAAGCCAACTATAAAATTATGGTGTAAGGAGAGCTGGGAGAAGCATCCAGTCTACCAGTTGCACATAGATCGGATTGTCCTCGTTTTCCCTGAGAGTCTAGGCAACCGTTGACTCAGCAGGGGAGTATATCACAGTAGCTAATTAAAAAGAAACAGTGTTACTGAATTTTCAAGGTTTTGTAGAAAATAATTTTAATACAAGCTTTTTCCTAATGCTCCCTTGGCAACTTAAATCAGATATTTTTTCCCTTTTTCCTGCAAGGCTGCCATTTTGTTATTGTAGGGTTGCTAATTAGTTCTTGGTGCTGATTTGTTTTTTACACTCAGTCACAACACAGTGAAGCACTCATAGCAGGAAAAGCATTAGAAAAACTGGAAAAATAGAAAGGATAAGTATTATTAATTTTTCAAACATGTCTCTGTTTAACAGTTTTAAGTTAATTTTATTTGTGGTTGCAAACTCAGAGTGCTTTAGCACCACAAGCTTGACCTATTTATTTCCTCTCGTATTCCGTAGCAAGGAGGGAAGGATTTGCTATGTGGAGATATAGCTTCTAGCTGAGAAAAGCTCTTACTGCCCTAGCCAGCAGGCAGCCTTATCAGCGTTCATTTGCTGGCCCTGATATTTGAAAATTACAAGCTACAAGGAATGCTTAACTTGCAGATATGTTCTCTAATAATTAGAGGCACAGGCTGAATTTTTTTAATGTCTGCATCCAATCTTCTTTTTTTCTTTTCAATGCAAAAATTAAACTATAAAGAAAAGCAAAAATAAAACTATAGATTTAATATAGATCTTCAATGTCCAGCATACGTTTGAGGTCCACATTCAGAAAACTTTAATAGTCTCAGTGCTAAATTACAAAATCATATGTTTCCTTCTTTAAAAAAATTATTATTAATAGTGATTGTTTGCAGTGTATAGAGTCCAGATTTCTCCTCCTCTGTGGGGAAACCCCTACAGTGGAAGTCCACCCTTTTCTTTGGAATAAGGTGTGAAAAAAGGTGGCACACGGCATCTATTCTCCCTGCCAAGTTCTTTGTCACTCTGTAACCTTACAAACATTGCTGATGAAGGGCTTGACATCACTCTCGATTAAAAAACTACCACATAGTTATTGGGTATGAACATCAAATCTTTTAGATCCTGGTACAATCATACAATCATAGAATGGTTTGGATTGGAAGGGGCCTTTAACGGTCATCTTGTTCCAAGCCCTCTACCATGAGCAGAGACACCTCCCACTAGACCAGGTTGCTCAAAGCCCCATTCAACCTGACTTTGAATGTTTCCAGGGATGGAGCATCCACTGCTTCTTGGGGCAACCTGCATCACTGTCTCACCAACTGCATCATAAAAATTTTCTTCCTTAAATCCAATCTAAATCTACCCTTTTTCAACTTAAAACCATTCCCCCTTGCCTTGCCACTACAGACCCTGGTAAAAAGTCTCTTTCTGTCCTTCTTACATATTGCAAGGCTGCATTAAGGTCTCCCTGGAGCCTTCTCTTTTCCAGGCTGAACACCACCAAGTCTCTCAGCCTGTCCTCACAAGAGAGGTGCTCCATCCCTCTGATCAGTTTTGTGGCCCTCCTCTGGACCCGTTCCAACAGGTCCACGTCTTTCCTGTGCTGAGGGCTCCAGAGCTGGACGCAGTACTCCAGGTGGGGTCTCACAAGAGTGGAGTAGAGGGGTATAATCACCTTTCTCAACCTGCCGGCCACAATTCCTTTGAAGCAGCCCCAGATATGTTTGGCTTTCTGGGCTGCGAGTGCACATTGCTGGCTCGTGTCCAATTTTTCATCCAGCAGTATCCCCAAGTCTTTCTCTGCTCTCAATCTATTCATCCCACAGTCTGTACTCATACTGGGGATTGCCCCGACCCAGGTGCAGGACCTTGCACTAGCCATTGTTGAGCTTCAGGAACACTGGCCCACTTCTCAAGCCTGTCCTGGTCCCTCTGGGTGGCATCCCAGAGGTATCAATGTCTTGACCCATTACTACAGTATGCATAGGAGTATGCTGTTATGATTACTGTATGATGCTATAGAAAAGCTCTCATTCTCAATGGCTTTTTGGCTGTTCATTGCATTCCCAATATTTTTGGGCTGAAGAGTTTGTGGGAAATCTCTGTGAAATGTTATCACTCAGGTATTGTGGGCAGTTTGGGCATGTTCCAGTAGTATTTCAGAAAACCTTCCAGTGGCACATTTTCCTATATCACTGTCACTAGGACTTTGTGCTGGTATTTTAGAACTTGAAAGAGAATTACATTGTCAAGAAATTGAGAGAGAAATGTGGTTATTAGCTGTCACTCTGTACATCATGCTAGATGGTACTCTTTTTTTTTTTGATGTAAAAAAGTGAAAATTAATCTTCTTTGCTGAAAAAAGGCCATCTGCCCATCCTAGTCACTATAAAAGGCCACTTTCTTCTTTTCTTCTGTAGGGGAAAATGAGAATACTAACAGGGATACTGATTTTTTATTAGCCTTCTATTGCTCCCCACCAATAAGAGGATGTCATTGTTATGGTAATACAGTGTGAATGACACAATACAATGAAAGAAATCAGTGGGCATTAGGCACCCTGGTGAGCACCAAGCCCTGAAAGAACTCTACAGATCCAGATCTGTTTGTCTTGTTACTTGAGTCGAGACTCAACTCGACACAATTTGAGTGGGCACAGTCAACATTTTGGTCACTAAATTTATATTAGTGGACTATTAGAAAGACTTACCTGCAGTTCAAACATCACAGATCTCGTCCCAGGCAGTGAATTACAGCTATCGGGGCCACTCTTGGATGGGAAAAAGGATGGCACTTGTTGAACAGAGAGCAGCTCTCAGGCTAAGAGCTTAGAAAATCTGTAGAAAAATGAGAAGCGTTCACCTAAGTGACAGCTTTACCCAGTTCAGGCTTTGGCAAACCTCGTGAACAAGGTGCCCTTATGATGAGGTGCAATTTCAGTTTTAACTGCAACTAAAACAGTAAGAAAAATGTTCATCTAAAACAATCACAGCATTTACCTGGATGAAGCGCAGAGCTGATTATATATCTCTGATTACAGTAGTTCTTCCAGTGATCACAGCTGAGCTGGGAGATCTGTACCAAATACTCTGACTATTTGTTGCTTTCTAGAAAGCTTACAGCTCTAAGATAAAGGTAAAAAGCTCTTTCATTACTGACTGGTTCTCCTCCAATTCAAAAAAGGGTAAGCATTTGGTTTGAGTGCCAGAGACTCTGTGTTCATCCACTGAAACCTGCTAGCTAATTTGCTAATGTTCACTTGTAAAATTTAGTTGCTGAGTAATAGACTCGGTGTGAACGCTAATAAATGCTAAAACAGCTCTGAAATGGTCAATATTTGTGACAAGCAGGTACACTGTGGTAGCTTCTCCTCGTGAATATTTCACTGTTGTTTTATGTGAGAATATTGCTTTGAAACTGAGGTCAAAGTTGAGAGAAGCGAAAAATTGGCCCAGTCTGGCACCAAACAACCAGACCAGTGTTTTTGCAAGCTGCTGAACAGCAGCGGTTTTGAAAATCAGTCCCTGGAAAGGTCTCCAGAAGAGGGTAGCTGCTTTTCTCTCTGTTTGAGAAACCCTTGGGTAATTAAGAATAGGAATCAGGGTCAGTATTGCCAAGACTGGCTCCTGTGTCACTGCCTTCTCTTTTCCCAAAGTGTATTTAAAGTAAGCATATTTATGGCAGGAATTCAACAGAGACCGGACTTCTCCCCAGAGTATTTTGCGATACCAAAAGAATGTAACGATCTTGTCTCATTACCTTCAAGAATGACAATATGACACGGTGGAGGTGTGCTGTGTAAAACCCACACTTGTCAAACTCAAGAAGTTTTATTAACAATTAAGCAGGTTTGATTCTGTTCTGCAGATAGCAGGGCCTATTGCAATGTTGTATTACATCCAACACTCAAGTAAGACTTGGGTGATCAGCCCCCTCCACGTCAGAGGTGCGGAAGGGTTTCTGTGTGCGTAGTTGGTGAGTCTGAGCTGAAGAGCTCCCTCAAGTCTTGCCTGACTAGAGCTCACTCGTGGGCTCCTCGTGGTTAACCCTGTACACTTCCATGGTGCTTTCTTAACCTCATGCTGTATTTGTTCTTACCATCTTGTTTGGCTTCTTTACTGAATTTGTAGGGTTGGGGTTGTCACTAAAAGGAAGTGCATATTCCTAAATATTTTTGCTTCCATCTGTCCTGAGGAATCCATTTAATAAGATTCCATTTATTTTATTATATTAATTCTTTAAGAATATAGAAATTCAGTTGTAAACACAAATGCCTTAAAAAACGCAGGAGTAGCTTCAAAATATGGGTTGCAAAAATCATTAAAAATATCTAGAATAGATTTACAAGATCCCTGGAACTTCAGGCAAGAACTTTGCTGAGAACATGATGCAAGGGTATTCAAAGGAGGGTTTATACCTTTCTAATAAGATATTACACTCCAGTTTTTCTTCCCTCACTGAACCGTAAAAATACACAAAAAAAACAAACAAACAAAAAAACAAAACAAAAAAAAAAACAAAAAAAAAAAAGAAAAAAACACCAAATTCAAACCACTTTAACAGATGCTTTAACTGGGAGCAGGAGACATATTCAGGAGAAGACATCAGGCCACCAATCGGATGAAACTTAAAACCACTGCTACTTTATTCCTCTTAAATTGCAACACATCTGTACAGGCAAAGGCTTGAAAACTAGACACGCTATCTGGCATTCGTACCCTCCGCTTGCATGGATGTGCGTGAGAGCTGAGAGTGCCCGATGCTGTGCAGGCTTGGTATGGGGAAGGTGAAAGAAAGCACACGTCACACTGTGGTTTGCAGCAGCTCATCTCCCTGAATACAGTCGTGCGTATGCTAAAACATTTACCCCACTCTGGTCATTTATCCCACTCTGGAATGTGGATATTAATATGGCATTCTTTCATGCTTATTTACAGTATTTTATGTTTCATCATCTTCCTAGCAGGAGGGAAGGGCAGGGGAAAATGTGACATGCAGTTATAATCATACTTTGCTATGATGTGTGTACATTTATAACTGACTTCAGTGGGGCACAGCAGCATCACTTAATGGGGATGATCATAGTTAGCCCAGACACCTGATCAACTATCTGACATATTACCGTTACTTTTAATTAATTTCTTAGACTAGACAGCTTTTTTTTTTCTTCCCCAGAAGGATGAAACTAGGATCATCACAAAAATGGACATGCCTGTGAGTGTGCTTTGATGTGTGACAAAAACATCTGAGCGGACTGCTCTCAGATGTAGCAAATGCGTGTGGCATTCGTTTTGAATCTCTTTCTTCAAAAGAGAGGTTATCATGAATTTCTTCAGAGGATGTCACTGCTCAGCCACTTATCCACCCCATCATTACTGTGTCCCACTGAAGGGTAGGTACCATTCCTGCAACAAGGGAAAGGGTTATATTACATAGGCATCAAAAAGAAAATTTGGGGGCAGTGACAGAGGTTTTAATTTGCAGCGCACCCAAACCAGGGAAACTAATGTCTGGGTGGCAGCATCTAGCAAAATTAACCACCCTTTTAACCACTGACATCCAATAATTTAAATAAAATTCCATTATTATTAGTGTTCATTTAACCACTTTATCTCCTACCACACCAAGCATTTTCACAGGTTGCTATATCATGACACCTACTGGCAGAGATAACCAAAATAAATAGATGCAGTTCTTTCTGAATGATGAAATAGATTTTTCTGTCTACACTGGGATTTCTGTTTCACATTGAAGTGATATATGGACATTCACACGGGCAGCACAATCACTGCAAGGGGTGGGGAGGAAAGGCAGGTGGTGTGTTTAAACTCCAGAGTGTCTGCAAGGGGCAGGTGCACCCCAGGTCGGTGTGTCCCAGGTAAATATTGCATACGCAGCTCCTGTGCCCTGGAGTCCAGACAAACCACTTCATTTGGGGGTTTATCTTCAGTTGAAGCTATGTTCCTTTTCTGGTTTGTCCTAGTGAAGAGAGCAGAGCAATCATGTAAAAGACACCGTTCCTACCTGAAAAATAGAGCTGCTGGTTTAGCCTAAGTTTTGGGAAAGCAATAGGTCACCACTGAGAAGCAGCTTTAACAGATGTGTTCTCCATGGGCTGCTGTAGGTAAGCTTGAATTTCTTTTAATTGAAGTAACATGAGTTGATGGACTATTTTGAACACACTAGACATGGCTTGAAGGTGCTGTGGAGAGAAGCAGCAGAACTGAACTTTAAACCTTTTTGTATGATTGTCATTGTTGGTTTTTTTTTTTTTTTACTTACAGACCACCTCACCTTATACTGTCTGTCTTTTGTTGGGGCAAAAATACCCATACGAACAAATACAGAAAAGAGATTTGTGTGAACTATAATCAGGCAGTGGTGGGTTGAAATCAGAATACCATATTTTACCATACCACTCCATCAATGGGTGCAGAATCTTCCAAAATGTTTCAAAAACATGCAACTTTTTGGCATGTTCACAAAAAATAAAGCACCTTTCCATTCCTCAGTGATAACTCCATTGGATTCTGACCCTTTCACCCATTTTACTCCAACTCAGACACACTCATACTTCTGTTGTCACCTTGAAAGCCACCTGCTTCCCTAATGTGTCTTGTTTCATTATTGAGTAGAATTCCCCTATTTGACAGCACACTGGCAGCACTTTCATTCCTCAGTATATGGTTTGCCAGTGAGCTATTATCTATCTCCACTCAAGCTTTTGAGATCTAGTCTAGGTTTTCTCCTCTTATTAAATTACCGTAACAATGTCAGTTATCGAATTGTCATCCCTGTTAAGTTCTTCCACTGTGCCTAAATCCATTTTCACACTGCACAAGGCAGAATCAAGCAGCTTTTCCAGCAGTTTACAAGTGGTATGTCTGGCCAATACTTCAGCTGCATAAATCATCTTATGTCACACAAATATGAATGGGAGCTTATGTATATATAAAGAGAGGAGCAAAAGATAGTAAGGATGTCAGAATTTCTCATTTGTTGTTTGGTCTTTCATTCTAGGTAGAAAGAGCACAACAAAAGGAATTTTGTCCTCTTGCAGACTGCAGAGCAGTAAAACGGATGGGACAGCTTCCCAGTAGGAAAAGTACCTTTTGCTTTAACCATTTTTGAAAACTCCACTTTGAGATGTCAAGATATTTTTTCCCACATGTCCATTCCTTTAAAAGCTGTGATTGTATTTTGGCTGCATTCAGTTGGATTTCACTTGGAACAATTTGAAAAAGAAGTGGTTTGAAAAACAACCCCCTATCTTCACTTGTATTTTCTTTTTGCAAATGAGGACTTGCTTTTGGATGTTCTTTTCAATAGCAAATTGCCTCTCACCTGCGATAAGGCAGTGGCAGGAGCCTTCTTGTTAAAGCAACCTCTCCTGAGACCTTTAACTGATGTATTTACCATGCATTGCAGCCAACAGAGGCTGAGCTGGGAAATTTGTCTCCTAAATCCTTGCAGTAAAAGACTGTTGTTTTCCATTAATTTACACCAGATAAGGTGATATCTAAGACATGTTTTTCCTTGAAAAAAGCTTAATTGGGTAATTATAGCCGCAATGCCACTTCCACTGTCATCTTGCCTCCTGGGTAAAATTTTGTGCCAATTCACACAGACAAGTTACTTAAAAGAGAGTACCTCTCCAAGAATCAGCTTTTCAGCTATTTTGAGGTTATAAGGAATCCTTTCCCAATGCCATCCCCTATAACAGTCCTAGTTACAAGCCCAAAGGATGGCTTGGAAGTTCAGCGAACTGATGGTTCAACATTATTCACATCCCCGTGCGCTGGCAGTTACATCTCTAAGCTGTAGCAAAAAAAGACAGTTGGCTTTTTGGATGTCCTGAGGGTCTTCTGAGCGTGGAGCAAAGCACCTGCCTGGACTTGGTGGTGGAAACATCTACATATTAACAATCACAACAACAAAAAAAAAAACAACCAAAAAAAAAGAAACAAATTCCATTTACACATCTACATTTACCCCTGCATAAAACCTGCAGGCTGCTTTTATATTTGATTCTCTAATCCTCCTGTTTCTTGGTAGGGTTTTCCCTTTATTAGCGACTCACTGGCCCAAACCCAACCAAATACATACTATTACTGTTCTCCCCTTCCCCATCCGTCCCCACCACGTCAAGGGCAAGAGGGAAGGGAAGAGGACCTCAGGAGGGAAGCTCAGCTCCCGGCTCCCGAGCTCGCAGCAGCTCCACCTGCTTTTGCTAGGCGTGAGGAAACTGTGCCCTCAGGGATCCCAGGCTCCTGATACAGCAACCAATTTTTCACCTCTGTTCAGGCAGTCGAAATCTTAAGCTTATCCTGAACACACAAAATCTGGCGTTTCTTTTCTTCGTGTGCCATTGTGTGTGTTAGAGGGAAGAGTGTGGATCAACAGCTGCCTTTAGTCAACACAGTCAATCGGCTTAAGAATGTAATCATCTAGAAAAAGGAAGGGAGGCTAAACTGCTGTCACTTGCTGCTAATAAAAGTTACAGCATTAAGCAGCAGCAGGAGAGAGGCTTTTGTTCACTCTAAGTGAGCATTTGGCTCTCTGTGTGCCTTATACTGTGGCAACACTGTACACTGAGAAGGGCCTTTACAATGAAGCAAACTTGGAGGAGACGTTTATTCAACGTGCTACTTACTCTGCCATTCATTTCCAGCGTCCCTGCTAGTTTGGTGAACATATTAGTGTTTGAATAAAGCTTCCCTGTCCTCTATCACCTAATTCTGCACTGTTAGGCACAATCCAGTGGTTTTGTTTCTTGGATTTGGGGGGGATTTCTTTTTTTAAACAGCAGCTTGTTGGGTTTGGCACAGTAATTACTGTTGTGTCGTAAATTCAGCATAATGGCTGCACTGCAGGACCAAGCAGGCAGGCTGTGAGGCAGCAAGCCCTTGCTTAAACAAAAGAGTGCTTTTATAAATAGCAATATTGGCCAGGAAAATTATTAAAAAAATATTTGCAACAAAGTGTGGGCTCAGTTACCTGACAGATGTCATATTTTAACATGCCCTCCCCTTTAAATATATTATTTCTCTTACCTTATTTGGGATCGTGGGTTTCGAGGGAGTCTAGCTGAGTTTACTTCTCATGTAGCAAGCACTAGGATGAATGCTGGAGTCTTGTTCACCCGCAGAAGAGATGAACATTAATTCAGACTTCTGCATTGCCCTAAGGAATTACATTGACTAAGGAATGATATGGGAAATCAGACACCTTGGAGCTAGTATTTACCTGATGGTTCAGGTCTTTGTGTCCTCCTTGAGACCTTCAAGGAGCTTACCAGTGTTGCCAGTAACTGTGATGTCCACTGCAAGAAAAGAGTAAAATCACTTTAGATAGACACCTGAAACAGTTATCTGAAAAGTTGTTCCCTTTTTCAGTATTGCTAACATACTGGGATGAAGCAAGAAAACCAAGGCTAAGACAATTGATCTAGCCATGACAAAAAGAAAAGTTCAATATCCAAGTACAAGACATGAAAAAATGAAGCCAACATGCAAAAATGGAAAATATTCCTAACTAAAACAACAACTCTGGTTGAGCTACTCTCTACCGCTAGTCTCTAGGAGGAATCCCAAATCTGATGAGTTTTCTACATACTTTACAAGCTAAGTAAATATAAAAGTAGTGCTACAGTCGTCCACATTGTAGAAATTATGATTGCACCAAAGCACTTGACTTGGGAACAATAAAATCCTTCCTATACAGAATGTAAGAAAAAGAGGAATATTTTAGCCAGTCAGTGGACAAAGTAAGACTCCTAGACTAGTTTATCATTAACATTCCTCTTTCTCTTATACTGTTTTTTGGAACATCAATAATTGGGGAGCTTGGGATGGCAAGTTATTAAGATTCAGTTAAGCAAGCATTTCTCTGCTCCTCTGAACCAACGCCTGCACTCCATTCTGTATACACTGCACTTGGGATTATTAAAAGAATTTAACAACCAGCGTTTAATGTAAGCCATCGTTAAGTGCATCCAAGATGCTGGGATCAGCCCTTGAAAGGAAGCTTAGTGTGGTATTTCAGACAACATCAGGTGCTAATAGTGGGTGAACACAAACTTTAATTGTAACTCGCCACGGTTTGCTGCCCTGCGTGGGGAGAAACGTTGGCCTGTGCAGGTCAGAAGCCACAGCCTCGAGTGGCCAAAGGGTGGCTGTGAAAGCAGCAACCAAAATCTTCTTGTTTGACTTATTGCTGACCACTCAGTGTTGGCCAGGTTAACACTGCAGAGGCCTTTCTGCCAGCAGGGAAGGACAGGCAATGTGCCCACCAATATCACTATGCTGGAGTTCATCCCGTGAAGGACAACAGCAAAGCTGATGGCCCACGGAGGCTCAGGGAAGGGGCAGTGGCATCGCACTGTCTCTTGTGAGGTCTTGACTTTTCTTACCTGAGAATTAAGTTGCTAATGTCTCTCTGGGTAAGGTACGCATGTTGAGGGGTCCGGCAACAGTCAGGGGCAAGGCGTTGTTCAGCCCAGAGGTTTGGCACTTAGCCTGAGATCCTGAACTGGACGTGACAGCCTCAGCCCGCAGAGGCATTCGAGGAAGGAAAGAAGAGCAGGCTTTAAGCCTGACAGTTGTGTGCCTCCCTGGTACAGTAATACCAGAAACATGTCATGGGAAAATTTAAATAGAAAGTGTTCCATTTAATGGGATTTTGGTCACAGTACTGTGGATCTCTTTAGCAGCATAAAATGTACATTTGAAGCACTGCCCCGTTGCCTTAAACTTCTGGCTCATTTTTCTTCGCTAGTGCCTTAATGGTGGGCACTTTTTTTTCAAAGGGAGAAATGATCTGCAGCACATAGGCAATTTGATGGCTTAACATATTGCACTGCCAGCTGCTGAAGGCAAAATACCAACCACTGCCTCTTTGCTTTATCTGTGTTATATGCTAATCGATGTAACTGCAAGAAAAAGGAATAATTATGAGAACGTACAGTTAATTTCATTGAACAAGGACACTACACAAGACAGCCAATATGACACCCCTTCTTCAATAAAATATTTTTTCTCTGGCTCGTATTTTGCTTCTTCAAACCCCTTGTTACTCCAATCCCTTGTTGCTATATTGAAGAAGGTCAGGCTTCGTGTGTGAAACCTGAGACAGAAAATAGAGGTGGTAAAAACAGATGATAGAGTACCCGGCAAAGAGGACAGGGAAGGGGAAGGTTGGTGAGATGGGAAGAAGTAAAAGGTATGCTTTTCTGGGAAAGGAGGGTATGTCCCTAAATTTTTCATCATTTTGTTATCATGTGCCCCGGTTCCAAGTTGCTCAAAGCCCCATCCAGCCTGGCCTTGAACACTTCCAGGGATGGGGCATCCACAACTTCCCTGGGCAATTTGTTCCAGTGTATCACCACCCTCAGAGTAAAGAATTTGTTCCCGATATCTCTTCTAAATCTAACCTCTTTCAGTTTAAAACCATTACCCCTCGTCCTATCACTACAGCCCCTGTTAAAGAGTCCTTCCCCATCTTTCCTATAGGCCCCCTTTAAGTACTGGCAGGCCACTATAAGGAGGCCTTCTCTTCTCCAGGCTGAACAACCTGAACTCTCTCAGCCTGTCCTCATAGGAGAGGTGCTCCATCCCTCTGATCATTTCTGTGGCCCTCCTCTGGACCCGCTCCAACAGGTCTATGTCCTTCTCATGTTGGGGGCTCCAGAGCTGGATGCAGTACTCCAGGTGGGGTCTCACAAGAGTGGAGTAGAGGGGCAGAATCGCCTCCCTCGCCCTGCTGGTCACGCTTCTTTTGATGCAGCCCAGGATGTGATTGGCTTTCTGGGCTGTGAGCGCACATTGCCAGCTCATGTCGAGCTTCTTATCCATATCTGTTTCGCTTTCCCTCCTTTCTCCTAACCCCTCAGCCACAAAGGTCCCTGTAAATGGTTTTCATCTCAAAGCATCAGTGTGCACACATGCAGCATGAAGCACTTCTCCATCCCATCTCTCACCAACAGCAGTGAAAGAGGTCGGGCTCCATGCTCCTGTCCACATGCAGGAGAAGGCATTTAAACTGTAGTTCAGCATGGACCTGCAAGGTCCCAGTTGAACCCCACCTTTGTCTGTTGCTTCAGATAGTCTCACCCTCTTAGTAATTTTTGATTTGTTCTCCTTTCTTCTCCAGGTCAGTATCTTGGAATTTGTCCATCCACCCAACATGTTTTAACACTCCTGATGAAGAGGTAAAGTGCTAGGTCTCACCTTTCTTGGGAGTTATGAGCTACAGCTTCCTTCCACCCTTGCAGCCATCCACCCTCTGGCAAAGAAGATGGGCCATTCTGTAAAGCGAGGGTTATCCTTTTATAGGCACAGGGACAGAATAAAATATCCTGTACACAAGGGTGTTCCTCCTCATATGAAGCTCTTTCTTCCTTTGTTTCTTGGTTCAACTGCAATTCATGCCACCACATTCCTGAAAACTCTGTTCTTGCAAATGTGTTCCCACATCCCAGCTCTGGTCCTTTGCTCTGGCATCCAAGTGGTACAGAACTGTATTCCTAAATAACTGAAATAGGCTGAAATAAAGTTAGGTTCTCTGTATTCTGCTCACTAAACAAGGGATTGTGTTTTTAACCTCAGTGCAGGCATATTAGCACCACCTTCCTCTTTGATGTGCTGAAAAGCCTCCTCTCTTCCCATTCTTTTTGATGTGTCTCTCTGCAAGACACCCAGACATGATCATACACCAAAGCACTTCACATGTTTGCGATGAGCTGCCCTACGTACCTCCTCATCTCCCCACTGGAGTTCTAGCACCCTGTGGTTGGCTCCAGGTCCTCAGGCAATGGCATGCCTGAAAAAGGGGGTTCCCATGAGCCCTGTGCGGCTGAGCTGCATGTGCTCTGTGTTAGTAACAGTGTTGCAGTTCTTCTTTGTGATCAGCAAAGCCCCAGCAGGTGACCCTTGCCATCTCCAGTGGTGATGCTGCTGAGGCTCTTTGTAGGCTCAGTTCTGCATCTGTTGAAATCTTTGTACTCACTTCAGTGGGCGCAGTTTTGACCACCACAGAAGGCATGACTACACTAGGTGTATTTAATGATTCAAAGACTTCCCTCTCTGCAATACATAGTTTACCCTCGAACAGCTTTCACTTGAGACCTCCTCTGATTACTGTTCCAATTCTACTTTAATCTTCTTCTTTATTGACCTCTGTTGTTATTTGCTTTGATACATCACCTACTTCCAAAGTTTCTCTGTCCTGTTACCTATTTTATTTTTGCCTTTTATCTCATGCCAGCCACTGCATTTTCTTGCCCTTTACACAGAAGTTCACCTGATGTCTCTATTTCAGAACGCTACTTTGAACTTTGTTTAAAAAATAATAAAAAAAAAAATAAAAGACACAATTGACAGCATTTGCTAATGGTAACTACGAAGTGGTAACTAGTGTAACGCAGTTATTTCTCCCCTTAAGAAGAGCTACCAGCAATGGACCTTACTATCCCACTGAGTTATGACTTTTATAGGTTAGCTTGTTTGATCCATCTCGCTTTTTGTCGTCTGTCTTTCAGTTGAAATCTCCTCCCTTCGCCCACCTTCCTGCCACAGCGAATAAAGAGATCATATGTAAGAGGGCAATTGTTAGCATGGCTTTTCTTGATTAAAAAATAAAAAAGTGATTCAAAAAGTCTTTTTTATTATCTTAAGTTTTTTTAGAAAAACTCTAGAAAGCTGAATTTAATGGAAAAATGACAGGGCAGTATTTCTGAAGTGCACATTATCCTGTGATGGTCCTGTAAGTGCTACCTTAATCACCAATGGTGCATATTAATGAAGGTCCTCACCAGATGAAAGAGAATGTTAAAGAGTAGATGAAGCTTGATGGAATTAATATGACTGCCTTTGAGTTGTGCTCAGATTAAGTCAAACAGCTTTTAGCTACGTTTCTGCAAGAGGGGGAGGGGGAAATCCCAGGATGACAGATGCCATGCAGAGCAAAGCCCTTTCTAAAGGAAGAAATAAATCATTTATGTACAGTATTCACTAAAAACTGCAGGGGGCAAGAGACTGCAGGTTTTCCTTTCGATAGAGAAATTCCTTATATATATACATATACATACGTACATACATATACATATACATACACATACACATACACATACACATACGTGTATATATATATACAGCACATATATAATAATTGCTGTTGCAAACATACATGGTAGACAGAAAGTGAGTCTGGATAAGAGTCATTCCTTTTCCTGTAAAGGAGCGTGGCAAAGTTATGCCTGGGGAACTCATCTGCTAATAGCATGGGGATTGTCTTGTTGCAAAACGAAAGGAATCTCTAACTTTATCTTTTGGATGTCTGAAATGCTGTTGTTCAGTTGAACAATCCAAAATGCACAATTGCCTGCACTAACACGCACAGTCCATCTGCCTAAACATGAGAAGCGGTCACAGAGCGTACACAGAGTTGCAAAGAGAAGTAGTTGGATGGGGTTTGCAGGAACTGAGGCAGATTGCTGTGCTGCAGCACTGTCCCTTTTGTTGAACTCATTAATTCAGTAAGGTCAATGGTGTAAGCAACTGTTGCCACAACCATATTCTGAGTAAGTTTTTTTGTTTTATTTTCAAAAGAAAAAACAATTGCGAACAGCAATCCAGTGACTGTCTCAAACTTCACAAAGCTGACTGCCCGTTTATGTGCTTAAGCACACAGGAAAAATAAACTCTTACGGTCTGATGTACGGCAGTGAACTGAAAAGCCTTCTACCTACGGGTTCCCCCTCCTCATGTTATGACTGTTATTACTTGTTGAATTTCTGTAAGCTGCAGGACCCTCTCACCAGCCGGAGAAGCCTCCCAGTGCGAGGGCTTCCCCCCAGACCTGGTGCTCAGCACTGCCGGCACCCAGCCCTCCCTCCCGCTCCTCCAGAATCCCTCCTGCGCAGGGGCCACATCGCTGCTGGGATCCAGCCGTTTCTGGCTAGTCAATGGTCCCTTGAGGGCTATTAGCCACAGACATTGTGTAGGGGAGCTCTGAGAGCCTTCTACTGATATCTGGTTGAGTCACCTCAAAGAAGGAACAGCCTGTAACTCTTTGTGGCCTCTTTCCTTGTGTTCTGCTCTCAGAGGATGACGGCAGCAGAATATCCGTGTGTCTCATACACCGAAGTAACAGAAGCACTATTCATCATGTGCATTCTCAGGAGTGTATTAATCATCATAAGATATGCTTTTAAATATTTCAAAGGTGTGATTTTTTCAGTAGTAGCATCTGTTCTTCTCAGGGGGAAGTTTGTGACTAATGACACTAATCGTACCAATCTTAGTTAACAGAGCCGAGGTCATATACGCACTTGCAAATCAATTAAGCGGCTAACCTATCAGTCTGCCTGCCATGTACGTGGAGGCAAGAAAGCCCACTCAGAACCGAGGTTCCCAGGGGAGAAACAATCCCGTGCTGTAAAATTAGGCTGTGGTTGGCAGGCCTGGTCCACGTTCAAGCTCCACCACCTGTGTCGTAGTTTTCCCCCGCCGTCAGCAGCGCAGCATCAGTTCCCCCCACTCACGGACCCAGCCCTGTGTGTTTGCGAGGGTAAAGTCTGAAGTGGTTGTTGGTGTTTCTCAAACATCCTGGCTTCGCATCTGTTGGGGGTAAAGAAACGCTGGCATATCTTATCTCTTCATGCTGCGATAGCTGGAGCGCACATGTTGCTGTCAGCTAAACCCACAAATGGCTTAATGGCAAGTACATAATAGCCCGTTAGCACAGGTTTGCCTGGGATGCTGGCAGGTGTTTACATGAGATTTTGCCCTGCTTGTCATAGCATATAGGACAGCCAGCACCTGGCAACCTTCTACCGAACAACACATTCTTTAATTACTCCGAAGCGCTAAGAGCAGCTGCCGGCAACATTGTTAAATAAACAACAGGTTCTGCACCTGCCTGAGGAAAATCCTGACCCGGCTCCCAGCCAGGCAGCAGACGCGCAGGTAACCCTGCCTCCCCCCTCAAACAGCGGCCTCGGGGATTAGTGGGAGTCCATCAGTATTGATTTGTCCTACGGCTGTGGAGGTTCACCCTGCCCTTCTCTCAGGAGTATTTTACTGAGCTGGGAGGTGTGAAAACCCCCCTAATCAGATTTCTGTTTTATGGGTGATTCTTGTCTCACACACACACACACACACAACCCCCCAGACATACAGGCACAATGGTAATAAGAAAAAATGACTATGGCATGATAGCCAAGTGCCTGTCCCTTGTAGAGCCCTTTGATACAGTATAGAACAGTTCTGAGTTGCTCCTGGGGATCCGAAGGCTTGGTCCAGGACAAGGGTTTTTATTGTCCAAGGACTGAAGCTGTGCAAAAAGCCGCATTTCAGTTAGGTATAGCCAGCAAAGACAAGAGAACTATGTATCCTGGCTTGTAAGAGGTGAGCACGTACTCGCAAAGCCATAAATAATTATTTTATCATTCCCCTTTCTATCATGTTTAATTTAATCTTGGCATCTTATTAGATTCTACAGTAAATACACTTGCCTGGATGCACAAACTTACCATATCAGGAGGAGTAGTGGGGAGGAGAAATTGATTACCTGCTGCCAGGATACTTCCCCTCTGGTTTTCTATTTTCCCTCCCCTTCACGCTGTTGAACAAGGTGTGCTCGGAGCGACACCATGGCATCTCTTCCAGCCTCCAGCCAGTGGCAGGTGCCTGAAGAGGCTGCACGTGAAGCACAAATGAGTAAAAAGAAATAAATGTTAAGGTTCTTGTTATTCACATGTAAGACAAAAGCCACTGTAAGAGGCAAAGCAATTACAGCAAAGAGAGTGGAATTCCAGGTGAATGCTAGGGAAAAAAGCAAACAAAATTACCTCCCCCAAAACAGGTGACAAAAGACCAAGATTGTCCATTTAAAGCTGTATGGGACTTAGTTTGGGGCAGCACTCTGAGAGCAGAGCGCCAGCCTAATTGCTCTCTGTTTTTTTGATCTGTAGAGCAGGATTTCCTCCATTTACATATTTTCTTGAAAATTAAGACAGAAAATACTTAGCGGCAGTTCTTATACTACAGTTTTAACACACAGACACAGAAAGGACCATCTGTTGGGTCTCTCAGCTACACGAGAGACAAAAAGGAAAAGGTGAAACAGGAGGACTGCATCTATTTTGTAGTTCTATATCCACCCAGTCATCAGGATGTATTAACCATGCTTTGGCAGCATTAAATTCCTGACAGGGAGAATTTACTTACTACTAATAGTCCACAAAAACAAGCTGGCACAGCAAATCCCCTTCACACAGTCATACAGAGTAATGATTATCAAGAGACTATTATTTGCATTTAACCATTTTCCAATAAATTGCCATCAGCCTGCTTTGCAAACATAGCTGATAAATACAGTAAATGCTGTTAAAGCACAAGACTGAAATGCCTGCGGTCCAGCACTGACCACCGTCTCTTCTTACGCTCTGCCTTTCTAACACCACGGGGTTGCAATCACTGCCCAAGTAAAATTCTGTATTTTTAATAGATCACCTACTAATTACACATTCAAGTGACAGAAGTGATTTTATTGAGCCAAAGTGCAGGTTTCAGCTCAAGTAACTCTAAGGGGATATTACCTTTGGCTGTTTGTGGGATCACGTTGCCTTCTAGTGGCTGGCCACAGCTCCCTCGTACCAGGAAGGTTTCAGGATACTCTTCCACAAACGTATCCAGAGCGCAGGATATTTTCTTAATTCCTTCTAGGGAAGAAACAACCGTCTGACAAGACTTGTGCTTTGTATTGCTTAGGAGGCAAGACAGAACAGTCACAAGGAAAGTCCCTTTTTTTTTTACATACATTATTGCTTGGTTTGAGTGTCTTTTAGGAGAAATTTTGAACGTTTTAAGCTCTCCAAAACCTGTAGCAAGCCAAAGCAACAGAAGTTTATCAGCTCATGGTGCTGAGTAGGCCTGTCTCTTCTGCATGACCACAAAGAAAGAAAGAAAATTTTAAAAATCAAGAAAAGTGAAGTAATTTCTTTCCAAATACTGCATGCACAACACCCATGAGAAGAGGAGCTGAAGGAGAGCTCTGGGAGGAGGTTTGCCTACTGGACCCTGAGAAACAGGGCGGTCTCCACCTTAGCAAGTGGGGAAAACCAGATAGTGCTAAAAAGTAGAAATAGGTTGGGGAAATATTTAAGCCAGTAGGTTCAGGAAAGCAGGAGAGAAAGAGATGACAAAGCCAGATGGGGCAGTGTGCCCTCCCAGGTTTACGAGAGGGAGAATTCCCTAGTGAGGCAGCTAACCAAAGCTCTTCTATCTGCATGTAAAAACAATTTCAACTGCAGTGGCTGCACTTGAAAGGCGTTGGCTGCTTCAACAAAATATTTCCTGTGGGCTTGATGTTGATGGTCCATATTACCTTCAGGATCATATGCAGGCCTGGATCCTAAAATGCTTATATGCAAATGCAAGAAAAGTCAAGAAGAGGAATTAGAAATGACAGCAAGAAAACAGTGACTAAGCCGCATCACTGAAAGAGGGAGCCACATGAAAATGGCCAAAGCTGCGCACTGTTTAAAGGAACGCAGATATGGAAGGCAATGTTTTCCTCCTTTGATGTACAAAACTAAGGCGGGGGGAATAGAGGTTGGATGCAAAGACCAGAGGGAGAGGAAACAGAATTACAGCTGAAAATTAGAAGCAGAAGCCAAATTATTGGAAGAACAAAGACTGGATTGTCAGCTCAGAGGGTGAAAGAAAATGTGACAGTAAGTAAAATGTAAGAGGCCTGTTACAAGAGAGCTGAAGAAAATGAAAACAAAATGGCGAGGAATTTGAAGGAGAGCTTTTGAACTGCACAGACTACAAGGAGCAAGTGGTCACTGACAGATGCACGGGCCTGGAGGCAAATCCAGTCACTGATGGGGCAGGCATTTTTTAGAATTCAACACCTCACCAGCACCCCCCTGCTTCAACAAATAATCTGTTTTATTATTGCAGAAGAAATAAGGCCCTCAGTACTGAGGACTGCTGATTAACACAGCTAAAGAAAAAAAATGTTTAAATCAAAATGGAATGTTTCCCCTCAAACTATTATATGCACATACAGAACAGCATTACATAAGAAGTCAGATTAGGCTGTTGCAGTCCTCCCTCTTGGCTCCGTAACCTATGAATATACTTGCAACACATGGCTGTGTCCTTCCCACCTGTTCTCCAAATCTCTGCTCATGCACACATTGCATACATAATGGGGAAAAAACCAACGCATACGTGAGCAGCAACTGCCTTCAACGCAATCTGCATGAGATAAACATGACAGAGATGAGTTAAACACATGAATACACCGTGCAAAATCCAAGACTGTTTCTTCTGTTCAGAGCTCTGACTCTTGGGGAAATGCCAGTTTGAAGAACGTAGCTCATCTTCCTTGAATATCCAAGCAGCAGGGTTGGTGGAAATACAGTTTTCCTCTCCTCTCCTCTCCTCTCTTCTTTATATAGCTGCAACTCTGAATCTCCTGCAAAGTATAGGAGCATTAACTGACATACATTCGTATAGCTTTTTTTTTAAACCCAATAACAAAAAATAAGAGGCTCCTCCTGTGAATTTACATGTAGTAAGATTGTATGTCTTATTATAATCCGTTTCCCAAAGAGATTACCATCCAAGTAAGTTAAACACTTTGTAGAATATTCCTGTCAGTCCGGCGAAGGAACAGATGCATACAAAACTGAGTTTAACCTACTGCTTGCCTTTTTTTTTACACCAAACTTTTTTTTGTCTTATGTTAGATTCTTCGGTGACATCACACTGCATGATAAATGCAGAATGACTTGAAACACAGGAATGTAGTCTTCCAAATTGTCATCTGCAAACTCAGGTAACAAAAAGAAAGAGGAGAAAGGAGAAGGAGAAGGAGAAGGAGAAGGAGAAGGAGAAGGAGAAGGAGAAGGAGAAGGAGAAGGAGAAGGAGAAGGAGGAGGAGGAGGAGAAGGAGAAAAGAAGAGGAAGAGAAATGTTAGAAAAATGTTACTAGCAACTTTCTTATTGTTTTGGTGCTTTGAGAAAGTTGTGGCTAAAAACTTAACACCATTTTCTAATGAAATGTCACCTAAAGTATTCAGAGGGCTACCTCCTAGAAAAAGAACATACCCCAGACTACTGTAATCACTGTGGAGTATCCAATGAGATGATCCTGAAGGTAACATGGACCATCAACATCGACCCTGTAGGAAGTATTTTGTTGAAGCAGCCAATACGTTTTAAGTGCAGTCACTTCAAATGAAATTGGTTTTACATGCAGATAAAAAGAGTTTGGCTGTGGTAAACAAAGGAATGCATTTGGTATAGGGTAACTAATCACTGTAACAATCTGCCACTAACTGCAATACCACCTCTCTCTGAAAACAAAAAAGTTACCCCTAAACTTGAGAAAATTACCCAACTTTAAAGATAGTAATTCATTTTTCTTCAAGAAAGATAAAAAACCTCCCCCTTCAAGAAGCTGATAAGCCTGATATAGCAAAGGTATTTCTATTTAATAATTCTACAATACAATCCTTCCAAAAAGTCATAGCATAGGTCAAATGAACAGTATTCGTGAGACAGATTGAAAGCAGAAAAGAAAGTGGAGTTCAGGTTTAAAATAAAAAATCATTGGGATTCAGTTCGATGAAGTAATGGCAAGGGAGAATTCAAAATGTCTTCAATATTCTTTGGGTTGATCATAGCGCATTGACTAAAAATCAAAATGTCTGTTCCTTAACCTTCCAGAAAGGATTAATAACCAAGGTAGGCAACATGGAACAATATTAGTGGTTGCGTCTATGAATTTAGATATTCACACTACCATTCTGCATTTCTAACTTCATTTATTTAATGAAAGACTAAAATAAAGGCTGGTTGCTGTCATGGTTTGAGCTGGGGTAGAGCTGACTTTCTTACTAGCAGCTGGTATAGGGCTATGTTTTGGATTTGGGATAAGAAATAGTGTTCGTAGTGCACTGGTTGTTTTGGTTGTTGCTAAGTTGTCAAGGCCTTTTCTGCTCCTCATACCACGTGCAGAAAAAGTTGGGAGGGGACAGCTGACCCCAACTGACCAAAGGGATATTCCATACCATGTGATATCATGCTCAGTATACAAAGCAGGTGGAAGAAGAAGAAGGAAGGGGGGGAACGTTTGAAGTTATGACATTTATCTTCCCAAGTAACTGTTACGTGTGATAGAGCCCTGCTTTCCTGGAGATGGCTGAACACCTACATGCCGATGGGAAGTAGTGAATGAATTCCTTGTTTCGTTATGCTTGAGTACGTGGCTTTTGCTCTACCTATTAAACTGTCTTTATGTCAACCCACAAGTTTTTTCTCAGTTTTACACTTCCAATTCTCTCCCCCATCCCGGGCAGGGGGACTAAGTGAGCAGTTGTATGGTCCTAGTTGCTGGCTGGGGTTAAACCACAACAGCCTTTACATCAGCATCTCCAGCTACGCTTCAGAGGCACAATGTTCCACCTCCTTGTGGATGCAAGCAACAGCATTTTATTCCCAAGCAGTTATTTCTTATTTCCAGCGTAAACAGAAATACAACCACTATGTAGCTTAGTATGTGTGTATAACACTTCGTTATAATTCTTCCCATATTGCCACCAAGACAAAAAAATCAGTCTCCTGGTACCCTGTGCCTGGAACCGTATTAGCCTCTCTATTTGCAAGCAATGAAAAGAACATAAAATGCCATCTTAGGTTTGGAAAAAAATGACAGCATGTGGATGACTGATTTCATAAGAGGAACCCTAAAATATAAACCAAGCAGCTTTGCTAGGAGGAATCCCATTCTAAACAGGCAGAGCTGATTCATCAGTTTGCCTCCTTTTAACTTAATCACTCACTCTCGAAGTGTTAAAAGAACACCATGTTTTTAAAAACAATGAGGAACTTATTAGTTATGTCTACATGGCATTTTCAGTACTGTCATTATCTTGTTCTGCCCACACTTGGAGTGAGCTATAAGCAAGTGAGCTCTGAATGAAAGGTAGATAGTCATGCTTGCATAAAGCTGGGCCCAAGCTAATAAGCCTTGCTGAGAATCAGATTTTTTTTGTTGCTGAAGGTTGGCAACACATTAACATGGCTATGTAGCTTCCAGTAAGGCTATAGCATCAGTGAAGTAAGCTCATGTCTGCTCAGGGACAGACTGGGGAAACAAGAAAAGCAAAACAGAGGGGTTTATTCACTACAAACAACAGACTTGGTGCCTCTGCTGCAGTCATCCCCAGTGCACCAGTCAGCATAGTCAACCTGCTGTTAGTCAGGAAGCACCAACTAATCCTTTTACATCATGTCTCGGGGAGTGTGGAGCCATATGACAGCTTCCAGAGTCACAGCTCCGCCCCTGGTCTGCTCCCAAGACAGTCCAGCTATACCCCAAGGCTGTTGCAGGGGCCATGTTATAAAGCTAACAATTGGCTTACAATTAGTCTTAATTTTCCTCTACCAGCCATAGATTTGGTCTCTTTTTTTACAAATATTGTAATGAAGGTGATGTGAACGCTTAGTAATCCTGATTTACAAGAATGACATATTATCCTTTCCTAATTGCTATTCAACCCTAATTGTCTCCTTGGAACACGTACCTGATCGAAACAAATTTTAAAGGCAAGAACCAGAGCAATGGATTGGGATCTGAGATCACTGAGGATAGGGCAGGAGAAGGTCTGCTGAAGTTGGAGGAGGTAGCAGTGCGAGAGAGTCAAGTAAAGCTAGAAGGGAGGCTCTACGATGCCTCTGCTTCTGTCTGGAAACTCCATAGCTGTAACACCAGCTCTGCATCTGATGTTAAAAAAAAAAAAAAAAAAGTCACTCTGGAGTGTGAGACACCACATGTCAGAAGTGTACTGTGAAACATATGTTCATGTTTTCCCTTTAAGACAGAGTATTTCACATTTCATTTTTTTATATATACTTTAGATTACAGATGAATCTATTGTACCAAAATACTGGCAGCTGCTTTCCAACATGGGAGACTGCCTTCCACGTTCAGCGAACTCTCCAAGCTTTTGACTGTAAAACTTTTGAGCAGATTCTTGCATATTGATATTCATTACCTGTACAGTTTACATAACAGACACACAAACAGCCCAATCAATAATATCAGCTCATATTGACTAGCTATTTCTACCCTGGAATAGGAATGTCAGGCTTCAATTGATTCACATTCATGCACTGTGTAAACATAATTTAAAATTAACATGTACGAGCTAGAGCTCATGCTATTATTACCGTGTGGAGTAACCTGGGGGATGCACCATTGCGCACAGTTGGTGTACTAGACAGACCTAGTCAATAAAATGTAAGGTATAATTTGCCACGTAAATGTCCCCTAAACTCCAACTGCTGCTGGCTACAGAGCCATAGCAACAGTCCATTCTTGTGCTCGCACTGGTAACTGCCCGCAAGCTGCAGGAGGGGCAGCGAGAGAGGGTACGAAACAGGGCTAACCAAGCTGGGGCTGCTCGGGAGGAGGAGCCGTGGCTGCAGCTTAAGGAAGTCGGAGGAGGGACAGTGCCTGGGACAAAGGGATGCTCTGGGTACCAAAACACCTCTCTCTTTGCTCTACATCACACCGAAGAAACAGGCTCCCACCCACCTTGCACAACCAATTACAAAGAAAAAGTTAGCTTACACGACGTGGTCTAAATATTTGTACAACTTCACGTCATAATCGGCTTTTTGTGCTGCACATGCTGGGCTTTCTGCACATAAGCCGTAGGAGTGCATCTCAGTTTGGGCAAGTACCAGGTTCCAGTTCAAACGAGCAAACTCTGAAGACCCAGGAAGACCCCACTCGCCCTCTCTCTGAGTGCCACGAGTACCACCCTCGCTCTTTCCTCCCCAAGCACCTGTCGCTGTCTGGTGACTTTGTCCTTTGACTGCCCCGAGGAGAGAAAGAGAGAGAGAGGTGTGTGATCCCTTCTTTACTTACGGGCGACTGAAGTGTAAGTAAGGCCCTTTCCCAACATACAGAGGAAAAACGCGTCTGAGTAGTGCAGTCCTGGGTTTAGTAGACCCAATGCTGCTTAAACACACACACACACACATATTTCTGAGCTTCTACAGCACTTCTTTCAGCCCCTCTGCTGCTCAGTGCCAGTAAACATCACTTGATCTGCAAGCAGAACATATATTAGAAAAAAAAAAAAAGGAAAAGGAGTTCCTTTGGCAGAAGAGAAAAAGGCGCATCAGCTTCTTCTCAAGTCAGGACCAGACCCTGGTCCTGCAGCTCTCCAGTTACACAAACAAGTTTCACTGACACTCTCTGCCGGTGATGAGAGGGACCATATTTTATCCACCAGCACCCTGATGCTGTAAGATCTCTGTGCCCTACATTTTTATCTATTGAGGGCTCATCATCTAGTGTTTTCAAGGAAAAAAACTGAAGCTTAATGATGAGAAGAAAAAGATACCATAGAGCAGCTGCAGCTGTAATTGGCTGAAGGGCTAACAAATGACCTAATATTCTACTAGCTAGGATTTATCCAGCTGCTCACTGTTCTGATTAAATAGGACTAATCCATCAGACGAAAATTGGTTTGCTGGTTCAAGAAATAAACTTACCTATTTCTTAATTTTTCTTTAATTTCATTATTAGAAGATAAAGCTCCACTTCTCTAAATCTAATGTTTGTTCTAAATTATTCATGGATAATTTTGTAAATTAACACATAAACCTACTCCTGTGGATCTCTCTTATGAAGCCGCTGTATCTGATCTTTATTTAAAGCTGTGAATTAAAACAATGCACAAGATGAACCACTAAAACTCCCAGACTTTTCTCTCAGTGAACATTTCATACAAGGTACAGAGTTTTTTCTAGTATTTGACCTCTGAAATGAGAAGCTACTGCAGTTATAATTAGCATTTGATTGATCACAATGTATACGTATCATTGTTCCACTTCTGATAAATGCTATGCTTTCCAAGATGAATATGCCCTATTAAATTGTAATCAACATGATTTTTTGAAGTCCTTTGGTCGCCATCATCAGAAATAATATAAAAGTAATGACTGAACCTTTGACAGGAATGTTTTCTCCTAGCACTGTCTATGCATTGGTACTGTAACCCCAACTAGGGAGAAACAGTTGGTCGCTCACAGGCAAAGAATGCACAAACACATCTAGAGGGCAAATATGTTAAATCTTAATTAGTTTACTTACAAAGCTGCAAAATCCACCCCTTGCTCCCTCCTTCCCCCAACTCGAAATGTTACCAAAGGTTCACAAAGGCTTCACAGGGCACTGTATTTCAGTCCTCTCTCCTGATTCAACTTCTCAGCATCCTGCCCTTAAATCCTGGCTGGCAGACAGCTCCCTTTTCCCCTGAACACCTCAGTGCGAATGAGCCAACCACAAACCAACTTGGAGTATTTTCCATCTCATCACCATCTTTTCCTTAACCTTCCTCATACGGAGGAGAATAATGAATCAAAGCCCCGACCATGGTGCTATCAAGAGAACTAAGACCTTTAGTATCAGACATTGTACTACAGTATATTACACAGCTTTGGCTAACATCGCTGTGCTTCAGCAAACATTATGGGTCTAGTGCCAGTAAACATCACTTAATCTGCGAGCAGAACATATATTTAAAAAAAGTAATAATGAAGGAGAGAAAGGGAGAAAGCAGAAAAATACAACAGTAGAACAAGAGTTTCCACTTAGAGAAGAAACTTGTTATGAATCCACTTAACGAGCAGAATGTTCCTTTTCCAGTGACATTTGTAAAAGCCAATTTCCAACGCTGCATGTCTTTTTGCACTGAAATACATGACAAATCTTTCCTATAAAGTCATTCAAGAGCTTAGCATGCATACAAATAAACAAGAAGTATTCACTGTAGCAGCACATCCTTTTCCCCGTTGCTCAAATGACCTCCATCAATATCACGTTTCACTTCTGCTCCATACGCCTGAGGTCGTGTTTCAGGGCTTCACTCCCTATCCGTGCAGAGATTGCCATGGCTTCGGTTCTGGGACAGTTTTGCTATTGAAATCAGGAAAGAAAATGGAAATACTGCAAGGTTCTTCAAATCAGACTAGTGGAATGGACCCTTAAAAGAAATGAAAGGCCAAAGACTGACGAGTTTATGAATGTAAGATCCAACTTACAAGTCTCCTTCATCTACAATAAACACTGTGGTTTAGCTACCAGAGAAATGGAACAATTATCAGAGTTCTAATGTGACTGGTATTTCACCAGACGGCAATAGCCTTTACGAGATCTAAACGGCCAGATAAAAGATCAGATTTTGGTGGAGTGCTGTTTGCTGGGTCTGACAGAGTACACTTACAAGGTGCACATCTCGGCGTTAGAAGAGTTCACTGTTTTACTCTGTTCAAATCAATAATTGCAAACTTACTACAAAATGATTGTTTGTAAGTATACAAACAGCCAAAAGAATAAAAGAAAAGAGTGTCAAAATGTTTGTTCTTAAATTTAATTTATATTCTTGTTAATGAATCAAAAGCGCAAGTTTTGAACAAAAACCCAAACTGGAACCTTGTTTGGTCTGATGTCCCATGTGCTCAAAAACTAAGGCAAAAAAAAAAGGAAGATAACATTAACAAAAGGTGCTATATGCATAAAGTGCAACTGAACATTACTACTGGAAGAGCTGTGTATAGATAAGGTCCTTGGGAAAGAATCTTAAGATTTAAGCAACCTACTGTCTTGCCTGAGGGACCCAATCACCAGCCACGGGTTCATTTCAACATTTCTGACATTTGGTCCTTAACTCTCTCAGACATCTGGGACCCCCTTGGGACCAAGCCCTCCTGGCAGAACAGGAGACACGGCGGCGGTTCCAGGGAATGGGTTTTTCCTGGGTAGAGTGAGCATTTTCTAGTATTAAAATTGGTGGTAGTCGGCTCCCTGCTAAGATCATTCCTCACTACTCATTTTCATCTTGCAGCTTACATGAAACCTGTGCTCTGTATAAGGCTCTGAAAAGCTGATCTAAAAAGAACTGTCAAGGCTTTTACCATCATAAGAAACAGAGGCTCATAAAATTGTGGTTGTTAAGCCTCCCCAGTCAAGTGAAGCAGGAAAAAAAATACATCTAAAGGTTTTAGTAAACACATCTGAATTTGCCATCTTGGATAACTGAGTACTGCAATAAAGTGCCAAGTAGAGACTAATACATACTTACATGCCACTAATTTCCTGGTTTCAATAAATCCAATATAATAAAATTGACAGATGCTGTTTTACCTACTCAAGTGATTCATGAAGGGCCTGAAACTGTAATGCTGCAACAAGATATGCCATCTGTGCTAGGGTTTGCTCTTGTTTTTTTTTTTTTTAAATAAAAAGAGCTGACAGTGGTGACAGCACATGATTTGCCTTGCAAAGCTTGCCACCTTTGCCTACAGAGGTAAGAGAATTATTGGACTTGGCTACTATTTTCCTATCCATTATCTACTTAGATTGTTATTCTGCAAATGCTGAAAAGAAAGAAAAAATAAATCAAAGAAATAATTGAAATTTAAAGCAAAATTAGATATTTTTTCATGTCTCTTTTTAAAATTATGTTAATTGGCATGCATTTTTAATGACAAGATTAGCAGCAAGTAATAAAAAGTCAGCAGGATCTACACATGGATGAATAACAACACACTAATGATAATTACATAAACCTTCTGTGTAGTGACATGTGGGTCAGGAATTGAATTTGCACTCTCAAATTAAATCATCTATCAGAACCCCACATCATCAGTATCAAATGCCACTGGTAGGTTTCATTCTCCCGTATTCAGAGTGCTCTCATAGTTCTGTTTGTTAACATCCAATAAAAGGTTATGTTTCAAGGCCAAATCTTGATACTTAATGGTACTCAAGAGGAGTGTTGATTGCAAAAGGGTAGCGACATTTGAGTTTCAAAAAAGAGCTTTTCTCAAAAACTTAGAGAAAGTAATTTCTACTTTATATTTAGGCATTTATAAAAGCCTTTCTGATAAAAAGGATCAACTTAAATACATGTGTTTGTAGTTATATACTGGCATAACTGCCTTGCTGAAATGGGACCTTTTTTTAAGCGGGTGACTTCAACACTGAAGATTTAAAGACTGAGCAAAGAGTTTCCGAATTACTGAGATGAGGCCAAACAGAGAATGATTGAAGTCAAATGCAAAGGTTGCCTTTAGTTTCAGAGAAAATACATTTTTACATCCTTTGTTTTCAACATAATGTGATATGCTTTCTTGTCATTATAAAACAAGCTGACAAAGTAACTGAAAATAATTCTCATAAAATCAGAAGAACACAGTGTTTCCAAACAGGACTTTATTCTGTGGTACCAGGAAGCATTTGGCATAATAATTCACATAACATGGGCTGTTTGGGAGCCCTGAAAACGGCATCCGCTCTATTTCGCTTTAGGCACAGGTAGGCCAAGGGTTTGCTTACAAAGCCTGTGGTCCTGAGCTACACTGACGTATTCAAAATAAAAGCTAATCTAATACCTGTTGTACTGAGCATAGCTGGCAGCATTTGGGTAGCTGGGGGCTGCATGGGAGAAGGTCATGAGCTGCCCTGAGCTATGTCCAGCCAGCTTTGAAACTGGTGTGAGCAACCCATTGTCTGCCAAAACTTCAACATCAAAGGAGCACGTGGTGCCTCTGCTCAAACACGTTTCAGAAAAAGCAGCAGCAGCAAAGTGCAGGGGACACCTAGGGAGATGTTCTTGGGCAGATGCATGGAGGAGCCACAAGGAAGGAGATATTTTGGGTAACAGAGGTGACCCATGTCAGAGTGGGGACAACCTCAAGGGACTGCAGCCAGGGGTGACCCATGCCAGGGCAGGGGCAGCCCTGAGGGACTGTGGCCATGGGTGGCCCTCACCGCAGCAGGGGGAAAATATGCAAAAAGCAAGGAGCAGCAGAAGGAAACCATGAGGTGCAGGACCTGCCTGTGGGCTCAGAGAATGAATAAGGAGGGACTGAGTGTAATCCACAGCAAAACCAAGGCAAGATGACACTAAGAAGAGGAGAGCACATACGTTTGCCTTAAGACAAGCCTGGGAAAGAGGAAGGAGAGTGGGTTACTTAAGTATTCGTTTTCTCGTTTATGTCCCCCCAACAATACCTGAATCAGAAGATGGTGTCAACTGGCTGTAAATCAACTCAAGTAAAGATTCCCCCAGTTGAGACTGTTTTGCCCATGATACCCGTGTCTCTTCAGTTGTAGTTGTTGAAATAGAAAAGAGCCAGTGAAATGTCCTGTCAAGCTTGATTTCTAAATTTACAATGGATGATGGAGAATCCATCACAACTCTTGATGCTTCAGGACCTCTTTACCGTTTATCAGTTTCCTGTAATTTTTTAAAGTGTATATCTTAAATTGTCCAGTTTAGTTTCCAACAATAGATTTTGTTACACCTTCAACAAGTAGAGCGAGCTATTAATAATCTGTGTGCAAGTCACTTCTTTAACTGCTTTCAGTATTTAGATTGATATAAACCTTCAGAGTCTTTTATCTTCAGATTTTGTAGTTTTTAAATCATTCTACAGTTATTTGGCAATTTTTATCAAGTTTTCAATATTATTCACTAGTTACAGACACCTGAATTGGTGTATTTTAGTAGCAGATGCACAAAAGCCAAAGAAAGAGGTAATACAATCTCTACATTCCAATTTAAATCTAAACAGGATTGTCTATTGCCAACAAAAGATACACTAGTTTGTTAAACTCAGTCTATTAAATTTGATGATTACACATGGAAGGGTAACACATTTTTAAAGCCTTTTTGCTTGTGAATTTTACCTTGGACCAATATTTGCTGTGTTAATTTGATAAGCTGTTACTCAGTTTTCATGGAGAAAATACAAATTTCTTTTCATAGATAGTGTAGATAGATACACAAAAAGTGGTGAAACCATATTTTCTTGAAAGTCAGATTATATTCTTGAAAGCTCAGCATGATTCTCAGAAAGTATAAATGAAAAAATGGGTTAATTATGTACCAAAGTGCAATATGCATTTAAAGGTAAATAATGGGGAAATGTAGCCAGGCAAATATTTCAAACAAGATGTAAAGAATTAGGATTTTCTTCTCAGAAAAACCTGTCCAGTTATTTTCTATTAAACTAGCTATATTAAGTATGTATAGATCATTAATACCACGAATGCATGCAATCTAATAATCTAATAAAACACCTCTCACCTTTTAGATAGTTCTTGACAAGGTCAGAACTCCAACAGGATAACTTCTGATTTTGAGAAGTTATTTTTATCCCGAAATACTAATTCCAAATGTCTTAATAGACTTGAGAAGCCAAAGTTAGATTCCTTAGCATGAACTAGAGAAAAACAGATGATTAGCCAAATAATATATATATATATCTTTAGATAGATTTAGCTATCTGCACTTCCACTTAAATAACTTCCTTGCATCCAGTCACCTCTCCAAAAGCAATGACAGGCATCAAAAAAAGGAAGAGATGATTGAGGACGCTTGCCTCATTCAGCACTGTGTTTCAGGAGAGGCAGATTTATATTTACTAGCAATTGCAGCTAGATGGCTAAAGGAATTTTGTGTTAAATTAATTCAGTCCTAAAGTTCTGTGCCTTTTTGTTGCTTTAGAGCAAGTTTTACTGGAATTTACAGATCTCTGAACTGTGGATTGATTTTTGCTTTTATCAACAAAATCCTATACAAACACATGTTTTATAAGCATTGTTCAGGCTTACTTCTCTTGGATATAGTATATATTGTGTTCAAGCTGATTATTTTTACCAGAAATGTCACCTGGGCTCTACCCGTAGTTACCTTTTAAGCATGGCAAGCACACCGTGGAATCCTGCTGGCTAAATGTCCTTATCAGGTGTTCTCAGAGGCCAAAGTGATAGTTTTGATTCTTTCGCAAGCCAAGATTTCCGTTCAACGAAAAAAAATCACAAGTGGGCTGATGCATGACCCCAGTATGGAAATGGGATGTGGACAGGGTATGTATTCAGCAGCACTGGAGCCAGATGTAAATCTTGGTGACCAAGACTGATAGATTGATTAATACCCAGGAGAACAAATCCATTGCCTTATATAACTTGAATAAGAGAGTCCTGAGAAAAGCCAGACAGTATGAACAGGATGTTCATCAATGGAATCTTCCTTTTTTGTTCTTCATTGAATGTTCTTTCAACAGAAAGTGGTGGGATTGTGCTTTCACACAACTCACGTAAGCCAAGAATAAAAACTATTTTGGTGGGACTCGTGAGACTGCATAAAGAGTTTGGGGTTTTTCCCCAGTTTGTAATTGAGAAGCAAACAGAAGAAGGATATTCAAAAGCTAAACAGTAAAAAACAGGAGAAGATGACAATAATAATTAATAACTAGTACCATTACTACTTATAAATAATAATGAATAATAACTACAATAACAATACTATTTTCTTTATTGTAATAAAGTTTTAGTTTAGTGTTAGAAGGAATATTTTTCCTCAATTTTTTGATGCATTTTTCCATCTGACATCTCTGGGGACACAAAATTGCAGAAACAGAAATCAAACAAAGCTGATATGTGTTTTTTATGTACTATCATATACTGAGGAGTCCTATTCAGAGACTGGAATACAGTGAAAAGTCCAAAATAAACATAGGAGAAAAGGATAGTCCTTATGTTAGAAAGATGAAATTAGAAAAAAAGAATAAGATCCTGTTCCTGTTCACAAACAGAGGAGCTCCTTGTTCATCCATGCAGAGCTTCTGCTGACTTTGCTTGATTTCCTATTTGTAGAGAGGGACCATTCTCAACCTTGGAGTAAGTCATCCTTGAAAATCAGCCAGCTTACCTGGACCCTTCTTTTCTCCAGGATACAGTCCCATGGAATTCTCCCAAGCAGATCCCTGGACTTCTGGATGTACAAAAGAATCACCCTTCATCTTAAACACATCAAACTGTATTATCCTTTGGAGATGAGCATCACTGGGAGATGAGGACTTGTCTCAAAGACCAAACACCCCCTGGTTTCCCCAAAATGTCAGCAGCCAACAAGTATTGAGGAAGGAAACTCTGAGAAACCAAAAGAATTTGAGCAAAGGCAGCAGACGTATGAGACAGAGTACCACCAGACAAGTCAGAGCAGTAAAATGAGAAGGAAAGTAGATATGGAGGAGATACAGTCTGAGGGTTAGAAGAGGAACTGCAGAAAGGTTACATTTGTGAGACAGAGGAGAGAGAATGAAAAAGTGAGAGTGTTGACGCTATGAATGTTCTTACCTGGGGAAAAATCCAATACTGAGATTTTGCAGAAGATAATGAAAATTTCAAAAGATTTCATAAATACTAGAGAAAGGAATTCTTTTCTTGATTAAAGCTCTCCATTTTCTTTCTACGTTCTGTGAAGTAAATTCTGGCTTTCAGAAGTACAGACTTGACTAACATGCCAATTTAGAGAGAAAAAAAGAAGGAAATTATACTGGAATAAAGTTCAGGTGATAGATGTGTAATGCTGAGGCCAACCACATAAGCAAGCCACACCTGTATTTCCCTCTTCAGAACATAAGGGTGCTAAGATGCTGAATAAGAAAAACTACTGGGTAACGCAACAATAAGGAGAGATCATGAATAAAATCTGCAACTATGTTAATCTTACACTTACAGATTTTCAACACAACACCGTAGCAAATGATAGAAGGAAGCGTACACACTTAAGATCAAAAAGCTAAAAAATTTCTTTGCACAGACTCAGCCCCACTCTTAGGGTTACCATATCACCGCCTGAGTTTTTCAGGCTAAAAGCATGCCTCTAGCACACATGCAGTGAATCTGATCTGCCCAGGATCCAAGAAATTTCCTCATGACCGAGGTATGCCTGTAAATGTGATTAATCTCAAACTGTATGCTTGTGCCTTCCCACATCATCTGTGCTACTCATGCATTCATGAAACAAACCCTACACATCTCAATGGACACCTTGGCCGCATCTACGACTGTAAATCAAGAAGTGTCCGGGACTTTTGCCAGCACTTAAACACGACCAAGCCTGCTAATACACGGTAGGAATATCCTCTGCTGAGGTTCTGGCCTGTGCCGAGAAGCACCATCCCAGGACAGTCCCAAGGCTGGCTCTGCCCATTGGCCTGAGAGCTCACAAGCGTCCCCAGGCACAGGTCACTCAGGAGCACAGATAGAGCCAGCATGACCTGTTGGACAGCAAGGAATTTTGAGCAAGGTCCTTCAATCAACTAGGGTAATACTTTACAGCAGAAAAAGAGGACTTTGTCTGGCAGATAGGCTCTGTAACTAGGATGTAAATTTTATGCATAACATACCCAAATGCATATGTAATTGAGAAGTAATGGTGATCAGTAGCACCTACCTACTTTGGGACAGTTTGTGTGCTCGTGCTGTGTAACAGATGCATTCCCAGTTAACTTCAGCGTGAACATTGTGAATTCATGCCTTTTTCAGTGAGAGCGCAAGTATAAAGTATTTTAATAACTTTGAGGATATAAGCAGAGAGACAACTAAATAGTAATAATTTCAAAATACGAGAAAAGATTATTGTGTAAAACCAAGCACTTTAGTAATAAAGCCCTATCACTTAAGCAATAATAAACCTACTTCTCTATGCCATCAATCTTCAATATAAGAAAATCCACATCTATAAACCCTATACTTTTTAATAACATTTTGCATCAACCAGCAGAAGGTTTACTTTTGTGGCACAAACAAGGAGTGTTTACTTTTCTAAATGTCTGATTAGCATTTTTTTCTTTTACACTCCTGCATCTGCCAAAGCCGAGATCTGTCCTGCTTGGTAGAATGATAGAGAATTTATTTATTTTCCGCAACAGCCACTTCTTGGCGAAGTGACAGGGGGCATTACTGCACCGGGCTGATAGCAGCAGCCGCAGCGTGGGTTTTGCTGCACTTTGGCTCGATGTTCAAATTCGGGGTCCTTCTGCATATGCATGTCAGTTCCAAACAAATCTCCATCTATTCTAAGGAAAAAAATTAAAACATAAATAATGCCAGTGGGTTTCTTTCTTTTCTGGGTACGTGCTTTGAATATGACTGTTCCCCCAATAAAGAGATTTGCCTTTGTGCACTTGTAATGCTTCTGCACGAGATGGCCCAAAACCATAGATTAAGGTTAGAGGAAATAGTTTCAAGCTCCTTGACAAGTTACAGAGCTCTTTATGCAGGTAAAACAAACACTAAATCGATCCTATAATTGTGAACTGGCACCCATTTACGCTTTCTAACATGTGAGCAAATAACTACAAGCTGTATAACCACAGAAAATCAGTCAAAAATACTAAAGTCTGTGAAATGTGTAGCAAAGTAAGAAAGCACAGCAGATTTTAATTCACTGCTTATGACAGGTGAACTAGTCCTTTGAAATGTATATTTTGTACAGTGTCTAAAAGGGATTTAATCTATTATGTTCTCCATTTTTAAAGTATACAAACATTATGCTCATTATTACTTTATTGTTTTACTATAGTTAGTATTTCAGTTCATTTTCTGATATTCTGTATGGACCTTCTTTTTGCTTCAGGACTAGCTTTAGCTTGATAAAAACATGCTGTGGAAAAGCACTGTTTTCTTCATAAACTGTCTTTATGGTCTTAATCTCATAGTTCGTCTCTTGTATATTGTGTATTGTTGATCTTGGTGATCTTGAAATCCATTTGATCTTTTAATTTTTAGAACTTCTTAATAATGGTTGTTAGGTATTTTAACATTTAGTTTAAAATTACTTCATGGGCTTGGATTGCCCAGGCATTTTTTTTGTGTTTCGTTTTCAGTTCAACCAAAGTTTTGAAGAAGCAAGTCAATCTTACTGCAGAGAAGGGATAACTCTAGCCAGAGGACAACTATTAATAACACTTCTTTCCTCAAGGAAAGGTAGTACACAGAAAATGGTAACCTATAGTACAAGCATGGAAGGGGGAAATCAGAAAGGCCAAGCACAAAGGACATTAAAAACAACAAAGAAGTCGCTCGTTAAATACATCAGCAGTAAAGAGGAACGCCAAGGTGGCAGTTGGCCAGCTACGTAATGGAGAGGGAAAGACATCCCTAAAAAGGTCAACTATAATCTGATAATTAACATAATTGGTACCAGAGACAAAAGCGTACTGTCTCAGCCTTGAATAGGTTAGAGGGCACTTGTAAGAGCTATATGTTTTCAATGACGTGGGCATATCAGACATCATTGGAAGGCATTTGAAAATGTGGCTGATACAGTCATGGGGCCCTCAGGAGTTATCTTCCAGAACTTGTGAAAACGGGTGATGAAAGGAAGACTGGGGAAGGACAAACATAATGACTGCCTACATCTCAAAAGAGGAGGGGTGAAGGGAGTTAGCATCATCAGCTCCATTTCACTCTCTGGGAGAATGCTAACATTTATAAGCACCCTCAGAGATAAAAAGTAAACCAGCTACGGTCAACATGAATTTGTCAAGAAGCAGCTGGGTCCACCCAGCCTGACTTCCTTCCATGACAGAGTAACAGGCACCGTGGACTGAGGAGCCGTAGATGCCACATCTCAATTTCAGTAAAGCTTTTAGCTTTACAGAAATCTTTTTATTGAAAGCTTTTAGGTTTTTCCATGACATTTTCATAAGCAAAGCAGAAAACTATGGTCTAGACAAAACTATGACCCAGTTAGTGAAAAGTGGGTGGGAAACCATTCTCACACAGCCACAGTGGCAACCATAGCAGAGCCAGTTCCGGCACAGCTCCAGTTCCTTCCAGCATTTTAGTGAATGAGATGGGTGACAGGGCAGCGAGCTCTGAGTGGGAGGCTGGGCTCGACGGCTGACTGAGGGCCCTTCCAACAGGAATTATCCTGTGACACTGTGGTCCTGTTTCCTGAACTTGCAGGTGATACCTACCTGGGAACTACTCCTAGACTGTTGGTGGCCAAGATCGGAATTTAAGATGATCCTAACAAGCTCAAGTTGTGATTTCAAAGCTTAGGATAGCACAAAGCACTGATAAATAGAATATTCTACACTTAGAAATAATTCAGCATTCAAATAGAGAATGGGGAAGAAGCGGCTAGAACAGTTTACTGGGAAAGACGCAGGGGTTACTGGGACCTGCCTGAGACTGAGTCGAACAGGCCGTGGACAAACCAAACACTGCTCTGGGATACAGGAGCATAATTTTAGCCCCTAAGGCATGCAAACCAATCCCACCTCTCTGCTCAGCCTCAGCTGAGATAATGTATTCACTCTCAGGAACTGAACAGCAAAAAGGATTTGAACTAACTGGGGAGAGTCCACGGGAGATCAATGAAAATGATAAGAGGTTGGAAAACATGACCTATAAAGAAAGGCTGAATATTAGGATTGTTTAGCTTAAATGATGGAAAACCAAGGGAGACAAATTAACTGCCTAACTATCTAATAGACTGCTGGAAAGAGGAAAGGAAAAAGTTATTTTCAGTGTCTGTGAAGTGTAGATAAGACTGAATGGGCTGAGACAGCAGCAAGGAAGATTTAGGTTAAGTATTAGGACAAGCTCCCTAATTGTAAGAACAGTGAAGGGCTGAAACAAACTGTCCCCGTGACGGGAGGCTCTGCAGAGTGGGTGAGGCACACCACCCTCAGCAGCAGCCTGAGCTTGCTGTGGGACAGCAGGGACAAGTTGGCCTTCAGATATGTGGCAAGCCTATGCTTCAGATTCTATAACATATGAAAAAAATCAGCCTTCGTTTTGCAGCACCAGAAATACCCTAATATTTAATCCTGATTTAAGCGTACTTCACAGCCCACTTTCCTAATGCCTTACTCTCCTTTGGTAGTCCTTAAATATAATTTATTTTTTTTTTAACCACATCACAATCATCAGATGCCAGAGAGATGAACCCCGTGTGACTGACACCTCACACATATTTCTTTGTATTCCTGCAAAGCGTTATTTAATTTTCTGCCTAAGTCTCTATAAATCCTTTTTTATTAAATATTCAGGTACCATTGGCACTAGTGTACATATCATTCCTCTTTACTGTCACCTACACACTTCATAAAGATCTTGATATTATTTCTCTGAAAATTTAGAAGATGCAGAATGGAGAAGGTCTGTTCCTCAAGTCCAGTAATCCTCTATAAAGTCCCGTGAATCACATGGCTATTTTCACTGTCCTTTCATTAGATTTTAAAGGAATCTAAAAGACAAATGCATATTTTCCCCACCCAGATTAATTCTGTTCTAGGTAGCATGACATGCTTAATGGAAATAGGTGACACTGTATTTCTAGATTACTTTTTGAACTGTCTTACACAGAGAGGAACATAAATCAGACTTGCCTGGCAGTGCAAGCAAGGACTTTCAGAATCAGGAAACTGAAGCAAGGCTCTGGAATTCCTACTTTAGGAAACCAA
The DNA here is from genome assembly GCA_013398815.1 of Ibidorhyncha struthersii. NCBI lineage: Eukaryota > Metazoa > Chordata > Aves > Charadriiformes > Charadriidae > Ibidorhyncha > Ibidorhyncha struthersii. The sequence goes on along the minus strand of VZSZ01005263.1, from coordinate 162,954 downwards.
AACAAAGTCCCTTAATGTGAAAAATGCTGAACATACAGTAACTTTTAAATTTCCTAACCAGAAATATGTGAAATACCTTCAAACAGCCATTTTTAAGAACCTAGCTATCAAGTTCTGTAATTTTATCCTATCAACTAGCTGTGGATCTCTTCCTTGAATATTTAAATTTCTCTCCCAATTTAGAGTTACAAAGGATGTTCTTAGTATTTGCAATTCTATACAGATACTAAAATTTCAAAACAATTGACAGGATCACTTGTCCCAAAAACATAACTAAACTTCTTTTTCACTGGTCTTACGCTGACCCTCTCCTTACCCATGTTTCTTTTCAGTGAGAGACGATCTGTGTTGGCTGTGTTCTCCTAATGCTCTGAGGACATTTATTTGGACTTGTTGAACTGTAAACGCTCACTTCTGGACGGAACCCAGGACTACGGTCTATTCTGGCTGCTATGGGTCAGCTCCTGTTCATGCTCATTAAAAGATCTGAGGCTTGGATTTTTTCCACTCAATAACCTAAAGGAAGTCAAGGAACCGATGTTAGGATTATTGCATTTTCACAGCTAATTTCATTCTTTTCCCTGAAGACTACAAATCACGCTGCACAACGCATAAGTAAATGAGTGAAGGGTGAGGCACTGCGTACAAGTCTCCCCACCATCCCCCAGATTTGCCCCTTTAAAAGCCAGAAATGCACATATCACTAACAAAGATTCTGCACGATGGATGCTGGGCTGAGAGCTCACAATCAGGGGGCATTAAAACCTGATTTGCAGGATGGATCTGAGCAGTTGGGAAAGAAGCAGGAGCAAATAAGAGCATTTACAGCAAGGCCCGATATTTTCTAAAAGAAAAAACGCGTCTCCTTCTGTAGCTTAATGTCATAGTAATTTATTTACTCAACATAGCAAGTTTTCTTATTAATAGAAGTCAATTATCCAATATATTCAGCTTATTTTCAGATGTGCATTTTCAATCCAGGATCTTAAACTGTGCTCTACACTGGTGGTATATGCATGAGGATGCTCAGAGATTTTGGAAGAAAACTCTCATCTTTTTGTTAGAAAGATGCAGAGGTAAGGCTACAAAGACTATGAGGCCAGGACAAAGAACACAGAACAGAAGGGCTTTAGAAAGGTGACCTCACATTTATCAAGGGTGTCATCAGCTTCAAAAAGTACACTCCAGGCATTTTTTCCCCATGGACATGTGAAACAACTGTTGGTTTCACCACTGCTGGTGAGTCAATAGGCACCTCTCAGGCTGAGTGCATGAACGTTCAGTACTTAAACAACGGTCATTTAAATGGGATATTACGAAGTCCTCTCATCAGTGTCTGTTGTCTATTTGTAGAGTACCAGTGTCCAGGTGTTTGAATTATCTCAACAAATGCTGCTTTATCGATGTCTATCTTAATCTGTGTCTAGCTTAATTCCCATAAAAAAGAGCCGTACTAATAACGTACTCTGTCTCCACAAGCAGGTATCAGTGCCTGTGACTCCGTCTACATTTCTTATCATGGAAAACTGTCTCCAAGGTGGTGGTGCACAAAGGTATTGCTGTTTGATCGTCCTTCAGCTGCAAGCCATGTCATCTGACAAAGGCCGGGCTTGATAATAGCACACCCTCTGCACACGAAGGAGTGATAATGCCTTCATGCTGATTTGTGCAGTGCCTCCATACAAACAAAGAGCTGTGTTGCTGTCTCTCTTCATCCACGAGCGGCAAAGGAAACAGCAGGGGAAAAAAAACAACCCAAGCGTGCCCTGGCTCTGGCCTGGGGAAGAATTTTTTCCAGCGTATCAGTACTTCACTTCCATAGACTGCACAACTCAGACAGTGCTTTCAAAGGTTGCCAAAGTTGCCAAGCGAAGGAAAGGATGATGTGAGCTTCAGGGCATCATTTCTATTGAAAGCCAAGTTCCAGGACTGGGGAAGAAGGAGGACTTGTTTTCGCTACAACTAAAGCTCCACACTGAGGACAGACAAACCCAGAAACCCTATGTATTCGCGGTTGTTTTCCTCTGTGCTATGTGCTTTTGCTGAGGGACAGGAAAACTGAGGAGACTGAGAGCACAGCAGCATGTTTTCGCCTGATGCCATCTGCTGGCTGAACTGGTTCGGTAAGTCTGGGCTGACCTAGAGAGAGCACATGGATTTAAAAAGATAAAAAAGACAAGGCTTAATTTACTAGTACTTATAAGGTCCGTAGCAAACACCACAAAAAAGCCAAACATTTATTTTTTAAGATCGAATAAAAACGTGCAGAAATATTTTACAGGTCTTAAAAAGAAGAAAGATGGAAAGAAAAGGACAAAAGTTAATATTTGGCGAGTAGATTTAACAAATTGATTTGCATTCCATTGCTTAGATGAAAACTTGTGAAAAGAATTAGCTTGAAAAGCTATTGCTGCCAGAAGCAGAGCTGGTCCCTGATTTTTTACAGCTCCATGCAGGACAAATATCTAAGCAGAACTTAATAAGTTAAATGATCTGCACGACACTACTAGCTGAGGGAGTTTGCAGGTGGGTACTGGGTGTGAAAAAAGTCATTGGATTATAAACTACATATGGTGGCACTGTATTCTTTCTGGGTTTGGACAGATTTTAGCAGAAGGGGCTGCCATTTGCTGCTAACAAGACCCTCAGCTGGTACCACATCTGAAATAATACTGACAGGAGGCTGGACAAAAGATGGTGTCCAGGATGCGTTGCTCTGGTATTTCTGAGCAGGGCTATGAAAAAGCTATTTGTTCCCCACCCTCTACCACTCACATCCTAACCACCAGTACTCAAAGCTCTCTTTGCAGAGTAAAACGATGAAAACTTTTTTTTTTTTTTTTAAAGATTTTTAATATCATGGCTATGGAATTTCCATTTCAGAAGGCCTTCCAGACTTCAAAAGATAACTGATTAATGTAACTTGGACTGGTTGCCTTTTGTGTACTATAGGCATTTAATTTCTTCTTCTCTGGGCATGAGAAATAAAGGACATGTATGCCTGGATTGTTGTTGTTGTTAAGCATGTTCTGGATGGGGTAGTACACAGAGGCAAAGTACTAAAATACACCCAGCATTAACTACCACAAACAATATAATCACTTTCATCCACAAACTATTCTACTTACAACAACTTATTATACAACACCTAGTTTTATTTTACTAGTATAAGATGATGAATATTTGAGTTACATCAGAAGTCATTCAGACTACGTCTTACATCATTGTCATTTAAAGATCCTTCACAAAGGACCAGTTTTTCTCACAGTTCTATTTCACCAACCTGTACATATAATGGATGTGCACAAGCAGGGTCTCCTGCCTAAGGCACTGAATGTAAAATAAATAAACAAATGACAAATATTATTTCATCTCTTTATTTTTTTTTTCAGAATATTTTAATATTGAAGTCCAAGTTGTTATTTTCAAGGGACAGGGAATGGGAAAAGGAAAGGGAGAAGAGAGAAGTTATGAAGACAAATTATTGTATTTAATTTATGGTTTTGTGAATGGTCGTTTCTGTAGGAAACAAAATGTTGTTTTCTTAAAAAAAAATAAAACAAACAGCACCATTAAAGAAAGCATGATCCCTGAATTCTAAACAAAACACTGTCCTGAAACAAAAAAAATGCTAAAATGCTTGTTTCACCCAGTCACGTCTGGTGGGGTAACAAAGCAAAGCATAACAGCATTAAACTGTAGCAATCCGGCTGAAACCAACTACACCCCCTTCTGAAGATTCAGAGAACCACTTTCCGAGCTTGTCCTGTGGGAATAATAATTTCTTTGGTAGAGGACTGAAGGAGGGTATTTACTTCACTGAATGCAGATAGAAAAAATATCTATGCACGTTAGGGATCTCCCCAATAAATCTGTATTCTCATGCATGTTAGGTATGAGTGGATTTCACATCGCTGTTATACTGCAGGAGTAATACTGCCCTATAAAGGCATAGAATGGCTAATGTCGAACAGATGTAAACATTCAGAATACTGACAAAAAAAAATACATACACACAAAAAAACCCTGTACTGAAAATGTGAATCGAGTTAAGTTTCCGTAAAGCAGGAAAAATATTTTACAGCAGTACAAGAGAATTATGGCAACAAAGTAAAGCACTTTTCTTGTAACATTCATGAACAGTACAAATACAACAAAGTTCTTCTACGGACTAAATTATTCTTTAACTATCAAATATAGTACAAAGCGAAATATTATGTGCTATAAAAGAAGCAGCTCCTTAAATTAGACTAAAAAATGCTTTTTTTTTCTTTTCGTTGGTTTTACAGTGACAAAGCATGATGACTGAAGACAACAGGATTTCATAGATTCAGAAACATTTAGCTACACAGGTCCATGATAAATGCACTGAATATTTTGTTGCTTGCCCCCCAGTGTTCTGCAGAGCCACAGGAGACGAACCGCTGCGCTGCTGCCAGGAGACTGCGGAAGTCATTCAGTGTTCAGAGCAGGGCCATTCACGTGTGTCAGCTAAAATGATCCCTTTTGGTGACACTTCTCAGCTCATCTTGAGTGTTTATCCTGGTACTTCACCACACCTTGGAGAAACTGCTAAACCAGAGGCTACAATACCGATTCTGAAATTGTGCGTGTGTTTATAAGGGGAAGGGGGTGCAGCATAAGGTAATTTTACTTCAGAAATTGCATTATAAAGCACCATATGCACCAGCTTAAAAACTGTGCAAGGAATTGCAGGGCCCTGAAAAACCATCTGCACGTTCTGTAGCTTACCCTGACAACATGCACCACCCTCGAGAAGAAAAGTCTATAGTACAGAGAATATACCTTTTGTTTTATGGCTCAACCTTGATTTTTGTCTTTTCAACATTATTTCGTGTACTAGACCTCAGCAGATAAATAAAATGCAAAGAGGGAGCATCCAGTTCACCATTTCTTAATTATTTTGTTTTTTAAACATTATTTCAAAGGGAATTTCTGCTTGGAAAATTAGTTCAGAACAGAAACACACAAACACACACACTGCAAATGCCCTAACGTTATCTGCATATCTCACAGGTATGCAATCAAAACAATAAAGAGGGAGGAAAGAAAAAAAAGAGTGTTTCTCCCCCTCACCCAAAAGTGCTGCTCCAGGGGTAGGAGTAGGGGAACGATTTTGGAGATTTAGAAAAAAAAAAAGGTAAATTATACATGCTGGACATTGGGACACATATGTACGTACACGCAAACACAGAGCAGTGTGTTCTTAAGCAATTCTTTCACCACTTTTCAGTGCATAAACTATTAACACCCCACGGTGCAAACTGCATGGTCATTAGAAAACACAATGACATTTGGCCTGAAACCTGGACAATTAAACAAAAAAAGAAGTCATTCAAAATTAAGCTCTAAGTGTGACTGTGTTCTTATTGAAGACTAAGGGTCACTCTTCCCCAAGCACTTGTGTGATACCAGAATCCAAATAAGGTTTTCAGACTAGGATTCAGGCAGGCTCCTCTATCACTGCAGTTGCTTTTGAGTATTTTAATACCCTAAAACTATCACCTGTAACAACACTTCACAACTGTTGCAATCATATTGGTCAAATTTATCTCTGGTGCAACTCCAATGACTCAAGAATGAAAGGAGTGGAACTGCACTATGGAAGAGTTTGGTCGGTTGTGTAATATAACATAGCACCATCCAGTCTAATGCCATTTTAAATAACATTTTATCATGACCTCACACATGCAAGTTGCAATCCTGATACAAAAATGACAGTATGACATGAGTGAGTTACCTACCACATTAGTCACACTCTTATCCTGTGAACAAAGTAACACTATTATGTGGCCGGAATTTATTTCTGTATTATGTCAGTCGATACAAGAAGTATTTCAAGATGCAAGTACAAACAAATATTGACTTATGTGCTGTGGAGAGGAAAACCTGAGCTAGAAATAAAGATTCCAGCAGGCCTACATAAACACAGGTTATTCGAAGTCTAAGACTGGTTGCTCTCTTTAATTTAAACAGAAGTATCCTACCTCTACCAAGTATAAACACAATGCAATACAATTCCAATACAAAGGCTCCTCAAATATTAATTTGATATGCACTAACTGACTACACTCATGCTTACTCATGAGTATTTTCCAGTCACTGTTTTGCCAGCAGCTGGCGTAGCACTGGATGCTACTTTTCATGTGGTTACTTTTAGGTTTTTGCTTGGCTGGCTTATTTTCCTACCAGAAGACCTGAAAGTGCCAAGAAAGAAGCCTTTTCTTAACTCACATGTCATATTAAGGAGCACTTTTGTATAGCAAAAATATATTATTGTATCAGCAACAAATTTGTTAGTGTAATTATAAATGGCCTTTGTACCACACAGTGTCAAAAATAATATTGATATGTTGCTAATTACAATAAAAGAGAACATCAAGGTGCACCATAGAGCTTCCTATGACAGGAATGTTTGTTGTAGATATTCCAGCTCACTTTTAAGACAATAAATGGCATTTATCATGTTTGTGAAAATGGTCCCACCAGTAAATGTGATTCCTCCATTCAGTAGAACCTCACTAATATGCACCTGTGTCAGGGAGGCCACTTACAGCTTATGAATGAGTATGCAAACAAAGATCATATTAAAAAAGTATAGTGTAAAACACCATATACTTTTTATTTCCTAAATGTAGTTCTATCATTCACACTAATATTTGAGAATGCAACAGTAAACTGCATCACAAAAAGCAAGCAGTATTACATCTCAAACGTTCGTACTACATTGCTCTCTGAGAACTGTGGAAGGAAAATCAGTCGTCTTGAGCAGACTGTAAGGTCTTTGGATTAGTGAGGTTTTACTATAATGGTAAAAATAACATTTCTCTCTGATGCTGACATTTGGGCAGACCCAACCACATACTGGCAGATGGATGACTTGCACTCCACACTTTGTGTTCTTGAAGTGGGAGTAAAAAAACACAAGGTATTTTCATCTCCCCAGCAACTGCATGTGCTTTATCCCTTTATAATATTTTCCTTTTAGGTGAATAGGGTCCCAAAAGTATCATTTTTCTTCTCTGCTGTTATGGTGGCTAGCGCATTTGGAATGCGGCTATAGTCTTAAATGTAAATACAGTACTGGATAAATACTGAAGATTACTTTAAAGATGCAGTATCCCTTTAAAAAATGCCTTTTTGCTTCCGAATTTCTAAAAGGTAGAGTTTCCTTTGAGAAAAAAAAAGTCCGTGTTGTAAGTAATTCTAAGAATTACTTTAAATGGCAAAGCTCTGAGATGTTATTTAAATAGAGTAACTCACATAAGAGGAAAAACAACTGATAATCTAATATTCAACCAATACACAATTAGAATCTTTCCTTATTCATTCACCATAAGAATGCATCATTTTTAGGCCACAGTAAGGCTAAAACATCCAGAGCCTATCACATAACTCCGACCCTATATATATGTATTTGGGACTGACAAAATGAGCGGACAGATTAGAGACAAATACAAATAAAGAGTATTTGAGTGGGAAACGGGAAGAGAAAACAGGTTTCTAATTCCCAGTAGAGAAGTTATTTTCTCCAGAATCTACTGAAGCCAATGTGATTCCAGTGTTGGTCCCACTAACCCATCGCATATACAAATCTTTCTCAAGGAATCAACGAGAACAGATGTTGAGTAAGATCTGAGTTCCAGAGTCACTGGCAGGCATGGAAGGAAACTCCTCTAACAATCTAAATTCCCCTTTTATTTTTTGCTCAGGGAAGTGACTATATTTTAGCCCTAGAAAGTGAAAGTCAATTGAAGAAAATCCTATCAGCAGAAAAAACCGCAAACTTACTTACAAGCTACAATGGCCAACACCCCACACCTTGCCACTACCTCTCTCCAAACGGTCGCTATTCAGTGTGCTATTCATTCTGCATAGTTACTCCACTTCTTGCAGAGTTATTCTTCCACTCATCTTTAACCTGCAGCTTGTATCAACTATCAGAAAGTGGAGAAAAAACGTGCTGCACTTTGTGCAAATAAATAGAAGCTACGAATGACATGCATTAATGCCTTTTTTTTAGCACAGCAAGAGAGATCATAGAAGCTGCAGTAACAAGGCTGTTTTTTTTAAACTACTTCTACTGGTTTCCTCTTCTTCCCAGAAAATGGCACTCAGGCAGGAATAACTAAATTCTGAAAGCACCACGTGGAAGGAAAAAAAAAAAAATTAAAAAATCAATCAACTAATTGCAAAACATTAGTGGCCTAAACCGTTCCAATTTCTCCGTTCCTTTGTCCTGTTCTCCCACGCTGATAAGGGATACTGCATCTTTGATTCAGTTCCTACCGTACAACCAGACAAGCTACACACAGTTTGGAAGGCCCTATACAGTCGTCATGACAGAAGGCTCCACAGCCTTTGCACACGATCATGGCTTTCAGCCTGCACGAGCATTTCAGTTCCAGTTCATCGGCATTGCTACTGTCAGCAAATTTCTGAACCGGGATCGGGGCGTTCTGGTTAGACAGGCCTGTGGCAGTGTTCGAGCCACTTCCTAAAATCCCAATCGATTTCTCAATTGCAGATGCTGCTCTTTTGAAGCTTGTGCTACCAAAGTGTATTGTTGGGTAATTTCCACAGAGCTGCTGCTGCTGCTGCTGCTGTTGCTGCTGCTGCTGCTGCGGGTGCTGCGTCTGTATTTTCTGAGCAGCGAGTTGGGGAAAAGGCTTCTGTGGCTCAGAAAGTAAATAGGAAGAGAAATCTGCATTTTTTAACGCAAACGCTTTTAACTGTTCTTTCACTTCGTTCTGATCATAGGAAGCTTGTTTCATGCCCAGTTCGCAGCTGCTGCTTAAACCTTCCTCAAAAGAAACAGGTTCAGATTTTATATTGCTACAGATGCTTGCTGGCTGAGGCCAACTCAGTCTTTTAGTGGTTTCCATAGTAACTGTCGGTTGTTTTTGATCAGAGGGGACTTCTGCATTTGGGTGAGGAGGGGGAGGAGGTGGCAGGGGAGGAGGGGGAGGAGGGGGATGCACTAACGTTTTACTCTGCAGAGTCTGAGAGGCACTGGCAATGTCATCACCTTCCTTAATTTGAATATTAGGGGAAAACACACTTCCTAGCCTCAGCTGGTGAGCTGCTGTAGAAATACTCACATCACCCAAGCCCTTCTGTTCCAGGTGTCTGCTAAAAGCAAACGCGTTGCAGCCAGGTGGGCCTTTTGAAGTAGTTTGCAACAAAGCTGCCGTAGGAATGGGGCCTCTCGCAGCCATGGACATTTGGTAAAAATGCTGTCTATGTGAGGTACTAGCTTCTGCATGAAAGCTGCCATTTTTATCAATGTGAAATAAGCTCTGCTGGAAACTGCACGAAGGCAACGGCCTCTTCTGCTGCTTGATCTCTGGGCTGTGAGCGATTCGGCTCTGAATGGCGTGTTTGTTCAGCCACTCCTGCTTAAATGGCTGACCATGCCCCAGCTGATTCATGCTGGAACTAATTCCACAAGGAGCCACTTTAACATCTGTGTCCATTGACACCTTCCCAGGCTCACATTTAATTTGAGCATGCTCCCCTACAGTCCTGGCCATCCTCTTTTTCGGATGGTTTTCACGCTTTCTGATTTGTAGCGGGGCTATGCTGCCTGCTGTAAATCCTTTACCATCTGGATTAGGCGAGTTGGAAGGATGTTCAACAATATTTCTCTCGGACACTGCTGTTTTACATACTGAGGTAGTTTGCAAAGGCAAAGGAAGCCTGTTAATTTCTAGTTTGGCTCCTGATCTGGGCTGCGGCAGCACTTTCTCTAAAGGCAGATTGCCTTGCAGTAACTGTGTCACTAAAGGATTGTTGGCCTCCACTGACGACAAGCGACAGCTCGAGCCCCCGGCACTGGTAACTCTCTTTAAGCTTTCTGTTGTCAGGGACAGGGAGTCTTCCATGGAGTCCGCAATGGATGTCTTGGAGGTCTGTGGCGGCTGCGCACTCGTTGGTATTTCTGCAGCCTGCGCAGGCATTTCAGGTCCTGTAAAATCCTCAGTGTCCATTCTGAAGCACTTGTCAGATTCATTAGTTTCTGATTTAACGGGAACAGCAATGCTCGTCAAAAGACTCCTGGACTGCAGTTCTGACATTTGTGTGTAACTGGAAGGTTCAGTTTTGACATTTTTTAAGCAGTTTTGCTCTGTGTATTCCTTATGCTTACTGGAGTTAAGATGGCTGACCACTGGCTGGTCTGTACTCATTGCCTCTTCATCATGCCAACAAATTCTATTGTTAGTGTTATACTGATTGGCACAGGCAGCATCTGCTTCATTTTTAAATGCCGAAGGACCCCTTAATTGCTCAGCAAAGCCTTGGCTGGGAGTAACCACCTCAATTAACTTATCTTGAGGAGCAAGAGGCACTTCTCGAAGACTTGAACAACCTGCCTGCAAGTTCTTGCTGTCTTGCTTTGCTGTAACGGTGATAAAGCTGGAATTGTGCTCAAGGCTTTCATTAGAGACCACTTCAGGCCTGCTTATGACAGACACCTGAGGACAGGCTATACTTTGTAAGGCAGCTTCTGTCCGTACAGGTCTGCTTTGCAGGTCAATGCCGTTCTCCGTATTTTCAATAGAAGAAGAAAGCGACAGACTGGAATTCAGATTTGTAGTGTGGTCAACAATGACTTTGCAAGGTATGGACCTATTCATGACAGTTTGTGTAAAGCTCACCGGCTGAGATTTACCAGAGAGATCCATTCGGTTTCGCGCTCCAGAGCTTTTCTCTAAGAGATCAGCATTTAATTTAGTAGCATTATCATAAGAGCTTATTGTCACCATGTTACTAGTAAACATTGAAATGGGCGGCCTTGCAACAGAATCTGCTACTGCAAGAGTCTCACTGCAACTTAAAGCTGACCTAACAGTAGTGTGAATGGAGACAGTGCTTTGCTCGTTACACCCAGTTATGGCTATCTTATCAGAAGAAAATCTGTTGGTAGTCCCCACTGGGGGAATCAGTACAGAACTACCAGAGAGATGATTTGGCAAATTATTTGCAATAGATGAAGCTGGCACAGTGGCATAATGACTGGAGACTGCGTTATTCGCATTGCTACTTGGTATCGGCAACCTTTTGTCATCCATGGCATTTGGTAAGACTGTACTGTCTATGGAGACCGGTACATTACTGTTATCAATACATTTTGGTCCAACGGTTATGCATGGAGTATCAGCCCCTTGGATGGTTTTCAGCATATTTATATTACAAGCTGAAACTGCTGTGTTTGCACTGTCAACAGACATTAAAACAGAGGATTTATCAACAGAACTTGCAAAAGAAAGTTCTTTAATTGCTCCAGACATAGCAGTGCTGCAAACAGACACAGAGACTGAACTTTTATTATAAAGCACTGGCACACTGTTACTTTCAGTAGAGGTAGATGAAATAATTTTCTCACACAATTGTGGCATAGGTATATTTTCATCAGAACTGCGCACAGATATCTCAGTAGCAGTTTCTGGTAAAGTAGCTGTGTTCAGTGACTGCTGCAATAAAGTGGCAGTCTCACGGTGATGAGCTGACTTGTTGCTAGGGGACCTGCAGTTAGGATTAACTATAATGACACCGGTAGAACCTTCAATCTTTGTGTCAGTAGAAGCTGGTATCTCCAGAGATGAGGTACTTTCCTTTGAGCTGAACTGTGACTTTGATTCTTTATTAGTCTGGAGTAAATGAGCTCTGGCTTGATGCTTTGCAAATAGCTTGGCCTTTGTTTGCTCCTTGATGTGTGCCAGTGTTCTTGTTTTCCCACCTTCGCATGGGGTCCCCATTGCTCCAGAGACTATGCTTGCAGCTGCTGCCACAGCTGCTGCAGCTGCAGCTTCTCTTTGGGCTCTTGCTTGCTGAGCTCTTGCTTTGATATCTGCAAGAGTTCTAGCCCCAGTGTTTCTCCCACTGCTGACCGATGTACTTGGGGAAACTCGAGGTTCTGGTTTAGAAACAGGTTGGCTTTTGATGATGAAAGGTGGTCCAATTTTTGAAAGCTGAATCTAAAGGAAGAAAAAAACCAATAGTTTAATTGAGATCACCAACTTGCTAAAATCATCAGCTGTCTCTTAAAACAGTCAGAGAAAGGTAATGAAGGGAATTATTGTGCAGTGCAGCTGGACAGAAAAATGCTAAGAATTAACGATATTTATACTACAATATTTTCTCATTCTCCAGCATGAATAACTGACACCTGTATTAGCCTACTCACGTTGATCCTTCTGACAGGAAGAAAGAAAGACTGAATGGGATGACAACATGATGCTTATCTGACACAATTTGTCAGACCTGTTTTATCTGCACTGTATCTAACTGAGAAGATCAACAAGCCCAGTGTAATGATATTGGAAAAGAGCCGACAACTAAGAACTTGCTGCAAATGTGTGAAAAAATAACGATCACGTAGTGCTGTTGCTCCTTGGTCTCCAATGACTAAGACATTAGGAACCACCTGTCTTTCCCTTATGTATTAGACAACAAATCTTGCCTTTAGATAGGATGTAGCGGTGTCTCCGCTGAGCCTGTTTTTCTAGAGTAGTGGTGTAAAAGAAGTGAATCATCAAACGATATGCCTTTCCCTTCCTCACTTGCAATTTTAAAAGACCTGCTTTAGTACATCCCTGGGATACCTCCTACACTACTGCACTTCAAAAACGAAATCCTCAAACCTACAAATATTAAAAATGCAAATATTATGATTTTAAATATCTAAAACTTTAAGCAAAATAATAACCTGTAAAATCACTGTAATTATTGGTATGTTTCCAATTAGGCACAGGATTAGAGCTTATGAGCCCCATGACCACTTTATAACGCATACAGTCTCAGAATACCCAAAGGTTGGCAAAAAAACATTTTGATTTCTTAAAAGGGACATGCGTTTACGGGCTGTCCACAATAATAGGACTTAGTGGTTAATGCCGTGAACTCTATTCTGAGAGGGGCTGAGAAGAAAACTAGATAGGATTTGTAGAAAAAGTAGGCCTAAGGTATGAAATGAAGTGAGAGCCATATAGCAGAATGATTTAGGACAATTGGGGTTCTTTTTCCTCTATTGATAACAAAGGATAGGGGTTTGTTGGTGAGATGACCCAAGCGCCAAATATTTGTTACACACAAAAATACCCAGAATTGATTGGAAAAAATTATTTTTGGAAAAGCTTGCCAACTTTTCAGTATTCTCACTCACTGGCTGGAGGCTTCAGGGAGATTCAGTTGGTAAGACTGTGCAAAACTGGCAGCATCTGATTTTCCATAAGACATCCGTGGAAATTAATAGTAAGATGGTAATGTAATATATAACCATTTATCTAACCATGCAACTCTGTGCTGGTCTGGAGGGCTGGAATACTTCACTTTTTCTAGCGGTTAAATTTTTGGCTCATAAATAAACACTGATGCCTAATATTGTGAGGCTTTAACATTTACATGAACATATTTTAAAGACTATCACAAATTCGCAATTCAAAAATTTTGCTTTCTGTTTCAGTAGCAACTTTTTTCAGTTTCCACTTTGCATCACCAGAACTGCTAAAGCTCTAAGTGCTTGATTATTTTTATTATTATAGTCATGACCTTTTTTTATTCCCTAGCGATCTATTTTCCTTTGTGCTTAGAGAATGATTAGAACTTATTTGGCTAGGTAGAGACCTTCCAAATATGAAAGAATATCACTAAACTCAGAATGGGCTAACTTCCAATTGCATCACTGCTCATAAAAATAACTTAGTTGAAATATGCTGCCGCACTAGTGATTAAAACAGTTAGCCTATTTGCCCTCCTGGCCATATTAACAATGCTCAGTGATTGCAGCAGTTAAAAATAAATGCAGAAAAGGGCATTTCTGAATAATCAGGAACTAGTATTGCAAAGTCAATGGCTTAAGTTCAGCAAATTGGATCTAAAGCTTGGCTGATGTCACCATGTACAAAATTAAAAGGGTCAAAATGCTGAGCCTACATATAACTAAATCTATAGATCCCTCTGTTAAGGGGAAAAAAAAACATAAAAAGCTTTCAACCGGAATTTACTTTCTTACATAGCAGAATGATACACATGACAGTGTTTGCTTAGCTGGTGTGTCCTTTCTACCTTTTACTTTGCCGTTAACAAAGGTATTCATACATACAGCAACTAGATACTTCCTCCTGACAACCAGGTCTCTGTTTTCAACTAATTCTACTTCAGCCTACCCCAAGCCCTGGGCTTGCAGAGGAATTTCCAACTATTCTGACTCTAGGTTCTCTTGCTGGATTAAGGGACTGGTTATTTTTCTTTGTATTGGTTATGGTAACACTTATTATTCATGCTTGCTGGAGAAGTGATCCACAGGAGAACAGGCAGATAATACAGTTGGGCAATTAGAAAAACAAGTAGCACTGTTTAAATGATGGGGAAGCTCTTGAATTAGATTAAGCCATAGATCCTGGAAAACTTTCCCTCACACAAAAGCAATTTTGTAGCAAAGACCCTGACTGAACATCTATAAGTGTATTTATATCAGAAGTAATTTGGCATGGGAGGAATGTCATAGTAAAGCAAAACCATCAGTACTAACACCCCTCACACCTCCACAAAAAATACACCATGCACTGTGTCTGCATGTAGTCAGTAGGGGGGAAATAATAAAACTTTTGTTTCCAAGTCAGCCTGTTTATTCATTACTTTACCTTAAGGGGTGGAACTCGGGGTTCTTCTCTGGGTGGCTGATCTTTATCAGATGGGCTCGTTGATGAAGCACTACGGTTAGGCTGATCATCATCTATTCTAGCTCTCTTCTCTTTGCAGATTCCAAAACTGTGCTGTTCTGCTGTCTTCCTCTTTGGGATCTCTGGGTCTCTGCTTTCATTCCTCACTTCAGGTGATTTCGTGGGTTCTAATGACTTGGAAGAATGCGAACTCTCTAGACGGCTTTGGGTGCTGCCCGTCAGCTTGTGAGATTTACTTCTGCACACTTCAGAGAATGTAGCTTTCTCTAGAGATGAGGTATATAGTTTATCATGTGGCTTTGATGGAAGCAATTCAATATTTTTGCCAACTGATCCTTCTGAGAAGATGGCTACCTCTGATGGCAAGAGTGTACCTTTCTTGTCACCTCTTTGCTGAACACTGTGATTTTTAATTTTGATCACCTCTGGAGGAGAGTGTTCTGGGATGGATGCAATGTAGGATTTCTCAATGTCAGAATGTGACTTACATGGCTGATGACTGAGGTTTTTGCTTTGGGGCTCTTCCAATACTGAAGTATCTGGTAAAATTGTTAGTGGGCCAACTTTCATATTTTCAGGGGCACTCTGCAGTTGCTTTGGCTGAACAACAAGATTCTCTTCTTGAACTACCTTAGGAATGACAGAGCTTTCTTCTTTCAAAGTGGGAAGGGAGTCTTCCAAAAAACATGGTGATTTCCTTTGTTGCAGAATAAGTCTTTCATTGCTTGGGGAGTTAGAAACTGGAGATGTCTCTGACGGAAGAGGCAAACTATTTGCCACAGATGTTTCAGAAGTTAGAAGAACAGAAGATACTGAAGATGTTTCTGATGTTAAAGGCAAATCAGACATTGGGGATGTTTCAGATGTTAAAGGTAAATTAGAAGCTGGTGATGCCTCTGATGTTAAAGGTAAATTTGACATCAGAGATGCTTCTGAAGTTACAGGCGAGGTGGACATTGGAGAGATTTCTGACATTAAAGGTGTGTGCAAGTTTTCATCACTGGCCTTTTGCTGAATATCACCTTCAATGTTTTCAGTACTGGACACTTCAGATGAGCAAGCTGTTTCAAGAGATGCTGGAGTACAGGGTTCCTCTGAAGTCGACTGAGTGTCTCCTCCAGGAGAGGCAATACAAACACATGGTCCTTCTGGACTTCCAGAGGAAAAGGAAGTTTCAGAAATACAAGCATTCTCAGACAACTGCTCTTCAGGGTCACTTTGAAGCTCCATATCCACTGCAATGCCTCCACCAGTGAACAAGGAGCCTTCCAGAGCAGCATTTTGCATTTCTGGTGCAATTAGCTCTTTTGCAGTCTCAGAATCCTTCTCTGCTGTATCACTGACAGAGTTTGTGGATGAAGCTGATCGTGCTGGTGATACGCAATCCTCCAGCTGATCTATCACAACTGACATCTCCTCCTGAGGGCTTTCAGACTTCAACTCCACTTTAATTTCAACGTGAGATACAGTATCAGTTACATCATTCATCATGACACAGGACTCAGTGCTGTCTGCAAGCTGTACTGCCTCTGTTTCTTCATTTGTGCCAGCTGGACTTACTGACTCCTCAGAAAACTCACGTTCTGTTTTATGGTTTTCCTCTGGGCATTCACAAATGCTTGTCTCAACCTCTTCAGCAATCTCTTCCTGAATGATTGATTCTTCAGGTATCAGTATATCCTCTGAGTCTGCGGTTAGATCCTTGACAGGAACCTGTTCCATACTACAAAGAGATGGACAGTAATCTCTCTCTGGTAAAGGTGGAATTTTAGTGCCTTTCTCTTCTTGGTCCTCAAAGGTTGCTTGCTTAGAAGGACCAGGTGTGCCAGAAGACTCACACAAAGAATCGCTTTCATCTTCATCATTGTTCTGCACTGCAGTGAGTTTCATTGATTCCCCTCTTGACATTCCCAATCTAAATAAAACCACACAAATTAAAAAGGTCTTTTCATCACAGACATGATAAAGGAATAGGATCGTCTTTCTCTCCCACATCTTTTATTTACAAAAAGGACATATTTTCCAGTTTAAAACAGTGGTTTGGTTAAGTGGTGGCTGACTAATTTATATATGGTTTTATATATTTTGGAAACCTAACTACCCAGATTTTCTTACCTGTGTTAAAAAACTTAAGTGTTTTTTTTAAGTAAGTAATCTATTACTAATTATTTAACTATTTGGCACTTCAATGAAGTAAAAAGCAAGCTACAGAGATTCACCATTACTCATACTCTTGTTTAAATTTGTGTTTTGTTTTTTTTTTAAACACCAGCACAACACTGCAATACTAATACAGCATGCATTGCAGAGGAAATACACAAATGTATCTTCTTCCATCAGTAACAGTTCTAAAGGAAATCTCTTTTTTTCTCCTACACCTGCATTTAGGGTCAACACAGCCAGCAATATGGCTTAAATGCTGCACTTCAAAGGAAAAGCTGCACCTAAAACTAATAAGGCAAAGCATGCGTTTCAGTTTGTAAGTTGACAGTCATTTCAAATCTATGATGAAAATCAAAATAACTCTACTTCAGCCTCATTTTACAACTCGAGTCAATTACAAAGATCTCATCTGACAGCTTGTGTGTTTTTGCTCTGTTCTTCCAGCAAACTAAATACTTCATTTAAGATAAAAGCTATTTCTAAATAAACAGAACTATGCATATGCTATTTATTTGATTTCACTATAATTAAAAATAAGTTTAACATTCTTAAGGAGCTAAAAAGACATATTTATAATCCATGCATTATCAGGGATGAAGTGTAAAGGAACTATTTCTACATGTAGTTCTCTTCTGAAGATTTTCTTACCTTTGGTCCTGAAAATATCAGTTTTAAAAAGTTTACATCAAAAGAATTAAAAAAAAACCCACAACAAAACAAAACAAAAGCCAAGGTTATTTTAAAAAATGTATGACATCCTCATTTCCTTCTACAGGTGTTCAGCATCTTTAGTTAGTTTTTCCAAGCAGACTTTGCGCCTCAGCAATTCCATAAAACTAGAAAATACACAAAAGCTTGACTGGAGGCCTTAAAGCAAATTTCATGGTCTTAAGGATCCTATAATCTAATTAACAGAAGTTTGATCTCTGTTCTCATTTCAATCATAAAAGAAAGAATAATATGGAAATAAGTGAGCATAAAAGATATTCAGAAATTATGGAAGCAAGATAACTTGTCAATGTGCAGCCAAAGGATACAAAGATCACGAAGGCCCATGTATATGCCAGCACAGAATAAACACGTAAAAACCAAAATCTGTGGTTGTGCATTTTAAAAATATTGAACAGATGCATTACAGTGATAGTTGTAAACGCAAAACAAACAAACAAACAAAATGAACAAAAAAAACCCAGCCTGGAATTGGTACCCCAAAAAGCACTCCCAGGGTAATTATTAATATTGCCTACTACTAGTCACCTAACATGCACAAAGTCTCCCTATGCCATCATTATGCTGAGGAAGGATTCTCCAGAGAGGTATTCAGAACAGCAAATTTACATCTCCCACCTTGAATGCCTTTCAGAAGATGTGCCTTTCTTCCATATAGACTGTATATTCCCTATATAGTCTAAGTTTAGGTTGTAAGTTTAGGTGAGTAAAGTTTAGTTTACCTAGGTTTAGGTAACTTCCTACCTCTAAAATTCCTTGTGTAAATGAGCAAAAGTTATCTTAGGAAAATGAGGAGGGGAAAGAAATCCACTGCATTACTGAAAACTGAATCAGTGGTCTATTTTCTCTAGCTGGCTTACATCACGAAAACATACTGCCTGATCTTTATGGAATGAAAATCAGCAAAGGAATGAAGGACAGGATAAAGGTGAATGCAACTGTCACACAGACACCACACAAAACCACACATTCTAGTAACATATTGAAGGGGAAGAAATGTAAGAAAAATAAGATAATGCAGGATTAAGGCTAGCAGAACGTGTACTGAATCTTAATCAGTCTTATGCAGTATTGGAAATACTACTATCTTAAAGAAGACACCGCAGTGAAGAAAAAAGGCTTTCAAAAGGAGAAGGCTCAAGATCAGCATGTTTAAGACAATCTCAGAGTGCAAGATAAACCACTGATCTATCATCTTCCTTAGCGAAAAAGACACCCAAAGTTTGCAAAACAGCATAAAAACATGAGGACAGCAGTAAACTGCCATCAGTGAAAGTGCTAAGGATGGGATTCAACTGATAAAGTAAGGGCAGTCAGTCATCAAATAAAAAAAACCCAAATAACTACTCAANTAAATCGGCTATAAAATTTGGAGAAGGTCTACCCAAAATTAAAGCTCTGATTTAGTGAGCTGGCAGTACTATCCTGACACATAACTCTCTCAAGAGTGGGAAAAGAAATAATACATTGAGACGATAGAGTATAACCCTTGCAATCCTGGGGCAACAAGCCAGAAGAATGTGGATTTTTGGCAACATGCATTAGCTGATCCTACATAAATGGCTGCAGAATGAAGTTTTTGGTTTTTAAAGAAAGTCAGAGGGAGGAAAAATGAACAACCATGAGGAAGTGGAAAGAGAACATAAATGGATGGAAGTAAACTACAACTGACAGTCCCATGATAAACAGCCTGCACAGAGGTAAGGGCAAACACAAGAAACACAATGTGTAGAGCCAACATGGAAGACGCACTCTAAAGCCTTTGAATGCCATGAACTGGGAGGTCTGTAAAATGTTCACAAAGATTCTGCATCTATGCACTTCTTCTGGAAGTGTAAGGTGAAACCTGAATTTACTTATGGTATATGAAAAGATCAAATTAGCATAAGTCAGAGCAAAACCACCACATTGACTGTAAAGTGAGCAAGTTAGACTGAAAGACAGATCCATTTTGCAGACAGTGCATGTGACAAATAGCTCAGGAAGCTTTCAAAATCTGCTACTTCAGTCTAATCAACACAGCTGAAAAGAGACAAAGCCCAATCATACTCAAACAAGTTTAAAAACCAAAGTGAAAAAAGGTGAGAGAACTTACACAAGGTGGAAACTATAGCAAAAGCTACCATTTAGTCTGTAAATAATCTCAAAAAGTACTTAAATCTGGCCAAGCAGCAAAGAAGTACAATCTGCCTACATAACAGCCAGGAAGAAGAATGCAAGTGAAACAACGCAAGCTGGGGAAAGGCCAGGAGGGACCAGATTCAAAACTGTAGTCAAAATGGAAATTATGTGCAATATGACATTTTGCATAACAATGCTGATGTCAGGAACCTATCAACCCAAGTGACATGTATCACTGCAGACTCAGAAATTATCTGCCAGCCATTACAGTGTCCAGCATTGAGCTAGCACGGCAGGACTGCTGGCTCTGTAGAATTATGATTATCATTGTCTGTGCATGTGACAGTCATTTGTGACTGAGGAATAGGCTTCAGCTAGAGTGAGGTGCTCATGCTTTGGCGGCACTGAACAACTTCTTGGGGAAGGCCCTATGTGAATACCTTACATAGCCCTTTCCGTCACGAAAAGTTGTTAACCAACTCTTCTCTTGACACGCATAATGAAAAAACATTATGTTCCTTATCTAAAAACCTAATTAATATTTTTTGATACTAAAGGGATCAACATCTGGAGTACATTGAGGTCTCAAAGCTGTTAAGTAAGAAATTAAGCACTTGACAATAAGAAAGTCTCCCATATTAAGACCCTAGAATTTCCATTATGTGGAATGTGTGTAGAACGTGGTGTAGAAACAGTATTCTCACTGGAAGAATGCACGTAGCAAGGATGTGCAAAATGAAATATTAAAATGGATCTGTCCATTTGCTGCCTTGTTTTCACTACATTTCCCAGTGGTCCAAGTCAGCGGATTGTGAGAAGTAGAATTGTTACTGCAGAAACACTTTAGCTAATGCCTTAATCTTTAAGCTAATCACTTATATGAAGGGTTCCCTGTGCCCTGGATTTCCTAAGTAAAAAACTTTTAAAAGCAAAGCTAAGACATCTCATGTGATGATGGTTCCCATGGCACAGTTTTGTCTGCTGAGTATTATGCATAAATTCCATTAAAACATATCTGAAAATAATTTAAAAAATCAGTGACTTTAAAAGAATTAGTTTTTATTTCATAATAATTAATCCTTTCAATACTTAATACTTTCAAAAACAGAGATGTAATTCTAAGTATTGATGGATTAACTTTTAAAAGCAATTTTTAAAAGGAAGATTCTTGAATTTTAAAAAGATGTAACTCTCCTTAGATTTTGATTTAAAAAAAAATGAATGTAAGAACTGAATCTTCAGCTGCTACAGAATGCTATCTCCATATCATCATCAATGAAACTGTGCTGACTTGTCCCATTTGTGCACCTGGAGTGATACTGTCTCATTCATTTTAGTCAAGGGCATTCTTTGCATTTCACTTACTTATAAAATTAGACTAGTCACTGCCACTTGCATTTGTCTCTAGCCAATGTTTCTTCTATGTTATATATTCTACTCCAGCAAAGGGCCATCTCAGTCAAACAACAAAAAACACTACTTGATTTTTGAAACTTTGCAACTAGCGTAGAAAAAATAAAATAAATAAAAACATACTACAGAAATATCTCTATTGGTCTTCTAGTCTGTAGAAGTCGTATTTATATTTTGCAGGAGGGGAGAATTGCCCTAATACTATCGTTTAAAAGATAATTAGAAATTACTCACATGCTTGGGCCTTGTGTCTTAAGCTCTCCTTGGAATGATTTTTTATGGATGAGAGTTATGAACCTTCACAAATGCAATTGTAATGCAAGTGGAGACACACCACTGTAATTCTACCCACAACTTCTTATGCTGGGGAATGACTGCCTTTGATAACTGCTTTATTAAGTTTTACAGCATATGACTGTGCTCTGTGAAGCAGAGAATTATATTTTCACTTCCTCCTAAAAAAAGATTTTAAAAAAGCTTTTATTTGCTTCAATACTTACTTTTCACCATAAAACCTTTCAAAGAATTTTTCTTTCCAAGGTTCTGTTTTCTTTTCCTTTTCAATCTCTTGTCTGATGCGCAACTGCATTTCTGGTGTAAATTCTCCTAAAAAACAAATACTAACATATTGAATAAAAGTTGTCAAGGATTAGCTTAATATGGGTAATTATAAATTACAGATACAAAGATGACACACGGTGATTTCTGTTATAGTCATCCAACAATTCCAAATTAAAATAATGAAAAACAAAAGTGTGCGTGAGATTTAATTTACCACATCACATCAGTATTTCAGAAGTGTATTGGTGGGATTTAGTTGCATGCATTTATGTTTCCAAGACTGGCAGTGATGAAAATGCATGGGTTTTTTTTGAACTGTCAAAACAAGCTGCCACAGCAAGCTGTAAAAATGTACACTAAATTCAAAATGGAATCAGCAATTTTTCTTTTGCTGGATTACTGGTGTACTACACTTCCTATTCTAAAAGTATTTCTCAAATGTAGAAACAGAGACATTCTTCATAAAAACAATTAACCTTTCGTAAATCTGAGAGCAAGCAGGGAGTTACCTTCTGCCAATCGCTGTTTCCACCCTTGTGCTGCATATGCGAAGAATTCATTATTTAGAGCAGAACTACTGAGGCGCAAAACTCCATCACTTCCCATCTAGAAAATAAGCCGACGGTAGCAGAAGATAGTGTCAGAAATAGCGTCAGCTAAGATTACATAAATCCAGAGTTCCAATTAAGGGAAACAGGGAGGGATAGGGAGTGGGAATAACAAAGAAAATTACCTACTACTACTAAACCAGCATTTTCACTATAGTCTTTACTGTAAAGGCAAGTGGGCTAATCCAGCATCAGTGTGCTCTCTTCAGTCATCAGTATTACTGATGATAACTCAGTTTACAACTGATTGATGTGTTTTAATCACAGCCCTCTATCTTGAGACTATGTCTAGAGCTATTGTGTACAATCAAAAATTAAGATCATTATTGTACTTGTGCATCTGCCTGGAATATGGTACAAAACAAATTAATTAGAGGTAATGAAGACAGTAAATACGCTCTTTCTAAATAAATCTAACACTCATGTTAGCTAATATGCTGTACTGGCAGAAGAGTGGATGACAGGTAACCGTAATAAAATAACTGGTGTAAACTTAGCACTAAAACTAAAACCAGCCATACATATAATTTTATAGGCATCAACAGTGAAAACTGTGGAAGAACATTATAATTATTTTTACTTTCTACATCTGTCAAACATTCAGTGATAAAACACCATTAAAAGTCTTAATCACAATATTTTCTGCAATAACTTTTAAAAGCAATCCAACTACTGAGCTTTCTTTTACCATAAAACTTAATGCTTATTTTCAGGCTGGGAGGATATGTCTGACTATTGAAGGAATTCTAAGAACTGCAAAAGGTAATTACATAAAACAAATTAGCACTGGGTATCACCTCTAGCATAATAAATAAACAGACAATAAAAACAAACTAGCAAATAAAGAGAGAAACATAGGAAACAGCAGAAGAGGTAACGTTACTAGAACAAACACTCCCACTATTTTACATCCTTTAAGGTAACTAAGACAGAAATGTTTTACAACACCATTTGTGATCTCGCAGTAAAAACCAGCACATTTTCCAGCATATTAACATGTTTTAGCTACAGATCCCCTGATTCTCAGTGCTTGTTTCAAACTGGAGCTAGAAAGAAGCAGATGTGTCAGAAACATTCAATGATATTTAGCTGCATCTCCCTCACTGAACTCTATAGTTCACTGGTAATACTGGCCCTGCTTTCAGAACAGCCTTTGCTAATTTACTCATTGCCTAGCTGACATCCTGTCTCATGATAATCTTGTAGGAGTAAACCATAAAGATGTGAAGTACTAAAAAGAGAAATAGAGTGATAAGCATGGACTCTGAAAACCAGGCAATGCTAAAGGCATTTGATTACAGCAAGAAAACAGTATGTACATGGTACCACGGTCCCTCAGCAGGATATGAACCTACACTGCTCCTGCCTGTGATTTCCTGCTATATGGCATTGTTTTGCCGATATGTCATAGATTTGCATTCAAGTAGGGTGGATATATAATGCTTCTATGCTTCTCATGATGTGGGCTGCGGAACACATGCATATTAATTACAGATAGGCTATGACTAATGCTGAAACTGGAGAAAAACTGGAAAGAAACAGTGAAACATGCAGCAGAAGCAGCAAGAAAATAAAATCAGTGAGATAAAAAAAAGGCTATAAAGAACATGTACTTATTGTATAAATCAAACCGTTATGACACATTATCTTCTTTCTGCACAAAGGAACTTTCCAGAAATATTTAAATTCCGGAATTAATTTATTAAAGTGAGATCTTTAGATACCAGTGACTCTTGCACCTAAACAAACAAACCAATATATGGTTGAAAACAGCACTTACACAATTTCATAAAAAGGTAAGACGAGAAGTTACAAAGAAAGGAATCACAAGTTCCTAAATAATTCTTTGTTCCTCAAAGGTAGGTGCTGAAGCTACCTTCAGTTTCAACATAAAAGGAGATGAAATAGTAATACCCATGCGTGTCAACGTAGGTTCTACTCCAAACTTCAGCAAATTTAAGATTTTATCCCTAAGTCTGACAGTGTTTTGCAGGAAAGAGTAATACAGACATGAAATTGTTATCATATTTAACCTCATTTAACTGCAGGCTGTCTCTGAAAGGCATTATCCTCCTGAAACTCCATTGCTTAACTGATGGCAAACAGTGCAGCCATATCACTAGCCATGTCAGTAAATGTCATAGGAAAGTAATAATTTTTTGACAATAATTTTCTGTTAAACCAGCAAGATGATCCAACTTATCCTAAGGTCACACCATCATTAGATCTCATGCAAAGTTGGAATGTACTGCAAAGGGTGGAAAGAGAATGGCGCTTTTCAGCAGCAATCCACATTTAGATTGCATTACACATAATATGAAACTGTAGCCAAGTGTGATTGAGCTATTTCACTAGGCAGCATAAATCAAGAGCATTATGAAGACTGCCAAGTTATATTATCATGTGAATACAAGAAGAACAGTATTAGCTTTGTTGTAACCCTGTTGCTATAAGGACACAAGAAAAGCAAGCTTTGTAGTAAGAGTTACTGCATCTTTTATTTTATTGGCTAATACACCTAGAAAAAAATTGCCAAGTTTTCAGGTGTACAATCTCTTATAAGGTGTGAAAAAGAAACTGCAAACCCCAAGCTAAATGCCAGCAAGAGGTTCAGTCAAATTCAAATGTTAACTAGTCCGTCCACCTGAGAGAAAAGCACAGGCTGGAACTTCAGAACAGAAGACAAATGTTAGCAAGGTCATAGGTAAAGTTCATTAGTTCTTGCAGACCAGAAAGAANCAGAAGAAAGCAGAAAGGGAGAATGATAAGGTTGCAGTGGGTTACTTAAGAACAACAATTAGTGTAGGTCAACTAGCAATGGAACAACACATCGTTTGTGAACTGCATCGGAAAACAGATGCATGCTGCACTGACCACTTTAGATATTAACTGTAACAGCTTACAAATATTAGGGAATTATGTTCACAAGATCAAAAATATGATGTTAAAGATGCTTAAATTAAGAAAAGTAAGAACAAACTCAAGAAGAAATCACTGGTGACTTCATGATAGTCATTGCCTTTGATGAACTGGCAGAGGAGGACCTTTCCTGAGACCTGTGTTCATGGGACCACACACCTCATGGAATATTTAAGTAGCTGAAGAGCCAATATCTAGACAGAAGAGCATATAATGATACAGAAGGTGAAAACACACTATTTAATTAGAGGACAGTCTTCCAGTGATCTATTTTAACAAGATATGGAAGAATCATTTCAGGCTAAAGCACTACAGAGGGATGCATGAAAGTAGTCATCATTATCTAGACTTGGTACACATAATTTAGGCTAAGAGATAGCAAGGGAGAAAATCCAGTAAATAAAGAGTTGGCCAGCCCCACTGACTATGCCAAACTTGCTCAGAAATTTGAGATCGACAAAAACCTGTGCTGAGAATGGAACAGGAAGAATTTATTCAGTCAGTTAAAGCTCAAAGAGAAAAGAATGAGGACAAAAAAGCTAAAGGAACTAATAATGGCCAAAGAGAAAAGTGAATGAGACCCAAATTTTCAAAATGTTGTAAGAAGAAAAAAGCACTAAGCAGAAAGCAGATGCACTACCAAATGAGGAAAACAACCCAAACTAAACTAACAAGAAGTTCAATCGTTTAGCTATTTTTGATTCATTTAAAGATTTCTACACATGTGAAAAAAGTTTGAACAAGTTAAGACAGAAAACGAGCAATTTCACATCTAGTTGTTTTGAAAGAGTCTATCAGAAACAACAACACTAACAAAGATGTTTTAGTCCTTTTCTCAATACCCTAGTCATGTGAAATCAGGCTGACATTTTTTCTGCTCTGTTAAACTTGGAAGGACTAAGAGGTCTTCCTCCTACAATATTAGCTAACAACCTCTACTGAATTCTTCTTTTCTTACCTCACCCAGAGAATGCATTTTCACCTAAGTCAAAAAGTTAAAGTGCAAATTGAAAATTTTGCAGCCAAAGGGTGTATTTACTTCTCTATGCTCTGATGATAGAGACAGCACAATTAACCACTAGGTCTAAATTAGAATTTGAAGAAAAACGCGAATAAAGCAGTTCTTAAATACACTATTAATTTTTATGGTATTTAAAAAATGCTGTCCAACAGAGACAGTGTGTTAATGAGCTGGAACACCAAACATTTCTTGGAAAGTTTATGTTTTATTCTGTTGAGCTTTAAATTTCTGTTTTTCTGATTAAGCACAATGGTAGAATTATGTTTTCTAATTAATACTTCTGTGCAGAATTCACAATAGCTTTTAAAAGTTCCTCTTTTTATTGAGAGCAAACAAAAAAACACCCAACCCCAAAACATATCTGCTAAAACCCAACATCTGTTCGCATTACAAAGCAAATGTGAAACACTCTTATCAAAAGGAACTGAGTAATCTTTCTATGAACAGCTACTTCAATTATTTTCCTCCAAGTTCCACTGAAAATTCTCTTCTGACAATACGGTAGGGATTATTTTTGTAGCTCAACCTGAAGATAGACACTGTTGGTTTAGTAAGGATGCAGCAAGTACTGCATAGGTGTATACTGCTAGGTTACCTGATCTTGGCTAGAATATTCAAAGACAAAGAATTAGCAAATCTATTATTTCTCTCTCCCTTTGAAATGATTCAAAAGTCTCCTAATGTATTTATAAAACTGCTAATGATCCACTATATATAGTTCCTGTGTAGTATAATGTATTTCTTGCAAGAAAGCTTATGTGTGAACATTATGCCATTTGACCATACCTCAAAATACAAAAACAAATAAAAAATCAGTGAGAAGCGAAGATTCATCCAAATTAAGTGTTCAGTACCATTCAAGTAGTTACACACTTTCTAGAAGCTGCTACTAACCCTCTTTCGTGCTTTTATATTTTATTCTGGAGGAAGATCAGTTCTATAATTCACAGAGTTTCCCAAAGGTATGTAAAAGGAATTATGGGCAAAAGAAGGAAGGTACGAGAAAATATATTTTGACACTTTTGCATTAAAGCCTCCAAAATATTACAGATGAAAAATTTAGCACCATTTATATCACACAGAGGAAAAATTACATTTTATTTATGTACGTTGAGACACCGCTGACGTTTTGTAACATGGACCAAATGTGATTCTCCAGTACTGGGGATCAGTATCAAACTGACCTGTGATGAATCTACAGTGCAAGTGTAGCATCTGAAGATGCAGAAACCTTAGTGACTGACCTTCTGAAGGCAAATACTTTGGAGAGCTGGCTCGACAACATGCCAGGCCTGGCTCATCTTACTCTTGGTGGTCAGAGAGCAAAAGGTCACAGGTGACAGGGAGGACCAGTATCTGTATTTTCCCCAAAAAGTCTCTAATATTAAGGGGAACGCTCTCCAAGAAGCAGAACTGTTTGAGTCCAAGTACATAGAAATAAACACTTGATTTAGGTACTCTGCATCATCACTCTGAAAGAGCTCCTCTGTTTCCACTAATGGTAAAAAAAAGATGGTAAAACATAAAGAAGATCGGACTCCTAATTAGGGCCTCTACATTTGCTACCTAAGCTAGTCAGCATGAAACAAGCCCTTGGATCCTAAATCCAAAGAGAACATCAATAGATATGTTTATAGCATGCCAGATGCTCTCTTGCTCCACAAAATCCCCAAAGGATTAAAAATTGCTATCAAATCTAGTAAAAAGTGATAGTAAGCTTTAGAAGAGATTGCAACAACACAATACGTGTCTTAATATGCATGAGCTTCGACCAATTGGACATCCTCTGCATGCAGACTACTGTAAACTGGGCGAGTACTTTGAAACACACACTTTGGTGACTATTTTTTGTGCTTTTCTTACTATCCATTATATTGGGTAGGCCAACCGTGTCCAAATTCATGTTTGTTGATCGTATAAATTTCCACCACCTCCTACTGGTAATCATGAAGTCTGGTGCATTAATTGCTCCTTCATGGCACAGTGTCTTTATCAGTAAAAAACAGACCTCTCAGTGCTTAAGACCAAGCTTAGTGGTTCATGTTGTTGAGTGAACTGCCTTCTCTTTTAAAGCCCCTACTCTTTAAAATAGGCTACCTACTCAGATTACTTTAGCCAGCCAAATACAGATGTAAGCAATAACTATTTATAGCTATCAACTATCTTAATAGAAAACACTGACCTTAGGCCTGAGACTTTTTCAAGGCTTGCGAAGCAGTATGTGGAATGGAAGACAGAAAGTACAAAAGTAAGTAGGGCCCAATTGTGCTGGTTTTGGCTGGGATACCGTTAATTTTCTCCATAGTACCTACTACGGGTCTATGTTTTGGATTTGTGCTCAAAACAGTGTTAATAATACAGGGACGTTATCATTACTGCCGAGCAGTGCTTACACAGAGTCAAGGCCTCTTCTGCTCTTCACACCACCCTGACAGCGAGTAGGCTGGGGGTACACAAGAAGCTGTGAGAGGACACAGCCGGGACAGCTGACCCCAATAGACCAAGGGGATATTCTGTAACATATGACGTTGTGCTCAGCAATAAAAAGCTGGGCGAAGAAGAAGGAAGGGGGCGATGTTTGGAGTTACAGTGCTTGTCTTCCCAAGTAACCGTTACGTTTGATGGAGCCCTGCTTTCCTGGGGATGGCTGAACACCCGTCTGCCGATGGGAAGTAGTGAATGAACTCCTTGTTTTGCATTGCTTGCATGCGCGGCTTTTGCTCTACCTATTAAATTGTCTTTTATCTCAACCTGCAAGTTTTCTCACTTTTACCCTTCCAATTCCCTCCCTCATCCCACCAGGGAGGAGTGAGCAAGCGGCTGTGTGGTGCTTAGTTGCCAGCTGCGGTTAAACCATGATACCAATTCACCAGTGAGTCCCCAGGTGATACTACCAAATATCTGTGTACACCACCAAAAGTGGATGCCTGCCACCTGCCATCAGTGGCTTCAGGCCACTACTTAAAGTGCTCTTGGGATTCTTTGAGGGGCTGAATAGAAGGGGTGACTGCTAGCAATCATAACAAAATCAATATCCAAACTCATATTTTACAAACTGTCATTTGATGACAAAGACTAATATTTGCTACTAATGATTTCTATAATGTTAGTGCTAAAGGCATACAAGCCTAGACTCTACAGCTCTATACAAAAGTAACTTAAAAATTAATGAAGGGTGGTGGCACTCCTGGCTGGAATTCAGCTTAAGAGTAAAACAACGAATGTAAATGTCTGGAGGTGGCCTAGGTTTCCAGTCTCCTGTTACAGTCAATGGAATTCTAGCAATGCAGTCAATGGAGCCTAGAGGACTATTCAGCTGACCAGCAAGTTGGCATCTGCTTTACAGTGAGACAAGTAACTCTTCAGTCTCTTTGTTCATGTATTGACTCGAACTGCGTCATCTGTAATGGGAGATTAGACAGCACACTTGCAGACATACAAATTTAGGTGTCTTCATTTGGAGGTGAGTCCTATCCTCTTCTGTGTCAAACGGCTCAGAAGCAGGATACAGGAAAGCTACAAAGAGGTAACACACTGCAACAACAGCAAAATGTAACAGGAAAAGCACTGACCAAATTAATTCCTGTTAATGCTTATAAAGCACAACACAAAAAACAAGGCAATTTCTAAAGGCCATCTACCTTGTCATTAACTACTGAAAACTTAAAGACACCCTTTGTCATACAGAGCAGAACTGGATAAAAGCTCTGTGGATATATTTGGACAAAATATTCCAGATATACGCAGTCACAAACATGCTCCTGACCACTGACACAAGAGAATATAAACCCACATCTGCTGTACTGGACACCAAAGACTACATTCCTATTCCTCTTGAAACAGCATGTTTAAAATACACACATGTAAATTTTAAATAGGCAGTCTCAGGCACCAGTAACTAGTTTACATGCATGATTGTTTGGCAAGTTTGAAATTCAGATATAACAGCACAATGCACCCAAGCACACCATCAGAGAATAAAAAGCTCTCACCATGCTAAACCTCTAAACCATCTTTATACGCAGAGAAAGGTAATCTCAAAATTAGAACCTGTTCTGAAAAAAGAGAGGAACCAATCCCAAGAACAGATTAAGAAAAGCCAGTGGTCCCAGTGTCCAAGAGAGTCAACACCTCCAAAGAGGATTCCAGGGGGAGAATGAAGGGGAATGAGGACAACAGAGACCATCTGATGAACCTCATGAAGGTCTTGGTAAGTATGATGCCTGCAAAAACTACCCATTTCACTGGTTATTAAAGTTGGATGTCCACCTACCTTCATTCTAAGAATGCAGCCAGCAATGAGACTGAGTGAATCAGAAGTGACAAGGAGGCTGTAGGACTCATCATGGAACCTAGGGATTTGTTGATGTTTTTATCAGCAGTGACAGACATATACTGGTAACGAAACTGTGGTTCAAGAGGTGCTACAGGCAGAATAGTTTTGGCATCTTCACCCATGGAGTGATGCCCCAAGAAGGTCTAGAGATATGGCAACAGGTAAGCAAAGATGCAAAACAGCCCTCACAGAGGAAAGGAATGTGCTGTAAAGACAGACTTGCTAATTTCTCCAAAATTTCCATGCTGTATTTATATACGTGGCCCAATAGTATGGGCAAATCAAACAAAGTAAAATACTGTTCTGTGGACCACTGCCAAAACAAGTTTATTTATAAAAGGGAGGGTTAAAGAAGGGGCCAATGTGATGACAGTGGTACATTTATCTCAGTCTTTGATGGCTGAACACTGATGGCATGTAAGAACTACAAATGGTACGTAGGAAGACTTGGAAGGTTCAGTTGACAATCAACATTTTGCCTTAACTGGCAAAATGGAGATCTGATAATTTATATGACTGATAGTAATATGAAAGACTAAAGCTCGTTTGGGAAAAAAAGAAAGAAGAAATGACAACAGAATAAAAAAAAAATGCATTTCAAGGATGAATACTTTCATAAATGCAGAATTAGTTGGGAGAATCACCAAGAATGTGGTGCTAGTGAAAAAGGAGTTAAAGAAACCTCACAGTTCTTTAAATAAACAATACTGACCACATGGAGCACAAAGCCTCCTGCAAAGGAATAAAGGGGATTGTACAATGAGACCACATTGTCTTAGTTAGGACCTCACCGCTGATCTCACAGCATGCAGGGAATGGAAATGAGGTCAACTTACTAAGCAAGAATACCACAGCAGAACATGGTATAATGGGCCAAAATTAGACACAGTTGGCAAGGGACACATCAAACTCTGGAAGAAATAATTCCATAAGTACATTAGGATCAAGAATACGATGAAAGAAAAAGTTAGTCCACTGTGCAACACAGGGGGGGAAACTAGAGGGATACAGAGACAAAGCTAATGTTCATACTGCCTTTTTTGCATCCATGTTCACCACAAATCTGCTGCATTGAGGTGCTTAATACAATTAATATCAGCAACAAAAGGCAAAAGGGTAAGATCTCACCCTTGAACAAGCAAGGAGATGAATAAATATTACCTAAATGCATTCAAATCATCT
Organism: Ibidorhyncha struthersii; assembly: GCA_013398815.1. Lineage (NCBI taxonomy): Eukaryota > Metazoa > Chordata > Aves > Charadriiformes > Charadriidae > Ibidorhyncha > Ibidorhyncha struthersii. The sequence goes on along the minus strand of VZSZ01005263.1, from coordinate 131,196 downwards.
GGGCTTGACAGACTAACCTGTTAAATGCCCAGTTATGAATCTATTTCAGAACTGTTAAAAGACAGATTTCAGAGCAGTGAAGAGCACGACTGCAAAATTATACATGCTAGCTATATGTATACAGCCCATATGTATCACCCGTGTCTAAAGAAGGGGATAAGCACAGCTAAGGACTTACAGACTAAGCCAGCTTCAGAAGAACTCTATGGCCTACACACAGACAGCTGATTCTTTTTTGAGATGCCCTAGGGTGTCCTAAGATAATCATATGGCCACATTCTGGGCAAAGACAAACTATTGTTTATTTATTATCAACTGGGAGGCTGTATTTCATGAGCATGATAAAAAAAATTGAAGGAATTTGCAAATAACATCAGTCAGGGATTGAGTACACTGAAATCTACAACTGAAATTCAGAATTCTCTTGGTGGATTTGAGAATTACTTTGGAAACAATAGGGATAAGTAGGGCATTGCAATAGTGTCAAATGCAAAGTTTCAGACTCTTGTAGTAATACATAACTAGAGAAACACAAAATGAAGAAACTAAATGGCTATGCAATGCTTCTGTAGAAAAGAATTTGTGGCTTATGAGCACATGGCCTCATCGCAAACTGAATATGTCAACCTTGTTACAAAACTGCAAAGAAGGTGAGCACAACACTGGAAGTTATAAGTGGGAGTACTGTGTAAAAACACAGAAATCAGTTCTGCTCTCCTTGGTGTTACTTGTCACTTGAGCTGGAGTAATATGTTCAATTTTGATTGTTGCAACTCAGAACTGCTACAAAGTCCAAACGAGAGAAATGAAGCTGAGCACAGATTTATGGCCCTAGATCCAGAAAAAACCTGTGTTAATAAGGGCTGCTTCTCAAGAAGAAGAAAAAGGGAGATGAGGAATGGGTTACCGCCTTCATGTTTGAAGGCTGTTGCAAAATGAACACAGTAATCTCCATGCTTTCCACGTAGATGTCAACCTGAACAAAGAATAATAGAATTGCAGTGAGAGAGATTCAGATTAGACACTGAGGAAAAAACTTTCTAATAGTGAAAACAAAGAAGCACTAGACTTATTTGGAGGGGCTGTAAATTCTCCATCACTGAACAGCCGAAAAACCTTTTAGATAATAACTATCAAGAAAAAGTGTTGATTCTACCTTAGTGTAGAGAAGACTAGATAAATTGCCCTTTCTTTGCATATTTTCTATGTCAAGATACACGAGATGCTAAAGAAATCTTAAAAATAAATTAGTAACAGAGCGTTTCACAGTTTACAAAGCTAAAGGATGGTATAGCAAATTGCCATCTATTACATCAACATTAAAAAGAAAAATAAGAAGCGCTCTTGCATGAATTTCTCTTTCCTCGAATTGTGAACCTCCTTTTTTTTTTAGATAAAGGTGCTTAAATCAGTCCTTGCATTCTGTCTTCAAGGCCTCTAGCCTCTTAATATCCTTCTAATGGAGTTACTCTATACAATGTAGTGTAACTGACCACAGCTCATGATTCACATCTGAAACAACCACTCATTTGGACAGAACGACCTTCAGAAAAACTGCGATTTCATAAGATAATGGCTTAGCTTTGCCTGCATGCGATTTAAACCTTAGATTGCAATTAGTTCCAAAATACCTTAAATGGATGTCATAGCGTGGAGCATTGTACTGTCTTCTGACGCTGCTTGTAGTGCAGACACTCGCAGTTTCTGGAACCATCTTTCTCTAACACAAACCCATCGTATCAGCCACCACAATTATGCTTCATGATAGCTGGAAGAAGCCTTCCTCACTCATCAACTCCTTTGCTATCAGTTGATAGCCTGAGGCATGTTAAAAGCCAAGTTAGATACTTCCTGTTCTTGAGGCTGTGTGTGGCATCGCTCTAGAACAGACTTCTCATTAAGCCCAAGAGCCAGAAATTATCATTGGGAAATACCGAATGGCTGCAGAGAGTAGTATTATAAGGCCATAGGCTTTGTCCATGCCAATGTTTTCTAGCAAAAAATGTTACCATCACAAAGTGGACAAGCCACTAAAGAGGGGAACAGAACTTATTACTATCTGTGCTCTTGTCAGTCTCTGGACTGTTTAATTTCTGAATGTCACATTCTTCAGAAACTCTAACAAGATCAGCTTGCACCTATATAAGCCTGAATTCTATATAATAATGCAAAACAATGATTCTCCTGTTCATTACTTTGGCTAACAATCTGGGAACCAATTATGCCAAGGAATTCTCCACAGCTAGAGCTCTCCCTGTCAAGTAATAGTTGGCAATTATAAAACTTAACTTTTACCCATTTGAAAAATATTTTTAAGTGAACATGCATGTATTTCTAGTATGAAAGTCATTGAAGAAGCTTCTCCATTTCCTATAGAATACTGCTGACTGCCTAAGTATGCCATTACCTATCTAAAAGTCATTTTTCCACTTATACAAGTACCATTCAAAGAGATTGTGATAAATGGGACCAAACTAAAAGGATGCTCTCACAGTTGGCAAGTCTATAATAAAGAATGAGTGTGAATGAGCTTGGATAAGAAAACGAAAAGCAGCTGCAGTTGTCACAAAAAATCTCTAAGTTCTGTTAAACAATGGCTGCATTTCTGATGATAGTGTTTTCTGCTACACAACTCAATGTGAAGCAAAGATACCATATTTTTCAGCAGTCAGTAGTACGTGAGTGGTACCATATGGGAACAATATCAGCTAAAATCAGAGGTTGAACTAACCCTTGATAATTGCAAGGAACAGATCATGTAGATAAAGCTTGTGAAAGATCACATAATAGCCAATTACTAGGAAAGCTGTCAAATAGAAGATTTCTATTTCTATTTAGCTTAGCTGGCATCAGACTGAAAAAGGGGATGTTTATTTTCCATAAATATTTCCGTCCATTTGATATAACTGTGGCTACTACTAATATATATGCATCCACCATCTTCTATTTATATCAGTTAAACTTTGCCAGCAATCAATGATAACTTTTAGTATGCAAATGACTTCCATGGGTTAGTTGTCTATTGTATGATATACAGCACTTGATTGTCATTAAAGTTGCTGCTTTTCACATTTAATTTGGTTCTGGTAGATTAAAAAGCCCAAATGCACTAATTTTTCTTCAGAACTTTTTTTTATGGCTCATGTAAATTTTGGTGCCCTTCTCTGGATTCCTTCCACAGCTTCTGAAGTGAATTGGCCATGCTTAATATTCAAGATGATGACTTAACACTGTTTATGTAATGAAAGGGTATTTTCTTTAGTGCAGCCTCCCTGTTGTTGTTGCTTAAAGGGACTGAACAGATGTTTCAGCTGAGCTGTCCATAATCGTGACCATATCTTGTTTCAAAATCTGATTTAGAAACTAGCAACGGAATAACCCACATCATTATTGCCAGTGCAAAACAGTGTATGCTCTCCTACACCAAAGCCCCACTGCCGCCATTAAGTTTCAGTGTCTAGGATTGGATTACCTCTGAACTTTTGAGTAAACCTCACGTGGTAAGGGAAGCAGCCACAAAAAGACAGAGCTCAAAACTCCACAGGAAGTACCTGTAGATGTACATTTCATATTTCCCTCAGAACTGGTAGGGAAGCAGAATTTGGAGACAGAGAAAAAGGAACTACACGGGGATAAACCAGTGGCACTACCAGGTCCTGAAAAAAAACTGTGTGAGGGGTCCCAACAAGAAAGTTGAGAACAGCAGAAGAATCCCATCTTGAATGCAAGCTGCCACACAGTGAACAGCAAAACACAGAACTTCAATGGATTATTAGAGTAGTAGCTGCACAAGCTTGATTCTCAAAAATCCTTAATTTCAAGATGATTCTTGATTCAAGAATTGTGGAAATTCTTTAAAGAAATGATGCTAGGGCAAAGTACACACTTGCAAATTATGCCAGTGTAGGGGGGAAAAAAAAATAGACAGGAACCTATCAGTTTAATGTACAAGCTTTTCATTAATCTCTAAGACCAGAAAGAATCATATTGAAAGTACTAACCTGGCTGTGCTATTAAACTATAATAATGCACTTCAGATGGGGATAAAAATCAGAAGCCAGGCAAAAAAATGAGATATACTAAAAAAGGAAAACAAGAACACTAACAAATCATTTTATATCACATTAAAGAGCTAGCTCGTTACTGAACAGCTAACACGCTGTTTATACTTCTCCAGGTTTTCACACACATAGAATGTAGATTTCAAATCCTGTGAAAATAAAAAGGGAAATAATGCAACAAAGAACCTAGAAGATTACAAAGAAACAAGCACCAACAAGGATGAAGCTCTGAAGAAGAAATCATGACATCAATCTAAATGCTTTCTCTGATAGGTCTGAGGAAAAAGCAGTAGATATCACCTGTAGAATCATGCACAGAATCACGTGGGTTGGGCATGACCTCCAGAGGTCATGAACTTTTCAAAGCTGTTCCACTTAAAACAGCTTGTTTAGGGCTTTGCCCACTTGAGTTCAGAGTATCTTGGAGAATAGAGCTTCGACAGCCTCTCTGGACAACCTCTTCCAGTGCTTAATCACTCTTGCTGTGAAAATATTTTACCTGATATTTTTCCTGATATATGATATATATCAAATTCTGATTTGATTAAATCAGAATTTCCCATTTTTCAGCTGGTTTCCATTGACTTTAATGTTATTACTATGTGCCTCTAAGAAGAGCTCTGTCTTCTCTACAACCTCCCATTAGCTAGCTGTGAACTGGCATGGAATCTCCTTGCAGTCTCTTCTCCTGTGTGAATAAATACAACTCTCCTGTGCTACAGCCCCTTAACCATCTTGGTAGCCCTCCACTGGACTTGCTCTAATATGCCACTGTCTTTCTTGAAAGTAAGGGTATCAATGATCTTGACCTGCTGGCTGTGGTCCTGCTCTTTCAGCCCAGGATACTGCCAGTTTTTACTGCCAGGGTGCAATGGTGGTTCTTACTTAACTTGGTGCTCACCAAGAACCCAGGGTTCTTTTGGCCTTTTTGAAGATGGGTGCAACATTTCCTTTCTCCAGTCATTGGAGACCTTCCCAGGACCTTTCAAAGATGATAGAGTGGCCTTGCAAAGATGTTACCCAGCTCTCTGAGCACCCTTGGATGCAGTCTGTTGCATCCCATGGATTTCTATGGGTCAAGTTCTTGCAAGTAATCTTGACTTTGTACTTATTTACTGCTGGCAGTTCTCTTTGAACACTTTCACAAAGCTCAGAGGCCTGGAAAATCTTGTTGATGAAAATGAAGGCAAAGAAGGCACTGTCAGCTGTTAATGTGTTCATAGTCATTAGATCACACACCCCATTCAGCAACAGTCCCAATTTTTCTTTTTTCAGTCTACTACTACTTATTATTTGCTCCCCTCAGGATCTTGAACTCCACAGGCACTACAGCTATGGCTAACGTGGTCTATTATTACACCCCTAACCAACTATTCTGTGCTACTGAACAGCAGATCCACCTGTGCATCACCTCCCGTTGCCTACTCCATTATCGGAGTCAAGAAGTACCCTGACACTGTCCAGATATCTCCCAGTTTGCATTCCATTTTGTTGCACTTCTCACGATAACAGGGAGGTTAAATTCCCCATAAGAACCAGGTCTGTGATACACACTTCATCAAGTTATTTAAAGAACAGTTTATCCACTTCCTCACCCTATCAAAGAATAGTTGAGGTTAGAAGGAACCTCTGGAGGTGGTCATCTTATCCAAGCCCCCTGCTCAAGCAGGGTCACCTAGAGCCAGTCACCCAAGACCACGTCCAGATGGCTTCTGAGTAACTCCAACTCCAAGGATGGAGAATCCATAATCTCTTTAGGCAACCTGTGCCCTCACTAATAAAAGTGAGGAACCTCCTGTCTTTTGGTTTGTACCAATTGCCTCTGGTCCTGTCACACCCTTCCTTCAGGTACTTATACACATTGGTAAGATTCCCCCAATTCTTCTCTTCTCTAGGCTCTCAAAGGCCTTCTCTGCCTGTCTTTTCTCAAGAGAAGCACATTTTTGTCAATGGTTTTAATATACATAAAAAAAGGAAAGAGGAACATGTGCAGAGAAAGGCACAGTATAATATTGGAAAGGAGCAAAAAAAGGGAGGGGAATGAATAGTAAAGGAGTTGGTAATTACCAAGTTTAATACAAAATGTTGATGATTTCAGGTCTTGAGGACACAGATGGTAGGAATGTGGAAGAAGTAATGCAGTTGGAAGCTACAGAACATTTAAAAAAACCCGACAGGGCTTGCCAAAAAAACACAGGGACAAAAGGATAGCAACTGCTTCTTTGCCTGAAGATAAGGAACACTTGGAGGCTCATCTCAAACACAAAAATACATGCACACATTTACACACACTGCTACGACTCTGAAGAAAAATCTACCCTTTCTTAATATAGTGTCCATTTATTTAAAGCCAACAATGGAAGAGGTTCTGAGTTTAAAGTAGGTAAATAGGAGTATAAGAAAATTACTTCTGACAAGATGCAACCATCAGGACCTTTTTGCTGTTGGGACCACAAAACATTTATAGTAAAGCTGAGAAGTACACGAATGATAAGACAGACACATCCAACAGAAAGGAATATAGTAGACAGCGATACACAGATCTGACTTAAGAGCTGCTCCCAGAACAACAAACTCAGCCACCTCAACTTCATGTTGTAGGTACGTGGCATGGAAAGATACCAGCTTACACCATGTCTCTCACAGCCATTCTGATGTGATACAACTTGAGTGCTAATGTTCACTCTGAATAATCTCTCTTCCATGGGTCTCACCTTTTTGCAGCAGGGTATACCTGACCCAGAATATGGCTAAATTTTATTTAGTCTTGATTATGAAGTTATCAATACTTCTAAGATAAACTCTTGTCATTTCCAACTAATCATCGATATAACATCAACAGTTTGTCCTCGAATACAAAATGAAAAGACAGATTCTGAAGACAGATGGTAAAAGTAATCCTGAATATTACTTTAGTCCTTTAAAAAATAACCAGGCTAAACTTAGAAGTAAAACATCAAAGGATGAAAAACGAAATATCTATATATTTCCTTTATTTCTACATTTTCTATAAAGAAAATAGGAATAATTGCTTCGGAGAAGGGCAGAAAAGGAAGAAGAGTCTTTTAAAGAAAGAAACAAAGACCTTTTCCATCTTCACTAAAGTGGGAAATATGCCGAGTAAGACTGAAGAATTGCAAACATATGTTTTCAAAATGAAATGTGACTTGTTAATTTAGACCTTGTCTAAATCAAGAAGACAAGTGGGATAGCTATATTCATTCCAATACACTGTAGTGTCAAAAAAGACAATAGAATCCAATCTGACTGAGCTCAGATGCAAGAAATTAAATGAAGAATTTAAGGGGAATAATAAATCTGGCAAAATGAAAAGATAAAGCATGTTTAAAAATGAAGCAAAAAGCAAGTAAAAAATAAGGAAAAACAGAATATGCAGCAAACAGTACCTTCTAACTGCATTCAAATTACATAAATTACAATTAAAATTTATTTTTCTACTACATCCATCATACAAGCACCCATCCCAAGCATGTCAGAACATACAACAAACAGCAAGTATTTATAAAAGTACTAGAAGAGGCACATAAGCCTGGAAAAAAAAGGTAAAATAGAAAAATATACACAGGTCACGATCAAGGCAAGAATGTATGAAACCTGTTTAAAAAAGATGCTTGGAGACTTTGCGAAAGTAAAACATTATTAAATTATCCAACAATGCTCATATGTCGGGAAAGGTGCAAAAAGAAATGTAAACAGCCAGGGTCTATTCACCTAGCTATTGATAAAAGACATATGGCTTTGACCCCGAGAAGCAGAAAGTGAGGGGATGTTACCTGTAAACTTTTTAAATTAATCAGTCATTTTTTATGAGTGTCATAAATTGTTCAATGGCTCAACGTCCAGATGCTAATGGCTCAATGTCCAGATGGAGATCGGTGACAAGTGGTGTCCCTCAGGGGTCTGTATTGGGACCAGGACTGTTTAATATCCTCATCAGTGTCATCGACAGTGGGATCAAGTGCACCCTCACCAAGTTTGCAGATAACATCCAGCTGAGTGATGCAGACCTGGATAAGCTCAAGAAGTGGGCCCATGTGAACCTCATGAGGTTCAATAAGACCAAGTGCAGGGTCCTGCACCTGCGTCAGGGAAACCCCAGGTATCAATACAGGCTGGGGGATCAAGGGATTGAGAGCAGCCCTGCTGAGAAGGACTTGAAGTACTCGTGGATGAAAAGCTGGACATGAGCCAAGAGTGTGCACTCGCAGCCCAGAAGGTCAACTGCATCCTGGCTGCATCAAAAGAAGCGTGGCCAGCAGGTCAAGGGAGGTGATTATACCCCTTTACTCCACTCTTGTGAGACCCCACCTGGGAGTACCGCGTCCAGCTCTGGAGCCCTCAGCACAGGAAAGACATGGACCTGTTGGAACGGGTCCAGAGGAGAGCCACAAAACTGATCAGAGGGATGGCGCACCTCTCCTACGAGGACCGGCTGAGAGAGTTGGGGTTGTTCAGCCTGGAGAAGAGAAGGCTCCAGGGAGACCTGATTGCGGCCTTTCAGTACTTAAACTTCAGTACTACAGGAAAGATGGAGACAAACATTTTAGCAGGGCCTGTTGTGACAGGACAAGGGGTAATGCTTTTAAACTAAAAGAGGGTAGATTTAGACTAGATATAAGGAAGGTATTTTTTACAACGAGGGTGGTGAGGTGCNGCAGCCTATTCCAATGTTGGATAACCCTTTCAGTGAAAAATTTTTTCCTAATATCCAACCTAAACCTCGCCTGGTTTAACTTGAACCCATTTCCTCTCATCCTATCCCTTGTCACTAGGGAGAAGAGGTCAGTCCCCATCTCTCCACAACCTCCTTTCAGGTAGTTGTAGAGAGGGATAAGGTCTCGCCTCAGCCTTCTCCTCTCCAGGCTAAACAGCCCCAGTTCCCTCAGTCGTTCCTCATAAGACTTGTCCCCCAGACCCCTCACGAGCTTCGTTGCCCTTCTCTGGACACACTCCAGCACCTCAATGCCTTTCTTGTAGTGAGGGGCCCAGAACCGAACACAGTACTTGAGGTGGGGTCTCGCCAGTGCTGAGTACAGGGGGAAACAGGTTGCCCAGAGAGGTGGTAGATGCCCCATCCCTGGAATCATTCAAGGCCAGGTTGGATGGGGCTCTGAGCAATGTGATCTAGTTGAAGATGTCCCTGCTCATTGCAGGGGCTTGGAATAGATGGCCTTTAAAGATGCCTTCCAACCCAAACTATTCTATGATTCTACTATTCTATGATTCCGTGATTCTAAATGAAAACCCTGTGTCCAATCCCTTTTCTCTAGGCATTAGAAAACATTGCCCTCCTATGCAAAAAAATGGCTCTATGTCCTTAACACAAGAGAGAACAAGCTAGAGGAAATTTGAGTTTAAATAAATCAAAGAATAGTAACGTTTCGAAATAATTAAGAACCCCCCCTCAACCTCTTTCTCCCGTTTTTATTTAAGCAAAAGAAATACACTGAATGGGTGGGGGAGAGGGGACTGTGGGGGAGAGGGGACTGTGGGGAAGACGGGGCGGGGAGGGAGTGACAAGAGGAGGAAGAAAGAAGGGGTGAAGAAAGGGATAGAGATTGCAGCAGAAGCACGGATGGATCACTTCTGCTTGCTCTTCTTTTCACTGCACCTGCATCCAACATCCTGTTTCAAGTCCTTGGCTGTCTTCAGATTCAGAACTGTAAGGAATGTTCTGTTCTCAATCTAATTCCAGTGCAGCCCTACAGTGGAAACACTGGAGGCACTGCAGACCAACTCATATCACTTAATTATTAGTACTTTGCAAGGAAGGAACAGTTGAAACACTACACACTGCAGTAGTGCAATACATTCTTTATAGGCACGTAATTTGAAGCATGACAGTCCCTTGTGTCCATATATTTTACCATTTATGTCCACATATTAGTTATACTCTCATAAGACAGCTCCTAGCACAAAGTCTTGTAAAAAGGCACTTGTGGAAGTGCCTTCCCACTGGAAGTGAGGTGCTTTATCAATTCTTTTCTCTTTTTAAAGTAATAATAATTCTGTCAAATGTAAATAGAACTGGTATTGCATACGAGGTCCTCATTTTTTTAAGCACTAGCAGCTGTGCAATGTACTTTATAAAATTTGTTTGGAGGGAAGAAGAGGGGAACAAAACCTTCACTAGTTTGGATCAGGAGAACAACCATGAGTGCAGGGCCCCTCACGCACCAGAAGGACTTATGGGAAAGGCTGCTGCAGAGAGAGCTGTGGCTCTTGTATTTTCAGCTTTCAGGAGACACAGCACCGCTGTTGTGTCCTACGAGATGTTCTAACTGAGTTGAGCCTTGCTACAGACAAAAGCAGTTGCAGTAGTTCTGCTAACGTCTCTGCAAAACTTGTTTGTAATGGTGAGACATGCTTTAAGCATGACAAGAGCTTGTAGCCAGGGCTTTAAAAATGAAACAAGAACTTCCACAACATGGATGTGGCGTGATGGAAAACACTGATTCACAGTTTTGAAATACTGTGACCAAGCCTGCAGAAATACAAAAACATGACACTTAATCAAAAATGTAAAGCTTCCTATTCACATATGCAAAAGAACTGATATTGAGGAGGACCCCTAAGGATTATTGCAAACAGGCAAACAAGAATTCCATTACCACATCAGTCAGATCCTGCAGTCTGCAATGCAATTGCAGTGAGCCTTACTGGATTGCACCAGTGAAGCTTGAAAGGGTATTCCTATAACTAAAGTCAACAGGGGTTTTGAAGTAAAATCCTCCAGCCTTCAACTCATGTAAAGTGAAACTGATGTTTTTTGTTAATACATGACTGTGAAATATGCAGATACACCATCCATACAGCTGTGTTTGGTAAAAAAGGTATTAACTTGCAGCACAAGGACAGAGGGGCCAGCTGGGGGTAGTAACCTCTCTGAACACCCCTGGCTAGCTGAGCTAGAATTTTATTGAAAAGGCAGTTCAAATGCTTTGGAATTTCTTCATCTATCTAGTCTGTAAGATACCTATATTAAAACTACCCTAATAAAGCTGTACAAATAAAGCACATTACAACTACGCCATGCTATCCACATTAACCAATAAAACCAAAGAAAAAAAGCCAGTTAAGAGGAGAAATGTGACATAAAATGACCTTTAATTACTACACACACAGGGATGCCAATTTAACAGCTTTTAAAATATGCTTAGGTGCAGAAGACATGTTACATTTAACCTTCTATTGCAAATGTTCTCCTCAACGAAGTGCTTTTGTCATAACCCTAAAACTATTTCAGTGCAAAACTCAGACATTTACAGGAACATAATAATAAATATTTGAAAGCTACTGATGACAGAGAATTGAAAAGGACAGCTAATAGGTTGCAGTATTAGCAGAAAAGGCAGCTAAGTAAGATAATGTAACCATTTAGCTACTACTACACAGTAATTCCATGGAGAGAAATGTAAAAAAAACCCAGGAGCAAATAATACATACAGGACTAATTTCTGCAGTTCGATGTCTTGTAAAGAAAATGCTAGAAAAGTCCAATGGCAAATATAATCCTCAAGTAATGATGAAGTTAAGAAACCAAAGAGGAACATGGTTACAACGCTGCAAGGAAGGAATTGTGAAAATAAAGCTTCACTTACTCTAACATAAAACTAATATACAGTAAGATATATACTAAACAGTATTTCTTTTATTCTTTTGATTACAAAGAATAAAATAAGTACTAAGTGTCAGAATGGCAGATAGCAGACTTCTGTCCTTGTCTTTTACAAGCATAAGAATTTTGTGTGTTATTCATTACCTGCTCTCCACTGCAGAACTCAAACTGATGTGCTTGGGAGTAGGAGTAATTTGTGCACATCAAAACCAACTGTTACCCTTTGTTATCACTGCTCAAATGGTAGGAACAGATATTAAGCCGATTCACACTTTTTTTCAATGCAAGGTGAGGAATCTTTGCAAAGTGATATAATCAACCTGGAAGCACCAGCATCAGCGTAAATGGAGTAGGCCAAGACAGAAACACAGAACCTGTGTTGACCTTAAAATGACAGGATGCTTTAATGTTATTACATAACAACAGTACTGACATTGACCCAAGAGAGAGTTATTATTTTGGGATACACTGATTTAGAAATTAAAAGAAAGATATTAAGGTGGGCTTTGACCCAGTTTAGAATCTTTTTGTTTGTACATCATGTTTTTCTTTTTAGTACACTGGCTTACTACAAAGCTGAAATATTCACAGGCACTTCTGCAATACTACATGGCTTAAGTATTTCCTTAAGAATATTTAAGTTCAGAATTTTGAATTTAAATAACTACCTCGTCTATCTATAAACTGTAGATTGATTCAGAAAATAAAATAAAATATTGTTAATTTCTTTCATAAAACAAGGAATGCAAAGATAAAATTTTTACTAGGATATGCTCTACTGTTTTAAATGCTCTTCATGAGCAGGTTTGCTCAGATAAAATGGCACTGTAACCTACGACACAGATCCAAGGAGGCTTTGAGATCCTTTGTGGGTGTTTTTGTAGGAGGAAATTCCCATCCTATGAGAAAGGGCAGGGCAGGGCAGGTGCAAACCATGAGAGGATCAGAAGAATTCAATATTACCAGAAGAGAAAATACAGGACAGGGAGTTAAATTCTCAAAGATCAGAAAGTTGTTAAGCATTTGTAGAGTCTGGAAAGACACATTTTTTCAGACCACTCAGGAAAGAACATTTTGTTTAGCTTGCTAAGGATGAGTAAAATCACTGAGGCTTTCTGCAACTATTGAGACAAGGCAGCACTTCCCTTCTTGGACACTTGCTACATGGGTGTATTTCCCTTCCTTTTGCCCATACCCCAGTGTTAATAGCAGGAATTGGACTCCCCAGTAGCAGCAACAACGAAAGGTAGTGTAGACAAGATATTGTCACCTGCCATTCCTTTTCAGCAATCTGTCATACAGACCTGTTACTCATCCTTGCACAACATACGTTGTTTAATTAATATTTAAAGAGGCCCTGATGCAGTATAGCAATCTAGATACACAGAGAAACTTCCTGCTTTGAAGATGAATATTTGCTGAGAGTTGGTCAGAAAGGCTTCTGTTACACGTAATTATCAGCTTGATGTATTAACGTTAGAAGCAGGTATTTCTTTGACGAAAATTCCATTGTTCTTCAGCTGTAGAATGTTCTAATTAGAGCTGAAAAGAAAAATACTTTGCTGGGATTTGTGACAACTGACATCTTTTGTGCAGAGACTTTGCTTTCACATAATTTCTATACCTACATTTTCTTTATTGCCAGCTCAGACATCTAGGTCTCCTGGGGGATCACCCAACAGGCTTCTGTATCAGCTGAGCTTTAAGGTTTTTGAACCTTTGAGTCCATATAGATGAACAAAAACCTGAAAATCTGGATGTTCAAATTTCAGACATAAGGTTCCCAGTATCCAATGATGCAACATTTTGGAGCAGTCTGCTAAATAGACAAGTCTGGGTCATGGCTGCTTCTTTGAACACTGTCCATATACTATTTCACTCTGAACTCAAGTGAAAGTAAATAAAATCCTTGATAAAACATACCTACCATAACTGCCAACTTACTCCCATTTCTTTTATAGGCATTTTGAATACAGAAAATTACACACAGGCCTCATTGCTACTGAAATAAAATTTGAACTAATATAAAGGGTGAAATCAATTTCAAGTGTGAATAACTGATGATACAATTTATCTTTTCCTAAGGGAAAAAAAAAGGCAATGAACCTACACTCCCACTTTGTCAAAAATCTAGCTGGAGTAGGAAAAATGACCGCACCAACATCAGCAGAGCTGTTCTCAACTTCTTCCATTCTGGGACATCTTTCCTAAAGCCCTTTGTTCCATGGGCTCCCATGGCTCTTGTTCCATTAGGGGCTCCCATGGCTCCCTGATAGCAACCGCAAAACTTGAAAACAAAACAAAAATCAGAAAACACATCCCATGAAGTTCCTGACTTGGCCCTGAACTTTTTTTGAACATAGTAGACTAACCAGGGTTGAGAGAGATTTATAATAAACGCTTGCACGCAAAAAAAACAGAAACCTCAATTCCCTTAACTAATGGTTTCTAAAAATGCTTATTCAAACTGACATATGCATGACAAGTTTCAGCTCAGTATGATTTAAGGAGGAGGAGTCATACCACCCAGAAAAATGGTGTTTATGACAGAAATGACTAAGGATCATTCATCATAAGGTTCTTCTATGTGGAGCAGTAATAAAGCCTAAATGAGACTGCACTTCATTAGTAATTTATTTCACAGATCACTATATATACACAAATAGCATAACTCTATTACATTTTTATAGTGCCATTCATTATAGTACTTCACATACTATATCCACATGACAATAGAGAAATGCAGCTTTCTCTGGGGAAGACAGCAGCAGCCAACTGCAGAGCAGTGCATAGGGAGGAAACAGTTCAGAGCCAGAAGAGCAGGAGTAGGAATTCTCAGGCAAAACAAGAAAAGGACAATATAAACCAACGAAACTGAACCCTCAGAGATGGGCAGCTAACTCAAAGAATACTTGTACACCATTTTTGCTTCCCTGATGCCCCACTTGATTTAGACAGTAGAAATAAAAGAGGAAGACTGAATACCCTTGCCTTGTCCAATCGGAGCAACCAACACCAGAGACTCCCACCAGATCTCACTGGCTGGAATTCTCTCTTGCTCTCACTTGATCCTTGAACACGACACACTGGCATTTTCCATGGGCCACAGGAAGAAAAAGAGTATCAGTTCAATTGCTTTCATCAGTCCGTACCTGAGATGCTACTATCTAGGCATAGCAAAGGACATATTCTCAGATATCAAGAAAAGGGATGCAATTCTTCCTCTGCTAAGACCTCCACAAAGTGAGAATTCGAGGCTCTTTCACTCCTCCCTAGAAAACAATCCTCAAACTATCAAACTTAGCAGCCAAACACTTCCACTGAGCTTCCAGAGGTGAACGCAGACTCCTGCCTTCCAAATGCACATTAAAACATGGTATGTTACACGAACCCACAGAACACTGTGAGAAGAGGACAGACAGAAGGACACCTGTAAATGTCTCATGATAACTGCTTTTTCGTGACTAGTTCACTTGCAAAGTAACAGTGTCCAATTATGTAGTGTTGGGCCTTTGAAATAACAATGGCAGTGTATGCATTCTGTGAACGCTTTCTGAAATAAAAACTAAAAAGAAATACATTGCTTTTAACTAGTGAGGTATGATTACATTCAACAAATACTCTCTTGATTTTCTTGCCAAAAACTCTGCTGTAAGAACCCTGATAAGAAAGTAAATAAATGGCTTGTCAGTTCTAGAGCATCCCTTTTTAAAAATAAATTTTAAAGCAAGAAACTTCTAAATAAGGCCCCTGTACTTGAAATGTACTTCATGAACACTGGGATCTTTGATGGTTGGAGAGAGAACATGATTTACCTAGGAGATTTTTTTATCTCTTCTGGTAATTTAACTAGAAAGAGAAAAAAGAAAATCAAATCTATCAGGAAAATATTTGCTGGGCACTAAGTTAAAATCTGTTTTACAGCAGGTAAAAAGGTTCTCTTAAAATTTGTCAATACTGACTTTGACTGCCTTGTGGGAGCTTGAGAATAAATACATTTACATTGTGTCTCCTATTGCTCTGGTTTTTAATGCTCTTTTTCAAATATTCCATTATCAAAGTGCATAATTTTAGTCCACAACACACAGGATATAATTTGCTAAGAGGCTGAGTAAATGTACATCTATATAGTTTTTCTTTCTCTTTTTTTCTCATATTGAACTGCCTTCCCCTGTGTTACTGTTGCAGACACTAACTACTAACAGTTTAAGAAATGAAACTGTGGCATTTAACATACTGATTTAAGATGCAGGTTTTAATTAGGCATTTAAGTGACCTACATTCTCTAGTTGTTACATAAAAAGAGGGATATTGACCATCTGTAAAAAATACAATGCCCTATTTGGGTAAGTTAATGTGTCTGAATTAAGTACATGAGTATTCCCCATTGAAATTGGTAAGACTGTTTAAATCCGTAAGTGAGGCAAGTCCATAAATGAAATTGTTTTGGGTTTTCTTAGCTATTTTAACTGCTAGACATGCTGGGAAGATATTTTTCTTGCTCTAAGAAGTCTGCAATGTGGCCAACAAATGCAGAAAGGACCAAGCATTGTAGGAAACAACATGAAATTGAACTTTTATTTCCACCCTGTTACTCCCCAAATCATTCTCCTCAACAGAACTGATTAATGACCCATATAAGCCTACCACCATGAGCTCTGCACAAGAAGTTCCTTACAAAAGGTGAAAAGGAACAGATTCTGCACTGGACCTGAGTAGATGCATAGGCAGGCATGCGTAAGAGGTGAGGAGGAGAAGAAACTAACAGAACGAATATTGACCTGGACATTGCTGGCAGAGTGCCCAGGAAGATCACAGATGAAGAGAGACTCAACATAAATAAAGTCTTGAAGATGAGTTTCTCTTCAACATTGTAGGTAGTAAAGCTAATTAAGAGATATGGCAACTTCAGAAGATCCACTGGTCCGTTTCCATTTAGACAAATCAGGAAGCTGCACAGTTTTCAGAAAGAAAGGAAGCAGGAGCTGGTTGACGCTTAGATAAACTTCACAGCTATTCTACATCTAACAGTTTGACCTAAGAAAGTATGGAAATTTTCTTCTCTCCTGGAAAAATTCCTAGTCAATCAAATCAGCCTATGTACACACACTGTAAAAAAAGTCTCATTAAAGAAAGAAACATTGCATGATGCTACTTACCTGCCTGTCTACTTCTGGAAGCAAAAGCAGGAGGTATTGTTGAAAATGCTGAGGTAAAGAAGCAAAGGTGTGTTTATTTATTAAAGCCCTCAGGTTAGTGTTCACTAGAATAGATCCTGGTGTTTCTATGTCAATATCCTCAGCTTTGGTCCATTTCAAATGTCCTGGAGTAAATAAACAAGAAATAACTTTAAACATAAATAAAGGAAGAGAGTAAGAACAATTCTTCTTAAGTTTTTAGCTTTTATTGTGTAACACAGTACGCTTCAGAGAAACGGTACTCTGAGAAGGCTAACACAGCCTTTTCTAGGTGTCTTAATGGCTTCTTTTATATTCCCTGTATTTGTCTCTCGAGCTCTTACAGGATCCATGTTCCAGTCAACATCACAGCTGACATATTACTTCCAGCTCAAGAGACCAACTCAGCTAAACAGTAACAGGAGATTTTTCTGTCATGTCATCAACATAATTATAAGCACCTATTTCCAAGCAAAAGGCTGCTTGATGAGGCTGATCTCAATCAATCATTACAGAGTACTTCTCTTTGACTGTGCTCTGCATCTGCAGTGCACTATGGTCTATGTAACTTGTCCCATAGCAGCTGCTAAAAACTACCTGCGTGAATACAGTGATCATAGAGATGAGAATATTTAATGAGTTAACTTAGTGTCCAAAACCATGCATTTTTTCAGAATTTTCGTAAGAACCTATGATCTAAAATGATTAACACACAGAAAGCAGCAGCAGGAACTATCAGAGGTTTAGAAAACAGTCTGTGAGGGAAA
Source organism: Ibidorhyncha struthersii (assembly GCA_013398815.1). Taxonomy (NCBI): domain Eukaryota; kingdom Metazoa; phylum Chordata; class Aves; order Charadriiformes; family Charadriidae; genus Ibidorhyncha; species Ibidorhyncha struthersii. The sequence continues at coordinate 113,552 of VZSZ01005263.1, read as the reverse complement.
ATACAAACCCAGGCATGAGTAAGATGAAAACTCAGCAGAGGGAAGGGGAAATACATAAATGGTTGATGTACAGGGGTAAAGAACAATGTCTTCTTACTGTCCACAGTGGATAGCAAAGGTAAGGAGATTAAACTCTTGCACAGAAGAAATATTTCTGTTAAGATACTGGGAAAAGAGAGCTTTCAACCACCAACGACAAGGAGACACTGAATTAGATCCATTGGGAGGCATTACACTCTCCGTCAGTGGAAATCTTTAAGAATATGTTAGACAAATACCTGCCAGGAATGACAGGTGTATAACTGATTTTGCCCTATAACTGACTACTGGAGGTCCCATCTGGTCTCGTTTTGATATTATTTCTGGGATAATATTTAAAAGATACTTTTCAAAGTTCCTTAAAGAGCAATTACTCCTGCCTGCTTCAGGGTATATACATACTGCTGCAATCCTTTTTTTTTTTTTTTTTCCCTCGGTCTTAACATATTGTGACGCTCAATATGGAAATGGAAAAAGTGTGGAGTCCAGGTGGCCAGAAAAACTCAAAAGCTTCTAACCCCTCCCAAGAAACTCCTCCAGGTTTTGGTCTGTTGTACTTTCAAATATTTCAAAGATGTTACAAAAGGGCTCTTAATTAAATCATATGCAAACTCCTGTAAAATCTCTAAAAAAGCAATTGAAAAAAATATTCCATTGCTATGAGCAATGATGGTATTTGGCATTCACACAGGACCTCTCAGCAACGATTACAGCTGACATGTTAAGAAGAATAAATATATTTTACAAAGGGGGGAATTTGGGCATACTGATTATTAGGAACTTCTGAAATGCTACAAACTACTAAACAGTAAAATTAATAAAAATAATGCAATTACGCTTTAGATTTCTTGGAAGGCCTATAGCGGTCTCCCCTGAAAGGCTATAACATCACCCACAAAATGTACAAATGAAAGAAACTGCAGCAGATTTGTAAATTCTGCAAGCTCCCCTTCAGCCACATTCTTGCAATTTCCTTTTACTTTTCTGCAGATAACACTAACTGAATGAGACAAGGATTACTTTGCACTCAGCACAAGATAACCTTTTCCAACACACTGTATTTCAGCACACCAAAGACTCCATTCTAAACAAATAAATGCCCTGTTATAAAGGACAACTGTATGGAAGAAGTGTTCATTTTCATGAATGCATCACAATAAACTGTTCTCACCATCTGTTCCACCCACTAAATATAAATGCAAAAAGAACACAGTCCCTAAACATAACACAACCAGTAGCATGTATCCAATTTTAATGCCTGTATGTATACCCCTTTTTTTAATCAATATAGAATACACATCTCCATCTTCTAAGTAACTCCAAATTGGAGTAATGTTTTCCCCAGCTAATGCTTCATCCTACGGAAAGACATACACATACAGATGATCCAAACTAAAACAAGATATGTGACTGCAAAGTCAGTGGCAGATACTTTAGTAGTGTGAAAAGCTGAAGACAATATTAGAAAGTCAAACCTAATGCTGTGTGCCTGGGTCACACATTTTCTGATGTGTCTGACCTGCTACTGCTTACAGACTACTATGGAGGTTTTATCAACTTGTGGAAGATGTGTATTGTTTCTAGGATGATAGGCCAGTAGCTCACTGTGGATGCCCAGCACAGCCATACTTTAAAAAAAACCAAAATCTGTTCAGAAGGACAACAAACTCTCCTGCACCCGTCCTATGGCTAATTCAGGACCTTTAGTGCAGGTCTCAAATTTGTAAGCAGACTTAGGGAAGTATTTGAGAGTAGCATGGAGAGTAGTTGTTCTGTGGAATATGACAAGAGTACGCCACTACTGCATAACTAATCGTAACTCTGAGAGCAGTTTATGACAAAACATACGCTAATGTTTTTTATATTGTTTTCTACAGAGAAAGACATTTTGAATCTTTATATAGCTGCTAGCAGAGTTTGAGGGGATCACTTCCCAGATCAGAAATAGAACCTGGAAGATGAGTGAGAATTTCAAGCTTACAGCCTTGGAACAGAAGAGATTAGCCTCCAGCATAGAGAATTAACTATGAAAAGGATGGGACCACCATGGTTCTACATCGAAGTATAAAAATCAAAATAGGAAAAGGATAGAAATCACATAGTCGGCAGAATAAATTAACTAAAAGGGGAAACAGTCATCATATTTAACGGGAGCTCAGCAAGTCTACCAAACACAACATGCAGTGAATGTTGGGCAGAGTTTCAGAAAAATCAAACAATGTCTGGTATTGAATCGTGCACTATATAGGACACTGGACCTATTCTCAAAGATGCTCAACAACTGTTCTATTAGTATCACAGGAAATATTATGTCATAAGAGAAAAATTGCAGCAGGTACAAGGACAGAAACCCTTAAATCTTACACATAGGTCCCCACATTCCAAGTGTGGTGTCCCAAAAGACCAGAGGATTTTTTCTGAAATCCACAAAAAATCTCATGAATTCACTCTACATTTGGTATCACCAGCCAACAGCTGATGAAATATCTGGGAGTGGGGAGGAATGTATACATCAAATTATATATCTCAGTCTTAAATGTAAAGAAAACTTACAGGAAATAATCTAAAATTGAACGTATCTTTGCACAGCAAAAGTTGTAATGCTGAAGGAGTATTTTCAGTTTTGAATAATGCCATTTGATCAACACAGAGAACTAGCTATCCATCTGAGACTGATGACTAATCTGCAGAAAGATTATACATGAAACCAAAGTACACTTTTCATGGGAGGCTGGGATACAATAAGGCTTGCAGGAAACAGTTCACCAGGAACTGGCAATAGCATATTTAACAACCAACCTATGCTATTTAGGAAGTAAAGTACCTTCAAGCTATTTTACAGAATGGCTATATATAAATATAGGACTAGGCTGAATAATTAATAAAGAACAATCTTACTCTCCCAAAACCAGACATTAAATAATTTCTAGGGTGATCCAGCCACTACAAAAACTTGTTTGCTAACTTTTCCAATATGGCCACATTGCAAAATACTTCTCTAAATGATTCAGCAGTGTGCTGAATGCAAAAAGTCCTTTGTAAAGATAAAGAAACAGTTATGTAATTATTCTACTTTACTTTAGCTGAGACAAGAGGCTTAGTGAACTCTACATTTTCTGCTCCTTAGGGAACATTTCCAATTATATTTCATGCAGAGCAGGAAAATCTGCCTATCACATGGAGTTACTGAGAATTTACTCTTAGCATCTCTTCAGAGAAAATTCTTCATTAATTACTGATCATCGCCCATGAATCTTGCTAAAAAACACAGAAAATAAAACCAGAAACTGTATCTACCACCTCAAGAGATGTAGCTTCAAAATAATTAAGGATCCAACTGAAGAAACAAAGCAATCAAAGAAAGAGAGTCAACCAAATATGATATGCCATATCTCTATATGACATGGAATAATGCAAATGAAGAAAAGACGGTTAACTTCTAATAGGGCAGATATGTAAGCATATATGTTATTATCTTTGGGAATAAATGCATATTAGACTGCAAGCAAATTTACCAGGAAGAAAGAATATTTGCTTCACCTTGCCCCCATCCCCCCAAAAATCATAATGCAGTAATCACAAGCTAATTGCTAAATGACGTCTCTGCCTGCAGTTGCTTAGGTCTGTCAAACTTTAAAGAGCAACTACAGAAATGCATTCTGGGAGAAAAAAAAATTCCCATGGATTTTCCAGGTAGGCAGAAAGAAAGTTACCTTCTTGAGAAAGAATCACCTGCTGAGTTTGAAAAAGAGTCAGATAAACCAGAAAAATAAAACTTTTAAAGAGAACACAGAGTTTAGAAAAATATCAGTATTACAACAACAAGATACTTATTTTACTCCTACTCACCTAAACCAGATTTTTTTAACCTTTTTAAGTGCTGGCTTGTTTGTTTTCCAGTTGGAGACTTTTGCCCATGTTTCATTTCTTTATCAGAACCATCTGCTTCACCATTTTTAGATTCAGATCCTTAGGAAAAAATAAAAAAACACAAACAAGATACTGATGCACTTGTACCAACAATCCCCGCAGCACCCCCTAAACTGTAAACAAAACAGAAATAGGATTTTAAAAAAATTGACATCTACTTGCTGAAAGGCAATACACCTTTCTGGTCACAGTACCATTCCTCATCATCAGAGGAAATGGAAGTAAAAGCTCAATAAATCAATTAAGTGCTGAAAACTAAAGTTTACTGAACACTGCAGTCAGTAAAAATGTTCACTGATCTAATAAAAACAACGTTTTCCTGTAATGCCCAGGAGATATCTTTAAAAATATTTTAACCTCAAGTTATGGGGCAGTAAAGCAATCTAAAGGTGAAAAAAGATTATTTCTTTGTGAAGAAACATTTATAGAAGAGATATGCCTGGAAATAGAATTGCCAATTTGTGTTAAACACAGACATAGAAATCTCTTAAAATGAAGCAACGTAACCACCAGAACTAAAGGTCAAGGTTATGCTGCAGTGATAAGCATAGTACCAGAAGAAAAGCTAACAAAAAGATCCGAGTATTGCAATGCAGAATCGAGACACAAATTCACATTCACAGAGAAGCTTGCCTTCCCCCCTCCCTCCCCTTTTTATGGCTTTGAATACCAGCATGTGGTCCTCCATTAGAGTTCCAGAGCCAAACAAAATGTTACTTTGCATTCCTTTAAAGCTGCTGCTATTACCAACTGTCATTTTACCGTGTGCCTTCAGTTCTTTATTAAAGAAAAATCTCCATCCTTGAGACATCAGATTTGATAAGGAAATAAAGACATTAAACAAAGCTACCAAGTGGAAATATTATTTCAGCAGCTCCAAATTCTGTATGCTACACAGCTGACTCAGAGAAAGGCTCTCTGACTAGAGCTGATCTTGCACACTGTCCTTTAGCTATTTACCTGAAGGTGAATCCGACTGCTCATCAGACACCTTTAATGGTGTCAAAACAACACGAGGAACAGTCTTGTTTACCATCATTGAGACTCCATTTCTTCTTTTCTGCTGTTGTCTTAAAGCCTACAAAAATGATAACAAAACACAAAAATGTAACAAAAAATAACGCTTGTAAGTGAATTACATGAGACATTTCTCTACCATTAAACTGAATCTCTTTAAAAAATCATAATTTACACAGCTACTGACTTGCCAGACGTCACACTCGTCCCCTTTATGTCATTTTCCTTTAAAATATAAAATCAGGCTTTTGGTTATAAGGAGAAAGAAGATGCACCTTAGATCATTTTCCAATACAGTTTTGACAATAAAGAACCACATAACTGTTTGCTCTACCTTAACAGCACAACATGATAACCCATCGAATGTGAAACTAAGACTTCCAAGTAAAAAAAATGTAAAATAAATGTTTCAAAACCTGAATAAAAATATATATGTCTGCACATCTCTCGCAGGTGCATCCTCTCCAGTATACTGCTCAGTCAATCAAGTTAACACAGAGTGTCATCAGTATGTACAGCATGTAAGGACTACAGTATTGATGCACTCACTCAGCCGTGAGTAGTGCTGCACAAAATCACTGAACATGGCAGGAATCATTTATTTTTGTGAAGGGAATCAGTCCTAATCTTGGAAACCTTGCAGCACTTGGCTACTGTCTGCCTGACTTTGGGCATTAACCTTCAGAACACGAACATGATGGTGTTCTGGCAAATCTGGGGAAAAATGATACAAGAATAAATCTCTACAAATGGGAGTACTTTGTGTTTCATAGATTGATTGAATACAGGGTTGATAATGTAATACAAAATATTTAAAGATTAGAAATAGCAAATACTTGCCAGACTGTTTTATATGGAAAATGATATCTGATTCAGAAGATCTCACAACATACAAATATGAATACTTGCCAACTAATACATTTGCAAGCATTAAAATTCTGGAATTAATCAGAATGGGCTGGGCTTAATACAGATCTCTCCTATCCTCCTGACTATTTTTCTCCAATCTTATTGTGCGCTCTCTTTTTATAACCGTGATTTGTGTTATGATCTTAGGGGGAATTTATTAAAGTAATACTATATCAACAAGGAACATATTTGATATGAATTATCCCTGTAGGTTTACGAGCAAGAATGACTGATGCCTTAGAAGGTTTAAGTTGCAACTTCAGTTAATCTGTAATATCTTTCAAAAATGTTCACATAGCTAAATAAATAAAAATCTGAAAAAAAAAGAAATCAATCACTCCATTCCTCTAAATAACACACTATACAACGTAAAATACACCAAGCCACACAAAAGCTATTTCATTGATTAACCCCTTTTATAGTACACTTCTTAAGAGACACATAAGCACTGTACAATAAAAAGCAAATTAGAACACTTGAAATCAAACAAAGAGGAAAAGCTGGTCAGATCTGCACTGTACAAAAGAAGCAAGCAGAAAGCTATGAAGAACAGCCTATACTTCAGACATTTTTGAGACAGAAAATTCATACTGGTATTCAGCAAGTACAGCCAGACTTGTGGACAGAAAATTCCAAAATATTAACATCTCTTAAAAATTCCCCAAAATTCCAAAAATGACCCTCAGTGCACAGCCCTGCCAAGCCAAGTGTCAAACCAGGTGATCCTTATTTAATAGTAATACCACTGCGACAGCGACAAATAGTCCACTAAAAAAGATAGTCAACTTCTGTGCTAACAGCATACCAATATAACGACAACGCAAACTTTGTACTAATGTGCCCCACAGCCTTATTTGCCTTATGAAGAGCAAAGAAAAGAAATATCATCCTCAGTGTCATCCTCCCTAGACAAACGAGTAAGAGCCCAAATGATGTCCCCTGTTCTCCTCCAGCCTCCTCCTCACCTTTCAAGGGACTATAGCCTTGTTGTCAGCATCCATAAGGAAATACCATTTTAATGATTTATACAACCATTGTGACAAAGACAGAATCTTGGTAAATCCTCACAGTTGATTTTCAGTGCTTTAGGCTCAACTCCCACGAATGACAGAAAGGAAGCAGCAGTGTATCCGCCATCAGTGACAGGTAGTAGTGTTCATACACCTTAGGTGACACACGCATTGCTGGAGCAAGGGCAGCGGTACCCAATCTTTGCTAGGCACACCACTTACCGTCTTTTGTGCTACAGGAAGGCCACTTGTGGACCTTAAGCACACATTTATGCAACTGATCTGGCACTTCCAAGAAGCAGAGGCCACCCCATGCTCACAGAGTACTCATGCAAGACAGCACAGCTCATCCCAGCACTCCCCAGACACTCAGAGCCGCAAGAGTGGGGAACACAGCTGGGAGCAGGCAAACATTGCTACTAGAACTATTCACTTTGAGGCACAGCCCACTTCTGAGCTATAGGCTAAGCACCTCAACATGTGAGGATCAAGCACAAACCTTAAAGACACCACTTCCCTTTGACACACATTTGCTTTTCAGGGTTTCTCTTTCTCCCTAACATTCACTGTTTCACTGCCAGTCCCCCCCTCATCTCTTCTTGTTTCACGACGCAACCGATCACCACGCAGAGCCCACAGTTAAGTTTGGAAATCAGTCTGTACGAGATGACCCAAGCTGACTGTACAGCTACACACCTGTGGACACCTGAAAGACAGGTTGTAGAACAGAAAAAAAAATTAAAACTATGTGGACATCAAAATCTAAGTCAAAGTTAGAACCCAAAGTGCCAATGAATTACACTGTGCCCAGAGAATAGACAATCTTCCCTACACCTCTCTATCTTTTCATTTGTCAAAGGAAAGCTATGAGGCAGGGGAGGAGGGTTCAAAAGTAGCAAGTAAATAATCTAACATTTCATTTGCAGGGTAAAGAGATGGCTGAGATTTTGCTCAGTGAACTCAGCCTCGTTACTAGTAAAGCCAAACACCAGAAGGAGTTAAGTATAAACCAAGGACACTCTGTGCAGTCTCTGCTGAGGACAAATATATAACTTCTCTACACTCAGCCTGAGGGATATTAATTTTAGGATACAAGACTACTGTAGGATAAGACAAGAATCTTGTATCCCAAGATTAATTCTACTTAGCCAGGAAGTCAATGGGATTACTCAAAGTGAAACATACACCAAATGCTTCGCTATATTGAGCCTTTAGCACCAAGCTAATTTTTAGTGCTTTCCTAGTCACCACAATCAAATAAATCTCTAGGTTTGGCTCTTCTGGTGAAGGGAATAAACGCAAAGTAGATGAGTCAAATTTGTAACTACCACTGAAGAAAATGAGAAATTTTATAACTTATTTCAAAGAAAAATGGCTCCAGATCTCATTGTAGATACAGAAACAGTAACTAACACAAAATACATTGGCATCTTTTACTGACGCAGCCTTTTGCATCTCATCCATATTTAGAGATATATAACCTCCTAGCTGGGCTGCCTACAGATCTGCAAGAAAGAGCCGATGATTCTACCAAACAATACGGTGTTACTTTACTATGGAAAGTGAGAGAAGCACTTATAGCACACGACAGCTTACATAAAGTATATTTTTCTTTAGTGAGACTCTATGTTTACATTTCAAATGTATTCAATCACTTCGTGCTAAATGCTTGAGTTAAAAAAGCTGCAAGTTGTAAATTCCCAGAACTGATCACTGTTGCAGTATTCTGTAAAACATTACTACCATACTACCTGTACAGCACATAAATAAAAAAGGAAAGAAAATGAAAGTTCATGTGGTATACAAGTTAGACATTAAAAGCTCTCTTAAAATCACCACCAAAATACAGTACTTACATCCAGCATTTCACAAGCAGATTTGCAAAGGACATCTGTGACTCTCTTGCACATAATGAGTATGGAGAATTCCCAATATTCCCATTCATAAAAATGAACCTGTTACCATCTGTTGAATAACACTGCCACGGTCATTATACAGGGCTTGGCATAATTAATTTGTTTAATGAAATTATTTTTATTGCCAAAATCTTTAAGTAACCTATCAATCCATTTTAATCAAAAGAACTCAAAATAACATAAAAAGATGAGTATTAAGAAAACACAAACTCCAAAGATAGATGGCAAAAGAAAAACACCATGCAATTAACAGTCATCTAATTCCAAGCAGTTTTTTATAAAGAGGTGACAAGAGCAGGTCCCCTTCTCTTTTTCAGGGAGTTTATGCCCCTGCTGGAGTGTAGTAGTGTGTTGGAGGTTTCATGAATGTCATCATCTGTTCTTATGAATAATCATTTCATATTTAGTTGATCTTAACACAGGAAAGACTTCTTCACCAATATGACAAAATGTTTGACTCTCTTCAGTAAAAACTAATAAAGTCGTTTTTGAAGTAGGAATGAAAGGAAACAATACAAACTAAAAGGTAACGGGAGAGAGGGGAAAAATACATCCCCAAAAGAGCACCAGAAGCAAAATGTCAAGCTCTATGCTCTGATTTTACTGCTGCTCAGGATATCTTTTTACTATTTTTCTTTCCCACATCTTTTCAACTCAGAATGAATAAATGCAGCATACAGATAAACCATTAATGCAGAAAACCACTTTCATTTGAGCTTAAATGCATGACATGCTAAGAATGTTAGAAATTAAGTTATTAATAACAAAGATATGTAACACTTGGCTGCATTAAGCAACATCATCCCAGATTTCTATTTGTTCCATAAATGTCAAGTCTACATTCCGAAACTCATATCATGAAACATAACCTTTGAAATTTCACACATTATGGATCAGAAATGTAAAGCTATGGAATTCTTCCATTCTGCCATGTGAAAAACATGAGCTGTGATACATTGAGAAAAAATCTACTGCACAAAATAAATAACAACTCTACATCATGGTCATGGATCCCAAATTGGCAAAGATGAAACAGATTTATAGTTTATCACTGATTCACTTAACACAATCATAAAATTCAGTCTTCATCCTCTCTCACCCTCATTTTGTTAGTAAAATTAAGACACCCTTTAATTCCCACGTCTCCACTAAATTAAAATTTCTCAGTGGCAACCTGTTTCATGGATACACAGAGCAGTTAAAATAAAACAGTAAGCTACACAAATCATGAAGAATAAACACATTATTGTTTTTTAGATGCCACTGCTTCTTATATTAACCATACATTAAAAGTACTCAGTTATAAGCATGCAAAAGTAACATTAAAACAATCATAAAGATGTCTTATGGAAAAAGCTACAAAGTGCCATTTCCAAAGCACACAGGAAATTAATTTACTTCCAACCAGACCTGTACACCAAACATAACGTTATCGGTGCCAGGTGTACGCAACCGATCATTTGGAGATGAAGAGTAGTGGTAGAACACCACGCTGGAAGTTTGGAGACCTAGGGTTTATTTTCATATTCTGCTAATACCTTCTCAAATACACATCTGTTCTTGTCCCATGCCATCCTCCTGCCCTGTGACACTTACATCTGTATTTGGAAGAAAAATAATGTCTTGCTGCGTATTTGTTCTTTAGGTCCCAGCAGTGGTCAGGCTCTTTCTGTATAACTACAGTGTACATTAACAACTGAACATTTATCTGTGTATAAATCAAAATTAAACTAAAGTGCTTGGACATTCATGGTGCAGAGACAAAGAGAATGTGTGTGAGTGTCTGTACACCTGCAAGCCAGCACTATCTTGTTTAGAGACACAATAATGCATTCACAGATACAGTTGCTGAAGATCATGATAGACTGCAAAGTAAACTTTTTGTTGCTTTCCCAACCACAGAAACAAGAGAAGGACAAAAAAAAATGTGATGCATTCAACGTCTGTTCTTACTTGCATGTGAATGAGAATGATGATGGCATATGCATGGACTCAGTGAATTTTTTTTCCAAAGAGAACATTTTTTTTTTGTAAAATTGCTTGTGCAGTATTAAACTAATAATATCTATCAGCTGAAATCTGCTTTATGGGGAAATCTGTTTCTTGGCACAACAAAGCACATATAGGTAAGGAAATAGTTTGTAGAAAGCAGTTTAAAAACAAATTAAAATAAAGATAGCAATGTCAATACAAAATCTTAAAACAGTAATCAACATTTTCCATTAGGCCAAATTTGCAAACATACTCTGCACAGGGTCCAAAGCATACACTGGGGTGTTCAGGGCTAGATTACCATTCTCCAGATGAAAAAATCCTGTTGTATAACCTCTCAGAGAAAGAGGTGCACCAATTTACATTGCAGCAATGTAAGCAGTTACAGTGTAACGCCTTTCTGCCAGACATCCCGTTTCATCCTGGGTTCTGCCACGTGCCCACACACCCTGGGCACGCAGCCTTCTGGGGACCTACCCAACAACTCCTGGAACAGCATTTGTAGATAACTGCTTGTCAGCAGTTTGTAGGAGGCTTCCTAGAGCTCTGAAGACTTGTGGGCTGTTCCAACTCCTGTATTTCCCTGGAAAGGACAACCATTTCTAGGATGCACTTCAAAATCCAGGCATGATTCATTTTCACCTGGGTATAATTTCATGTTATAAACTATTCAAATCAAAAGCAGTTCTCTTCATATGGCCCAAAAGAAGATATTCACTTAGACACCCATTGCCACTATATAGAAAAATCAAGTAACATCACTGGAAAAGCTTGACTGCTATGCACAGACCAAACAAAATGGAACTCATCTCCAGTGATGATATTTTTCATTAATACAGTAGCAGCAACCAAATAATCTTAAACTGTTCCCCAGGTTACTTAAAGAAAAACATTATCAGACAAGTGCAATGCTTAGAACTAGGCCACTATCATCAGCTTGACTGTCTGAGACTTGGGACAAGCAACTGCATCTACAGAGCAGAACAAAGAGAGCATTTTCAACCTGTATTTGAGAAGATTCCACTACGCAGCAGTGGCAGATTTAACCAAAAGTAATGTTCACGCCAGGACATATTTTAAGCGAGGGAAGCTGTCCTAGAGTAAGGTAGAGGAGCAACTACACTTCAACACAGTACTGTTCTAAAGTTGCTTTAAAATTCTTTTCTCAGAGTAAGAAATTCTGGAAAACACGTTTATTAAAACAGAAACATGCAGGAGAGCTGCAAAAAGCATGCTATGCAAACAACCCCACAGGAAAAACAAACAAGCAGAATGCCCCAGCAACTGGGAGCTAGTTATTAAAAAGTGGTACACAAAGAATACAGGGACTGTGTTGATTCCTGTCCCTTTCTTTCCATCACAGGTAAGGGCTGAGGACCAGAAGAAAGTCCCATAAACTTGCGTCTTACCAAAGCACTTGTTGAGCAGCTGGTACATGCTGCCCATGCATAGGGACCTTTAGAGGGACATACCGTGCAGCCTGCCTTCGGGCAATGCATGTACTCCCTGAAGAGCTCCTGCTGGAACTCTTGCTCTTCCAGCTTCTTTTCCCCATTATGCAGTCTCCCTGCCATAGTTTCTCTGTCCTCTTCCCTAGACTTGTCTTGACAATCAGAAAATCAGTTTAGTTTATCATCTTCGAGCTTCCATTTTCCTGAATGCATTTTGTAAGTTCCACTGTCCCTTCCCATGTCTCTCTAGAAGTCAAAAAGCAACATGTTTTCCTTGATTTCCATTTGTTGACAGGAAAATTTGTCAAGAATCATCACTTATGTTGCCAGACATCTGATCAAATGCTTCAGCTAGGGAGCCAGAATTCTCCAACTGTGTTCTTGGTAAATTTGTAGCATCTGAAATGAAACATAGGAAAATGGTTAACAGAGACACTGAGAAACTGCAGCAAACTCTCTATACCGAGGAATTCAGTACAAAAAATACCTCTCAGTTCACAGGATTTTCAGAGCCTTTCAGGAAGACACCCTGTGCTCAAATTCTAAGTGATACGGATACAACCATAATGAGCTCCTCTGTCACCTTTGTTTCTGTGGGGGCAAGGAAGGGAAAGGAGGGCAGACAAATGTATCAGGCTTATATCAGAATGTGGGAGTGAGCAGTTGCTCAAATGAGTCAAAGGATACATACCACAGACAGACTCATACTGGTTTACTTTCTATGGACAGCAAAATGTTTCAAGATGACCTGCATCTGGCTGTAGTCAACGAAAGAAGTCCTAACAGAATGAGTGTGGAGGGAGCAAGACTGGTGAGTTTGCTCTTGTTCTTCTCTCAAAGCAAGATAAGCAATGTGCCTGAGCTGAAGACAGGAAAGCAAAACCACACCAGCATCAAGGGAGATCAGGAGTCTCTCTTCAGTGCCAACCTAGGCAGTTGGACAACTGTGTCCTTAAAAATCAAGCAAGCAAAAAAATCTTAATAAACTAGTCCTGTGAATTTGGGTAAAGCAGGGCTGAATTACACTGTTCACCATTCTGCTCTGAAATTTAGTCTCTTGTTGCTTCAGGTTGTAGGTTGGTTTCTAACAATAATTACAGTTGTGCTAGAAGTCAGCCTGAAATGTTATTTGGTGCTGTAGAGGTCTCACATCCTATAACTCAAATGAAAAACATAAGCCAAACCATAACTTCCCCATAGCTGTCTTACTGCTTGGGGCCTGACAGCATCCACTGGAAAAAAGGGGTGTGGAGTTGCCACTTCTACTATAAGAACAAATTATATGGATGGGTGCCTTCCTTCTCAATAAAAAACTGCATCTACCCACTTTATGAATACAATAGTGGCACATATACGAACCCAGCCACCAAGCATGCAGACAAAGCCCAAAGTTAAGAAAAACAAAACAAACCAGCGGCAGTAACATACCTTGTGTAGATTCCCTTATTTCCTGAGCTTCTCTCCTCCCAAACCCACTTGGCTGCTGTCTCTGGAGTTTCTGTCTCTACAAAGAGATCTGGATGCCCAGTACAGTCTCAGACATGTCCTGGTCTGTATTCAGATCCTGAGTCTGAATGGAGTATCCTTCTCTTCTCCCAACAGAAAATTTATGGGTACCCTTCTTGGTGCTGGTTCCAAAGTGCCAAAAGTGAGGCAGGATTTTCTTCCACATCTGGGAGGTCTACTATCATCCCAGACATCGTTATAGTGCATCTTCAAGTTCTTTATCCTCTCTTGGTACTGCCCCAGGAAACAACTTGTACACTGATGGACAAGGTGCTCTTATACTTGGCTATCAGAGTCCAACAGACACTAATACCACCTCAATGTCCTGGATATTCACACATGCCCAGTGTTACCTATGTGAGGCCAGTTTGCAGGTATGATCGCTTCTTCTGAGAAATGTTCCAAGAACATCTTGATAGATATAGACAGATCTGTACATAGTGAAGACTTCCCAAAAAAGTATCACCTCAAGTCAATGAAACAGAAACTGGACCAGAGAGGAGCATGGTAGATACTATGGCATGACTTGATGTCCGTACTTGAGTAAGCCTTGTCCAGAGCAAGAATAATTCACACAGTAGTGTGACCATGTACCACTGCTAGCAGATGCAGATGTAGTTCAGTACTTTCCCAGGAAGAGGTCCTTACATGGGTCTGCATGCCAAAACTCTCGAGTGTGAAAACGAGGTAAATCAGCATGGAACTGATCAGTACTGATAGGAAATCAGTGTGTGACAGCATGCCGTAAACCTTCTTTTCAAAGGCACTAGATCAGCAACAGCTCGGCACACGTAACACAAGCACTTCTAACAGCAAAAGGGAAACAGAAATCTGTAAAATCTGCCATCAGAAAGCCAAGCATAAAAGGCAGCTCTACACCATAAGACTCTTTTGTCTAAACCCTCTGGAACTATTCCCCTAATGGGAACTATTTTGTTGGACGTTACACTCAGATACTATACAAGAGCAAACCTGAAACTCCCTCAAAAACAAAAAAGAAGAATGAAAGACACTCAGTGGTAAAACACTCAAAACCCTTCTCCCAACAAGGACACTACGGAAGGCAGCAAAGCTAGAAAGTTTCCAGTCCAAAATGGCAGCCCAGCCTTTGAAAGGTGAGGAGATAAGGTCTGAACTATGACACAGACCTTGTGAGAGTCCACTGCAACTGCAAACCTCCCTAGCCCCTGAAAAGTACTCCAGATCCATTGCTACCTGAGAGAAGTCAAGACCAAGAGCCAGGGCTCTGAAAGTGCCTTTCCCTCCAAGCTCCTAGCATAACTCAAGAAATGAAGTGTTGTGATTAATTTGATTCCTGAGAACATTCCAAAATGTGGGCTGTTCCAAGGAAACGTGAGATTGCTCTTTGCAATCTAAACCCAGGAATATACCTCTAGAATTCATTAAAAATAAAATCATATGTAAATCCATCATACAACACTTTAAAAAGAATTACATATGGCTACAGCAGTTAATAAGTAGATAAACAGTGAAGAAAATCTTCTAATTCTAGCTCAGATCTTCAAGCAGTACGTCACATTATCAACTTGCCTCTCACTTTAGTTTTAATGGATTCCAAAACAAATATGCACAAGATCAAGTTAGTGTGAAGAAGCCACTGTTTTTAAATAAATTGAGTAGAAAACTGTTTGAAAGACTATTTTGTAGGTTTTCATTCTGTGAAGACTGTTTAGTAATCGAAAAAAAGCAATAGCTACGGAAGACCCCATTACGACATATATACTGTGTATATATGTTTACATAGTATAAACACTTGCTCAGAGCATGATGATGTATCATCTTCTGTTACTTTAGCATGGAACCAGCAAGTTAGTATCAGCTGGAGGACCATTGCATACAACTGTCTAAAGTTTCTTGTATATTCAAAGGTACTACAGGTTCTTCTTTGTACAACTTTTCAATATTATGCGTCCATAAAAGCAACAGAAAGATTGGAAAGTGAAAGAATAAATTTCCAACAGCAATTTAATAAATAAAATCACTGTTAAAATTTATTCACTTCTGCTACAATATCAAATTAAATCAAATCTGCAGCATGTATATGGCAGTAGCCAACACCTGAAATGTTAGAGAAAACAAAGCAAAAATCCTCTACTATTCCACAATAAAAATGTCCATTTGTCTAATACTATACATAGAGAAAACATTTTACTGATAGCTGTAATAATACTCTCATACTCTGAAGTACAGGATCTAATTACCATCAACTTAATTAAAACTAATTTCTTTTTATCGATTACTTAACTTTCTGATATTGCTCTAACCCTACTGCCTTAGGGAATGTTTTCAAGTATTTCCATCAATGTTATGACTTTTTATATTAATTAAGCTATTCTGATTAGTTTGCCCTTTTAAAAATTGTTCTCAGTGCTATACATCTGCTAAGTGACAAATGGTAGAGTTTAAACAATTATGCAACTTCAAACATTTGTGGCTTTGCTCATTTTTTCACCCTCCTTTCCCTTTGCCCACTCCCTCCACCCCAAAGAAAGTACATGTATCGCAAAAGATGTGGATAGAAGGATTTCCAAAAAGTGTGTCTTTTTCACAACTACCTACACAGTTAGTGAGCTGCCTTGTGCCCACTGATCAATTTTCCTTTGCAGTCCTCAAAGCTTGTAAATACAAGATTACCTTATGTGAATGATAAAGGTCTATTAATTTTAGTGGATTTAAACTCAAACCACATGAAAAACTAAGCACGAATACTTTAAGTGTTTCAAGGAGATGTGGACAGGCTTTGCTTAATTTAAGCCTAAATCAACAACTCGGCAATAAACTACCGCATGAAATACTAGACTTCCGTTAACCATAACTAAAAGAACAGTTACAAGAAAAATTAAAACATCATCTCATTATGCTAACACTTAAGAAAAGTTGCATTTATAGTCTTTACAAGACTAACACAATTTCTGCATACTCAAAATTGAGAGGAGATAATGATAATTTTTTTTTAATTAAAATTTTTTATTTTCTTTTTCATTTGCCTAGCTGAAAGCTGAACTAATTTGGCACTGTTGGAAAATAATTTTCACATTGTTATGCTTTCAGTTAATAAATGACTTTCAATAATCAGCTACTTTTGCAAAGCTTTACTAATTGTCATGTAAGCTAAATCATCCAAATCATAAGTTATTCAAAAACCAAAAACTACTCCACTTTTATACACTGTAGTGTCAAATACAATATGAAAGAAAATTACTTAACAGACCATAAAGAAAAAAAAAACAACAGCAGGCATACCCAGATTCTTACCTATCTGCAGAATTTCTTTCAAAATCTTTTTTTTTTATTTTAAGCCTCACAAAATTTCCAATACAAATGCTGACATAGGAAAAGCAGGGATGTGATACTATACACAATTCTGCTTTCTTGAAAAGCACTTAAAAAAACATCAAACTCACAATAAATAGCAGGACTGCACCACTGGTAAAAAAAAAAAAGAACAAAAAAGCCTCAGCAATACACCACTGAACAAAGCACTAAAAATCCTCAGAAACGCCTTGAAATTCTGCTGAGATCTTATTTGTATAAGACTGACACACATGCTAAAGGGAAGCCAATTGATTATCAGTCAATACAAGCTTACCTGCTTAAGTGCTTTCTTTGTGTGCTGCTGGAAGGAAGATACTAGCTTGCTTTGCACCGGTGCATTAGTAAGGCTCGAATCACGATTGGAAGACATTTCTTCAGATGTCTGCTTTGGGCAAACTTTATAAAAAGAAAAAAAAAAATCAGAATACTGTTATGGGAGTTATCTTTCCTATATCTTGGAAAGTCCTGAGGACAGGGGGGGAAAAAGAGGCCAGTGCCTGGAAAATAAAAAGCTCACTCTAAGAAATTCAACTAATCTTGAGGTCCAGATGCGCTGAAAATCTAGCCATATTCTAAATAAATGCACTGCTTCACAAATATTTGTACCTCATCATACCCTTTCTGTGCAGTTCTGGAGGCCTTGCATATTTTGCCTTTCACGTCCTGAAAGGTAACTGAAATAGTTTAATTATGGTTTTCACACAGAAGCTAGACAAAAATTATCTATCTTCCTCACCAATACATTTTAAATGGATTATTATGTGTCTAAATGTGTATTTATACAAGAGACACTGATGACTCTGTGTTCTAGAAATATTTATAAATATGTAACTTCATGCCAGATTGTAATGGCTTCTTAGGAGCCAGACTCATCTATTTTATAAGTACTTCTTGGTAAAGCTAAGAACACACACTTTCCTGTTTAACGGGTAGACTGGAATATCCTGCAAAGAAGAATTCTGTTCTCTCAGGTAATACACACTGCCACTTGTCAGACTTCTAAATAATACATGTTTTAATGAACAAATACCACAGCACTTACATTAAACAGCCTCTTGAATACATGTTGTGGGAGACACAGAAAAAGTCTTCTGGTTAAAAATAAAAGGAAATATGATTGTTTTTAAAAAACAGCTTTATTAAACAGATATGAAAGCTGCAAACATAGCTGGAGGATCCTATTAGCCTTGGTGGTCAGCAAGCTTGACCAGAAGGGCTGTAAAAACCTTTCCACTCTTAATGCCTTGCATTACTATTGCTCTCACTAGTGTCCTAAGACAGCCCAGCTAAAACAGCATTAACACGAATCCAGAAATTAAGCAGTGGTTTCTTCCCCATTCTCCTCTGCTGACTCAATTCATGTCTGTCTTCCAGCGCTGCTCAAAGACGGTTTGCGTGCTGACATACTTTCCTTATAATGCTCTGCTGCTGTATATGGTTTTGCCATACTTTGCACACCTACTGGCACAGTTTGATGACGCTCAAAGCAGACGCACAGACACGTGCTAGAAATAATTTTAGCCCAGTGTTTCTGTTTGCCTATGGTTTTCCCCTCCCATCCTTTATTGGAAGGAGCAGACCCCTGAAGTAGCAGTCTAACTCTCTTGCCTTTAGCAACATTTCATAGAAGAAATATTGTAATGATTTTTTCTTTGTGTTTGTAAGAAAAAAAGATAGAATAGAGACAATTTAGTTGTCTCTAATTAATGGCCACTGTAAGATGCATGTGATATTAAACATTTGTTTTCACACTGAAAGAAAAAATAATTAATACTTACCCCAAAAACAGAGAATACATTCTGTTTTACGGCATGGGCATTATGTCAAGATAATTTTCATATTAGACTAAAAATGTTCATTAGCAGATAAGACAAATCCTATTTTGTCACAAGATTTGTAACTGATTTTTGTCACTTTTTTCCCTTGAAGGATTTGTCAAAATATACAAAGAAGTTGCAACAGAAAACAGGTTCTGAGTTTACAGCATCACCTGGTTTGGATCAATCTTTTCCACATGATGAGCAAGCTTACTATCAAAAAAGACAACTTAAAGGAGCACCAAAGTGTCAGTAGAAAACAAATAATAGCTGGTTTATATAATCTAAATCACTGCAATAGCTAAGCTCCTGAGACAAAGAACACCTACACCAAAATAAAAACCTGACATTTCAAATTATCTAGCTTTTGTCTTTTCTTTCAAAGAGAATTTTTTTACTGTTTTCTGGCAAAGTCTGAGAGTCAAAGGACTGAAGAAAAAAACAGAAATATTATGAGCTTACAAACCACACAGTTAAGGAGAGGAGAACAGAAAAAATTTAAAAATGCCTGAAGAATGGAAACTGTTATATACTTAACTGTCGCTTCTCAGAGAGGATACAACATGACCCGTCATGAAAAATGTATTCCTATTCTCTGGGATGACTGCAACTCCTATTGCCTTCTTGTTCAAATGGGAAATTCTGATTTTCATTACTCTGATCTAGGACATTATTCAAGAGTCTCCCCCATTTATTTTGGTGATAAAGTCCATCCCAGTAAAGTGTAGCAACACTAACTGATGATACCCAACACTACAACTCTTAATGTCAAAGTCACAATACAACACAGGAATAAAAATAAACATACCACTATATTAATTTTCTATGTTCATTCATTTTTCTTTTAACAATAAACCCTGAAATTGTGACAGGACCTATTAGAGGCCATACTACTTATTTCTATCATTACTTCAATTTTACATAAAAATATTATCAGTGTATTGGTTTCTTTTGCTTCTGTTTATTTAAATCTTTGACAACAAAGTTAAACCAAGGAACAGGGATTGTTCTAATGGGTGAAGCAACTGGAACTGAAACCCACAGAAACAATAAATAGCTTTCCATTGCTGTAACCTCTTCTGCAGGGACAGAAGGAATATCTCACTCTAGGCTGGTTCGGCTTTGTGCAACCCAAACCTAGTTCCTTCAGAGTTTTGAAAAACAAACTTTTTCCTGTAGACTATAATTAAAGGATTAGGTATGTGAGGCTGAAATCTGCTGCTCAAAAAATTTAAAATGACATGGTGATTAGAGAAAGTCAATTTCATTTATTAACAACAAATTACACTTCCTTTCTAAAATATATTTTGAACATTACAAATATTTTCTTCATATATCTCATAGCTTAAAATAGTAAGAAGCTATTTTAAATATTGTTTTTCATGTTCTAACTAAATTTCCGTTTCCATTTAAAACCAGCGTGATACAAATCATGGCTATAAACCTAACCATCTAGTAAATAAGAGATATGTCATTGCCTATTTTCAAAAAGCAGAACACAAACATTAAAAATCTAAATACATTATGTTAATTTATGTAATTGCTTAGTAACTTATACAGTCTATTCACTTTATTAGCAAAAAATAAAACTGTAAGTGATATACAGGCTTTGTTTAGAGGATAATCAAGATATTGTTTACAAAACAATATGAATTGACTTTTCTGTAGGAAATGAAATACAAATATGAGACAATGAATAAATTCATTCTTTAAAACATGTTCTGCTACTTAGTGATTTAAATCAATCTGTGCCAAAATACCACTACACTACAATGCCTGTGACCACAGAAAATTGTATTTATTTATTTGTTCGTTTATATGGATAAAGTCAAACTGCTTTTCCCTGACTGGGTTAGAAGTAAAAAAAGGGGAAAATATGACAGAAAAATATGTCAGTGTTTGAAATGAACATTGATGATCCCAGTGAAAAAAAACAGTATCTTAAGAACAGAGCAGGTAATTCTGCTATAGAAACCAAAGAACACAGTAAAAGAAAAACAAATTCAAGAAGAGTCAGTGGTATTTGTACATACGTACAACTTTGGAAAGCTGCAACTACTTTGTTCACAAGCACTGAAGTTGCGTGATTATCATCAGATCCACGTTCGCTTGAAAAGCTTTACCAGGAAAGAACGCTAAAAATAAACTGGATGCTGGAGAGAAAAAAAAAAGAACCCTGAAAGAATGCAACAGATGAAGGAAAAATATTTGGGTAGCAAATAAAGAGGATTCACCATTATTGCTACCATAGAAAAAGAGAACAAGAGCTTTTTTAAGCCTACAGGAGGCATTTCCATTTAGTGGAGAATAATTAGGCTCCATTCCTTAAATCAGCTTCTTCAAGGGCCAGGACTGAGTGAAGGAATAAAGCAAAAAGCAACTATTAAGCCATAAACTGTTAGGTTATGAGCTGGAAGAGCAGCTGGGTTTCTGAAGATAAGACCTCCTTAGTGAGTGTTCAGAGAGTGTTAACATGAATGATAGAATTAGAATTACTTAGCAAAAAGAGCATGTTAAAAATGTTCTCGACAACCTTCATTTAAAATAACTTCCTCTCTTCCATTTTTCCACGACCAGTTTTGGTAATTACTATGAAAGGCTATCATCTACAAAAATCAGCAATGCTATCTTTTAACTTCAAAATTCGCAGCCTATGTCTGTAATTTTTTATTACCTTTTACCTTCCCTGACGAAGAAATATCACACCTACATAAAAACACATTAGAAGACATGTTTCTTCAAAGAAACAATTTTTATAGGAATACAACTTAAAATTATTCTGTCTTGCTGCCACTGAAAGTTATTAGGAATAATTATAAACAGATTTATGTAACTAGATGGACAGAAAAATTTCTGGAGTGCTTTATGGGGCTTATTTTCCCAAAATAAACAGCACAATTAATTCTGATTTCAGACAGACCATACTACTTTAAAATCAAACCAGTAAAATCAACAGCAGTCCACTTCCTTCTTTGTTACAGAAACCACAGCAGATGAGAAAGAGTGTTTACTAATGGCCACATTACAAAACACAAATTAATATTGCTACCAGATGCTAAAGACTAGAGTCTACCTCAAGCATAAAATGTGTGCACACACTCTGGAGATACGAAACTTCACAGAGAACTCCTTTAGGAAAACATACACACAAAATCCTTCTCTAAAATACCCATAAAATTCAATATTTTCTTTGGGTGACACAGATCTATACTTGTGTTGACATAAATGGCCATGCTTTGCCAACACAGATGTATCAAGTAATTCACCTCCATTCCTCTTTGATCTCTAGAGCCCAACTTGCAAAATCTGAACAATTCAGAACTTGACTGTTGCCATCAGCTCTTGAAAATGAAAACCATTTTGGGAGTTAGTTAATTGTACAAGTATGCCAATGCAAGCAAAAACAGATGCATATATCAAGGGCACTACTGTGACTGTAATATTCTTTTTGAAAAGCAATACTAGCACTGTGAAATGATAAGTAATACTGAATAGTATTTTTTGGAAAAAGACATCAAATACCACATCAGCTTGGTAGCTTGCACTGAATCACATTATATTCTCCGCATGCTTTTGAGCCCAAACATTTCACAAAGCTTTGAAAACTGTGAATCCTTACTCCAAAGGAAGTCAACATTTTCCACTAAAAATATACAGCCTGTCATCACTAAGCCACCAATTTCTTAGGCCTCATTAACTACTGTACAGCAAAAAAAAAACAGATGAGAAAGATCTCTCCCTCAAGCTCCACACTATCTTCTCTCATTCTTATGACTTCCTTCCAGTAGCAATGAAACAAACAGCAGCTAAACTCGATCCTGGGTACAGTATTTATATTTTATAGCTACTTGCAGGGAGATGAAAAAAAACCCAAAACAGCAAAACAAGAAAAAAAATGAAAAACTGCCTCATTCTGATGTGTCATCAAAATCCTGTATGATCAAGCTGCTATTCCATTACCGTCCTTCTGCTTTTACAAGAGCCTGTCCTACATCCAGATGTTGCCATGTGCAACGGACATATTCAGCAGAATCATCCAATATTATTCCCAAGAGACAAAATGCTGAGGATAACAGGTTTCCCTGAATTACCAGAAATTCCATTCCCGGAAAGGAACTGAACATCTAAATCTGGACTCAGGTTTCAAACAATGGTGAATATTCATTCCTCACTATAGAACTTATCCTAGTGGCTTCATAGTCCAAAAAGCACAAGGTGTTCAAGAGCACAGTAGTTAGAAAGACAAAATGTCACGATTCAGCATGAATCTGATCCTCTGGTGTCCACCATTTCACCTACTACGTCTAAAAAAACTGCCTAAGAAATTAATTCTGCTGTTTCATGGTCGCAGTTGAAGAACTTACAGGTTTAGGAAGTGCTGAAAAGCAAAGTGTCTCAAGAGGAGACATATGTTGCTCATACTTGGGCAAACATCAGAACCTATGGTTGGGTTGGGGAGGGAAGTCATGCTACGGTAGGAATTGCTACCTCCTCCACATAATTGTGCATTCCATTGGCTTGCATGAAGACAATTTTTAATCAGCTGTGCTCTGTGGCTGATGGATTAGCCCTGGCTTCAGAAACACCAGGGACAAATGCTTTTTGAGAACAGAACATCCTATTGATGGGCAAAAGGATATTATAGTCATCATTTTCCCAGGCAACAGTAATTGGGATTTTAATTCTTTTACCAACTGCATCTTTACATGCTGCCCCTGTATTTGAGGGAAATGGAATTCATAAAAAGATATGAGACTGCTAGATTGCTTCTATAGAAATCCCATTCCAAACAAAATCAACTGTAGCGTAAAGAGTTTCTTTAACATATGCCTTTGGAGAAGGTGGGGAAAGAAAGATTTCTCCACAGCATCTGAAAAATCCTGAGGTGTGACCATTCCAGTTGTCAGTTTAGCAATACTGATGTGGAGTAACAGCTTTCGCCAAGTCATGTGTTTATAACTGTGAGGAATTTTTATATTATTATGCTAATAAAATTGTTCAGTAGTCTGCATTTATACTGGGAAAAATGTGCCTCCTGGGGAATAATGTGATTCTTCTCTGTTTGAGTGTCAGCTGGTATTTTTTACTCCAAAAGCTGAAGACTATCATCTAAAAGCCCACAAACGGACCGACGCTGTTGTTTAGGGTTTCATCCTCTGCTTCCAGATAACTTTAAAGTGGAACTTTTTAAACTCTTGCTAAACAATTTCTGATCATTCTGTCAGAACTGGGGCTTCTGCCCTCTACCACGGTGGAAACAAGAGCAAATAAAAATGCAGTCAATCTGGCGATTAAGAATACAATGTGCAAAGAATGTCCATCCTCATATATAGCACACGTACTAAGGCTGAAAGGAGACATTATATCTATTGAACTTTTCTAAAACACAAGTCAGAGAATTTCATAAAGCATTTTTTTTACTGAATGAAATATTCTTTTTATGCCACAGAATAGTTTCCTGGAAAGAAAAAAAAATCCCAGATTTAGTGTGAAAAGTTTAATTGATACACATCTGGTTAGATTTGGTCTGCTAGATGAAACATTTTCTTTAGAAATACCTGTTCTCAAATATTTACAAACAGATCAAGTCACCACCTCATCTTTGATAAACTAACTAGACTGTGCCTATTAAATTTCCCAGAGCAAAGGAAGTATTTGTTCGCTCAGTAGTTCTTATATGTCTTTTCTAAATACTTCCCTGTTTTTCTTAATTCTTTCTTACAGCTATAATGAATGTAATACACTTATAATCATTTAACTAGTGCTATACCCAAAGGAAACAATGTGCCAATATTCTTTTATCAGTACTACCAGAATTATAGTCCAAGAACTGCATTGGACTAATTAGCAAAAGCATCTCATTTATGTTCAATTCATTTTCTATTGTGATCCTTAAATGTTTTTCAGATTTACTGACTTATTGAATATATATTTCCACTGTGCAAATGTGACCTTTTTTCTTCACTTTAAAGTCTAAAAAAAATCATATTGTTCAACTGTAATAACTTACAAGGCAATCAAGACAGGTCTCAACATTATTATTTATTATCAACAAATTTAATCAAGAAGGTTTTTATACTTTTCAAAAAGAATTGACAGAGATATTGAATGAAGAGTGGTCAAATCACACCCTCAAGAGAACAGCAAAAATACCTACTGTGGACGGTGATTCCTATGCATTTGCAGATCTAATAATTTGTAATTTTCAATTCACTTAAAGCTGGCTGCATTTCTCAGGCATGATCCTGTTTTTAAGCCAAGCATTCAATATTGCAAATGAAATCACTTACAGAATTCTACATATATATCAATAGATATCTTTAACAACAAAACTGTCAATCTCCAGAAAAGCTATTATCAAACGAGTTTGACAATACAGTGTTCTGTATCAGCTGACTGATACAAGATATACTGTCTTCAATTCCTTATTGATCACATCCAGCGTCAGCCTTCCTGTATGCAATAGAGATTTACTATTGCTATCCCATTTACTCTTTTTAAATACATCCACTGCATGACATCAAAAAAATTTAAAACGTCTTGTTTTCAAAAAGTTAAATATATCGCAGTTTTCCAGGACTTGTTAAAGATGAAACATGAGGGAAATTTCTCAGCTTTAAAAACAATCTAGGTGTAATTTACTGCTCTCCCCCTAATATTTGAAAATGTTTAATTTTAGCAGCTGCTCTTTTATGTCACCACAAGTGCTAGAATTTTTTTATTACTGTAAACTGTGAAAATAGTATGCAGCCTCCTCCCAGTCAAAACTCAGCAATTTTCTACTTCTGGCATTCTGGCATTCTTATTTACATCCTACCACTCCTAAACAATCACCAGGGTTTTGCCATGATTTTTATTTGTTTATAACAAGGAACATCAGCTTTTGCTTTCCTATCTGTAACTGTATTTGTGCTGCTTTTCACTGCTGTATTCTTCCTGCAACTTAGGGAAGTGTACACCAACAAACTGTCTGAGTATCAGACAGGAATTGTTGAAGAACTACAAATACGTATGTTCATTTATACATGCGGTATATGCCACGTAAGCATAAAACCACTGCATATGCAGAGTCTGTTAACTTATAGACATAATATATCAAAGAAAATGAAGAAACAGACCCATTTAATAATTCTTGACTTTTGTTCTTCCACTGAGCTTCAAAACTTCACCACTAGATCCACAGCAACCTGTCTCAGGTAGTTCTGTTACTCTTGTCACTGAGCATTTTGTGATTTTTCAATGCTGCTAGCAAGCAATACTGAAATAGCAGAATCAGTCCTGTACAGGTGCAGCATGGAAACGAATTAAGTTGCTCAAGGACAAAAAGGAAGTCTGTAGCAGAACAACATCATGAGCTGAGCCTTTTCATGTCCTAGTTGTAAACGGGACACCCTCTCACCATATACGAAGTAAGCAAAACAAGAGGCTGCAGTCCAGCAGTGGGACAGGTTGTGAGGGGGCAGCAGAAGAGAAGAACTGATCAAGGAAAAGTTTATTTCAGAAGTCCTGGGAAGCTTGATTTTTGGATAAAGCAATCACTTTACACGAGTGTAGTTTTAATAAGAAGAATATCAATTCGTATTACTTGCAAGTAATTTTAGATGACTGAAGAACTGTGTTTTCCTTATGAGCAATTATCATCTCTCAAAAAGAAAAATACTTCTACAGCTGCCATTTTCAAGTTTTTGCAATACTTCAGTTTGTCATTATCTCAGAGAAAAAAAACACACAGTATTTGATACTTCATCATGTCTTTATGTCAACATGGCACCCAGAAGAATCTCTGCCTGAAACAAAAAAAACCCACAGACCTTTGTCCTATGCCCAGAACCCTACTGAGGGACAAACCCTACATGCCCACGCTCAAATCAGTGAGATGTCTATCTGACAACTGCAAGTCTAAAGCCTGGTAAGGCAAATTACTCTTTAGCTGTGGAGGCTAGAACAAAAAACCTGTAAGCCAAAGAATTACCTACTCAAAACACACCCAACAGCACTATTCATTTCCTCTTAACAAATCTAAGTCAAATAAAGGCACTTGGTGTTCCTGACTCCTTTATAAGGCCAAAAAAGAGATGGAGTCACTGAAAAATAGTTCCACTGGGTACAAAACATTACTTATACTGTTTAGAAATCACACCATGAAAATCTTAAGTAAACAATACTTTTTCTTTTCCCAAAATATGCTCTCTAATATTGAAATTAAAACACCTACCACCATTTTCTTCTCCATTATTATTGTTTGTCTCAGCCATTTCAGTGCCATCTAACTCAGATTCACATCCTAAATCCAATGTTCCGTCAGTAGGGCATGTTGATTCTTCTTTCTACAGTTAAAAAAGAAAAAGAAAACTAAAATTAACAAGAAGAAGTCAATCATGATCCTGCTGCATTTCCGAAAATACATTACTGCAGTGTACTCTCATGCTTACATTTCAAAAAAACAGAATAAAATAAAATATGCTTGTGAGTTACCTCAGAGAAAAACATAAAAACAGACCTTCATGAAATAACTTGAAAACAAAAAAGCTATTTTGTGAAGTCATAACATACTCTTTTTTAAAAAACGTCAAATAAAATGCAAGGTCTTCCACTTTTCTTTTTTTTTTCTTTTTAACAGAAACAGACTTGTTTGGCTGTTAAAAAACCTAGTTTTCCAGTTGAGTGTCCACAACGCTGCAGCAAAACACAAATCCTTTAATGTTTCTTTTCTGCCTTTGCCTGTTTCCTGAATTCAAATAGCTGAAGCAACCTGGAGCTCACAAGCATGGGAGTGATTGTGAATACCTGGATTTGTGCCAAGAATATCTCCCGATTTAAAGAACAACAGCAGCATTTGTCTTAGTAAATTAGGAAATGGAGCTTCTGAAAGCTATTAATTCAATCTCAGATGCAGAATTTTTAGGTATCAGGAGCAGGCAAATCTACCTAATTTTATATCTTTTAAACCCATATATCAAATGTCTGTCATAAATTCCCAAAGATCCTCCCCCCAGCCCAAAATTTTAATTGACTACGTTTACACTGCCAAACATATCTTACTTTGTTTCTCATCTCTGCCTCACATTCCTCCACTCCTATTGTGAAGACCCTTTAAGTTTGATCATGTACAGTAAGAAAAAAATTGCACCCACAGAAATCATCGTATACATACCAAAAAAGACAAATAAAGAGGAAAAGGAATAAAAATAGCATAAAGGCAAAATTTTACCACTATAATTATATTCCTTCTCAAAAGCAATGATGCAACCTGTAAATTAAAAGCTGATTTGTGTTAGACTTGCAAATACTTTTGCACTATTCCAAAATCAAACATTAATACAATTACTTAATGAGAAAGTCGGTGATCCTCTTGAGCTCACTGCTCATAAAACAAAGGCCTCTCTGTGAACAACTCTGAAAAAGCGGCATTTTAGCTAAGCTACATGTTTTTTATACCACATGCCAAATTCAAGAACATGTATATACTTTCTAGGATAAAATATTCAATGTTTACTTTCATTATAAATCCTTTTAAAAGACATCTGAAAACAGTTAGAAGGACTATCAGGTCATTTCCTCTCCAAAGAATCTAATCTGTTTACCTTTATATCTATTGAGACATTCATAAAATGGATTAATAGTGCTATGCACTTTCCATATACAAAATTTAAACTTACTTTGAGAGCGTAGAGTCCTGACTTCCCAGGGATTTTGAAGAATGTTCCATCACCTACACGAGTGTTAGTATGAAGCATTGCATTCAGGCAAGCTAATGGAGAGGTTCCACTGAAAAATAAAATTGTGCCGTCCAAGATTGAGTGCCTCTTGTAAAACTATTCCCTTGGTCTATGTTTTTTAAAACTTATGCTAGCCTGGCTTTTTTTTGCTACCCCCCACCCCCCCCCTTTTTAATTCTCTCAACCCTGAAAACATCTACATTACAATAACAGGCCAGTTTCAAACTTAATCATATGCATCTGTCCCCTAGGCTCGAGGCAAAATGTCTGTGAATTATAATTATGCTTTTCTTCATACAGCAACCAGCTCCACATTCTGAGAACCAAAGTCCAAATATTTATGTGAAATTACTTCGTAAATAACACCATGAAGCCTCATTTTTAAAATGTTACAGACAATGTGGCTGCTGCACATGAATGATCAAAACAGTACCAAGTTCAAGGGCAGCTGCATCCCATAGGATGAAAGGCAACAAAAGAATAATAAAGAGCCCAGGAAGACCACATTTAAAATTAAAAGTGATATATAGTTAAGCCTTCTTCTGGCTTAACATGGTCAGCATGCATTACTATACATAAATACAAACACATTTGTACGTTCTATGAAGTACTATCTTTTCTAATTAGAGTTGTTCTAGAGATTAAGAGATTGACCTACTCAAGGTAGTAATTGTAATACCACTGTGGAACACATGTTAAGGGACTATTTAAAAAGAAACACAACACATTAACAAAAAAAGAGTACTTGTACAGAGATGTCTTTGTAATATATGCATGCTTACATCACAAAAAGAAAGAAAATGTTTCTAGCCTAGTTACACTTAGACTATTCTGAAAAGTTGATCTAAGAAATGGTAGGGAAGAAGGTAGTCATAAATTGGTTTATTTCATTCTAATTTAAAAATTAAAGTACAAGATTTATAGATGTACTATCACATCTTTGTCCCCATTTACTGACTAACGTACACGGTGTACCCAGGGACTGAATCTGAAACTGTGCTTCTTCCCTGGGGTCCCTAGCCTGCACGCACGCTTATCTTTAGACACGTAAATATATTCCACTTGGTTAAACGGAACAATGCCTGTGCATTAAATTAAGTGTGTTGCTAAGTACTTCAGGATTAATTATACACTCAACTATAAACCAGGAATAGGTCTTCAAAAGTCCATCAGAAACTACTGTTCTTTATTATGCAATATTATAACACAACATCCAATCTTTGTTGAAAATTGCATGACTGATCTTTTTTTATAAATAAAACTGGACTGAAATTACAAATTTTCATAGGATGATGCTTTCTGTTGATTTCCATGGCTCTGTTAGAAGAGAATTAATCCTTACTGTACATGTATTAATTTAATGGCAACATGGATAGTGCAGTAATTTCTCTTCCAGTAAAAAAATTAAACTACAAAGTATCCTCAAGACAGGAAGTCCTGTCCAACACAAGTTATTTACTATTGGTCACCTAATGTATCACGTTACTAAATCTAAAATCAAAAAGTACATGTAAAAATGCTGCTTGTTGATAAAAACATCAGATATTTAACAGATATCTATTTTATAAGTATTATAAATATAACCATGCAATATGAAAATTCTGACAAGTTTTTGTTGTTTCCTTTTTCCCCTTGCAAATAAAATTAATTCCACATCTGGTTTTGATATAATACTATACCAGAATACAAAACTAAATATGGTAGAAATACAATGATACTGCTAGCAGTAGCACAGAAAACATTAAGAGATTTCACTGAGTTTAACGATTACTTAAAACAGTTTTGGAATAAGAAGGATACTTCTTTTTACACATTTTCCTTATTGCATTAATGTTTGACAAGCAAAGACACAAAGCATTTAATAGAACAGTTCTAGTCGCATAATTTCTTCCATATGTTAACATACATAACGTGAAGCAATTCTGACTCTCACAGTCTTGGATCTTTTTACTGAAACATTATCACAGATTAAGACTTTCTCTGTAAGACAGAAAGAACTTGCTGACTCTGCAAGTGGGAGACAAACTTAATATATCAACAAGAGACAAAACTGTGTGTGCATGTATGCATGATTTGTATCCTCCTATTCTGATCTAGATACTCTGGACTCCACACATTTTTTTATATATATATATATATATATAAAAATCATTAACCAATTAAAACAATACAAGCTGAATGAACCCAAAATAGAAGATTTGGCAATATCTCATGACCAGTACTGTGCTCACAGCAGATATCTTAATCTTCAAAGTCTAGCCAACTGGCAAGTGGACAATAGAAACTACTCTCTAACTTACAAAGAAATCCGTATCACCTACTGAGCCAAGAAGTACTTCAGCTACTGTTATGCGTTTTCATACAGATATCTGCAATTCCTAAATAATTTGGCATGCAACCAAAAGGCCATATCCACCCTTCTTGAAAATTGGACCTGGGTATATCTATAATGAGCACAAAACAAACCACGCATACTTAAATTGCAAACAAAATAATAATCTGGACACTGTGGGGCAGGATTTATTTTGAGCTCAAACTGAAATTCCATGGTGTCCTTTATCACTGCTATTTTGACCCATGTTAACCAATGACTTGCCTATTCTTCTGTCAGCACAGGCATCCTTAAAACACGATATTAAAATTCCCAAATGTTATCCACAAGGGATGCTGGAAGCGTTTTCAATACATGCTATCACAGCACATGGGACTGTGGTTAGAAAAGCCAGCAATCAAAGATCCCATGATGCAGACTGATGTCTGAATCACAGACCAGTTTCTGAGGGATCCATACTACTTATCGCATGCTTTCTAAATTCTCCTGCAGCCTGAGGACATACTCATTCTGCTCAGAGCTGCTGGCATGTATTAATACTGCAGCCAAGGACTGCCAAATACAAGGCTAGGTATTTTTGAATGTCAAAAATGGCACAGTTTGACCTAAGTTCTCAAAACACTCCAAATCAGTGCAACTTTGATTCAGTTAAATCAAACTGGATACAGTAACATTCTACTTTGTAACTTGATATCTGTAAATTTTTAGAGCTGTAACATATTTGAAACCAATATACTGCAAGTTTTGTTGCCATAGCCTACATGCGAAAAATATGTTTACCATTTACAGCCTTCAGATGCAGAACTTTTGCACTATTTATCATCTTTTGGGTGAGACTGCTTTAAACCACTGTGGTATTCTGAAAGTCATTCATACATGGGAGTCACCCTCAGTAGCAGTATGTCTTTAACAATGATCATTTTCTGCTTGTATGTTTATTTTATATAAATATACATATATACATACATACAAGCAGTATACCCCCACACACACACTTCCAAAAAGATTTAAAAATATGAAAAGTTACTTACTTTCTGTAAAGGTGATATGAAGTCACAACAACCAGTAGCATATGAAAAAGAAAGAATTACTAATTAGCCTTCCAACATAAAAGTTGTTAATACAATTCCATCACTTAAAAGACATCAAGCATTTCAAAATTTCATAAATGCTCTTCCCCAGAATCACTATAAGTTGGTAGCAATCAATGCATCCTTCTAAATATAATCACAAAATTCCTGTACATTGTCAAAGTAAGCTTCTCGCCCCAATTTCGCCAGTCAAAATCTCCAATATTTTGTGATTCTGGGCTCCCTCTACTGGTCATGCAGCCCGTGTTACCTAAATCAAAATCCTGGACTACACAGTCTCTACACACAAAACTCTGCAAAAACACATAGGGGAAGTATAGATTTTAGTTACTTTCTCCTCTGCCACCCTCCCCAAAATCCTACAAAAACCTGTAAAAACACCAGTAGAAATACTATTTATTTTTTTCTATTTTAAACTTCTCAAACACACAGTTTTGTCAAAAAAACCCTGCAAACTTCTATGGTTATACTTTTAATTCTAATGGTCTTTGATACACTGCTTGCCAAGAGAAAAAAAAAAATTATCTTGGCAAAAAAAAAAAGAAGTATTAAATATGGAAAATAAATTGACTAAAGCCAACCTGTCGAGACAATATAGTGTAGCAGACAGTGAAAGTTTCCTGACACTATGCAGACAAGGCACCTCGGGTCTTGCAGCAGGCAACATTTCAGCCACAGCCCACCTGCACATGCTGTAGCCTCCTCTCAGAGCTTACAAGGGTTCCTGATACATTCCCAAATCAAACGACGACTGCTGTAAGAGGAGCACTTACCTATCGTAAACGTGATCAGTATTTATCTGTTTGAAATCATCTACTCATTTTATACAGATCCATAAATAGTCACAAGGGAGCAACAATTTTTACTCACTGCTGGAAAAAAGGCTTCAGAACTAATTTCTAGACCTAACGTGAAGTCACACAGAATAAAATGTGCTTATAATGCATGTAAGTTTCACCAGTTTGGAAGGGTTTGCAAGCACCCTGGAAGAAAGGACCTAAAGTCAGAAATACCATGATGAACTGGAGGCAGCCTGTAAAATAAACAACATGAAATTTAACCAAAGGAAATGCTAAGTGCTATGCAATGGAATGTGAGATCAAATCCAGATAATGCATATTTTCATGGCAAGTCCAAAGGACTAACACGAGCAAGGTGAAATGACTCAGAAGGTAACAGCACCAGCAACTGTGTCAACCAGATTGCTGGCCAACAGACATACAAGGTGAATATTCTCTCACCTCCAGTGTTAGTGTATACCTGTCAAATTTGAGGCCTATTTACAGAGAAATATAGGCAAAAAGTCTAACGAAGAACAATACATAACAGATAAAGAAAATAACATTTGTGAGGGAACATTTGTATGGTCCAGCAAACAGAAGAATAAAACAAGGCATAACTGTAATTTTCCAGAAAAATGGAAAAAGCTGTTGGAAGTCAATGGAGATAAATGGTCTTCATGGCCCCTGGGGGAAGAAAAAGAAAGATAGTCTAAAAGTGTGAATGTAGCTGTTGTTGTTTTAATCAACACCAGAACAGAGCAGGGAAGTTTGTAAAATGACCTTCATCGGGAGATCAAATACACACCAGTCCTGGCTGATACCGTATTGGGGCCAGTTCTGTTCAATATCTTTATCATTGATCTGGATGAGGGGATCGAGTAGACCCTCAGAAAGTTTGCAGACAACACCAGGTTGGGTGGGAGAGTTGATCTGCTTGAGGGTAGGAAGGTTCTACAGAGGGATCTGGACAGGCTGGACTGATGGGCCGAAGCCAATGGTAGGAGGTTCAACAAGGCCAAGTGCCGAGTCCTGCACTTGGGTCACAACAACCCCATACAGTGCTACAGGTTTGGGGAAGAGTGGCTGGAAAGCTGCCTGGTGGAAAAGGATGTGGGGGTGCTGGTCAACAGCCAGCTGAATATGAACCAGCAGTGTGCCCAGGTGGCCAAAAAAACGGTTGCATCCTGCCTTGTATCGGAATGGTGTGGTGAGCAGGACTAGGGAAGTGATCATCCCCCTGTACTCGGCACTGGTGAGGCCCCACCTCAAATACTGTGTTCACTTTTGGGCCCCTCACCACAAGAAAGACATTGAGGTACTGAAGTGTGTCCAGAGAAGGGCAACAAAACTGGTGAGGGGGTCTGGAGAACAAGTCTTACAAGGAACAGCTGAGTGAATTGGGGTTGTTTAGCCTGGAGAAAAGGAGGCTGAGGGGAGACCCTATCGCTCTCTACAACTACCTGAAAGGAGGTTGTAGAGAAGTGGGGGTTGGTGTCTTCTACCAAGTAACAAGCGATAGGACAAGAGGAAATGGCCTCAAGTTGTACCAGGGGAGGTTTAGATTGGATATTAGGAGAAATTTCTTCACCGAAAGAGTTGTCAAGCATTGGAACAGGCTGCCCAGGGAAACGGTGGAGTCTGCATCCCTGGGTATATTTAAAAGACATGTAGATGTGGTGCTTAGGGACACGGTTTAGTGGTGGACTTGGCAGTGCTAGGTTGACAGTTGGACTTGATGATCTTAAAGGTCTTTTCGAACTTAACCAATTCTATGATTCTATATATTGGAACCTGTCCCAGTGTTAGCATTTCTACTGAACAATCTCTTGAGCATGCGTCCAACACTGTATCCCAGGATTCTTTATCTCTTTAATAAATCAAAATTTTCTTTAAGCCTGAGGTTAACCATATACCCTATGTATACTTTTTCCAACATATACAGCAGCCAGAAACACTGGAGGATTGACTAGATGGCTAGATGTGCACTGCTTGCTTTCATGTTTCATAGAGCAATGCATGCAGTGCTGGATGCTCAGTGTGATGAAGCCAAAGAAGTTTTCCCCACAGTCTTCAAGGAGCCGTGTGCCCATGGTCTTGCTATCATGTGCCAGCAAAATGTCTGAAATTTCCTTACAAGATTGCAGCCATGACCTAGCCTGGGAGTGACAGAAGAACACCAGGAACCTAAGCAGCAGTACAGCACAAGAAAGGAGTTAAGACAGGCAAACTGCCACTGACCACTCCAGAGCCACTCTCCCCTACAGCCATGCTTGACTGAGCTGGCAGTGCTGGGCTGAGGCAAGATCTTCCAGCCTGGGCTCAGGAGGAACCAGGAGAGGTCCAGTGAACAGAAGACTGACAAAATACCCCAGACATTTTACTGTATTCAAATGGTACAGGCACAGCATCCTTCCCCTAGCACAGAGGGAAGCAGAGAGTACAGAGTAAGTGGCTGAAAACAATGCTGACGAGTGCAAGATTTCCTGCCAACCATCTACAAACTTTTCAGCAATAAAAGCTTCAAGTTAGCTGAAACAAACCAAATCACAAGATGATGAAGTCTCCACTGTCTTCCCTGGTTATTTTGTAGATCCCTAAACAGGAAGACCGCAAGCTGTATAGCTGCTTTCTCATTCAATGTTAAATACAGACTATGTGTTCCAGGTAAAATTTCATTCAGAATTATCCTTCTTTCAACAGACAGCAAAATCATGAACTAAACATGTTAATCCAAACTAAACCAATTTAAATTATCAAACAGAAAACCTAATTTGCATAATCAATTTAAATCTTGCTTTTGAATTTTTTCCATTTATTTTCCAATTGCAAGGTTAAGTCGTTCATTGCTTGAAATTATTAAAATACCCCAATCAGCAAATAAATAGAGCTTTAATGTAATATTTTTTGCTAATTGAGAGACTATAAATGCATTCAGCAGTTATCTAACTTAACTTACAAAAATTAACCTAAGTTGTATTTTCTGAGGTTAAAATAGCAATGACATTGTATTTACTAAATCATTACAAGTGTACCTATTTGTTTCAAGTCATTCTTGGAAAGAAACTGGAATTTGATTAAAAGATTGGCTTTTAAATGCTGAATGAAAATACATTAGATGTGCTGGATAGAAAAGGAAAAAAGGGAGGCTTTTCAAACTATTACATATCCAACCTAATTTATTAAACAATAAAACCACTATCTTTTAGTATGTGGTAGTAGGTAGCTAGGGAACCATCTACTATTTTTATGTAAAGATTAGTGAAACTGTAGAGCTGGTAGATCTCAGCCTCTCACACAAAGTTTTTAGTCATAAATTGGAACAAGAAAAAAGCATTTTACTTTTTGAACTTCCAATCGGCTTCTTAATTTTCAAGGGACTACTAATGAGAACTACAGAAAACACTTTTGATACTTACAATTGGTGTGACTGTCAAAACTATTTATGTTCTGAAGTCTCAACCATTTAAATAATAAAGTCATAATAAATAAAGTCTTAAGCCTTAAACAGTAGTTTGTTGAAGTTTTACAGAAATTGAAGTGCATACAGGTAGAATACTATTTATACAGTTTGAATGAACTATACTTAAAGTTTATTCCTAATATAAGCTCTCCCAATTGGATCTTTAACTGTATTTCAAAGGATTAAAATAAATTTCTTGGAAAAGATATTTTTTTTTAAGTTTATTTTTAATAATTTTTATCCACATTAGCCAAAATTAACATCAGTTTTGTTTTCATTTGGGCAGCACCCTAAAGAAGACTTTTACATCACTGGTCCTACTTATGCTTCATACGTGGCACCTGACTTTTAGCCTTCAAATATCACAAACACAGCTACTATTCTTGAGCAGAGCAAGTAAGCCAGAAAGCTCACAGGTATCAGGCAACAAGACAGACTCGTACAGCTGATTTGACTGTAATCTCATAGACTGCAAACAAATCCCAGAAGATGGTAGGGAAAAAGACCCATTATATATACACTACTGACATGGATTCATACTCAACCCTCATATAGATTTCTTGTTTTTCTAAACCAGACGAAGATGGAGGCAAGAATATTATTAGTATGATGGAAAAAACAAGGACCAGTATAGACATGCTGAAACGTAACACATCTGTCATAGATACCTTGCATCTGTCTCACAAGCTAGCAGAACTTACCAATCAGCTTTCACTGAAGTTAACCAAAGCAGTGAGTCCCAAGTATCTAAAGTGATTAACTTGAACCTTGCCCTTTGTAGCTTGTGAGTTACAAGCAGCTGGAAACACAGTTCACTGAAGTGTCAGAAACATCACCAAGAAACTGCATCTTTTCATTTTCCTTCAAATGTGAAATAAACCGGAGCAATACTGGAGAGAAATTCAACATGGATACTAAATTCAAGCCAGGTATCATGAAAGGGTATTTTTTGCATTCTCTAGCAGGAAATCTCATTTACAAACTCACCTAGTCTGGTTTTACATTTTGAATTCACCAAACTTGGAATCAGGGAAGGAGTCAGAACTGAAGCTGCTTTCACAGAACTAACAGGTGTCCTCTATCTATTATCAGACTGTCTGAAGCATTAAACAATGCTGTCTCTCCTTGGAGGAGTGGCAAGCAGCCACCCAGAGACACACACAAAGATTATTCAAGTCTTCTGTGACAGGATATACATAATAAACAAATACTGGAGATTATCCCACTACCCTTAAGACCTATTTCTGCGATTTCTAGAATCCTCCTACGTGAACCAACCTTCCGTATGTCTACATACAGCCATTGTGCTCAGTGATTACGCGACATTGGCACACATGATAAAGCACAAACGTAATAAACTGGTAGCTGTATGCTGTCATGTAAAAACCAAGGTGGACAAGGGAACAAAACTGCTAGATGACAGCGACATAGCAAAAAGATGGGATGCTGTCAAGAAAAGGCTGTTTTGTTTCTTTGTTTAAGAGTTTGCCAGCCTGGTTGCACTCACCCACAGTCAGTCACAGGTGACCACACAATCTAAGATGATACTTAGCTTTCTTAGTAAAGCAAAGCTCACATGCACGACTACCCATATTTTTTTATTCTAATTCTCTCTCAGCAGCTAAGAGTTTGGCTCACTTTTGCAAACGATGGCATAGACTTAGGCTTTTTCACCTCTTAGCTGTATTGCAGCATTATGGTATATCTGATCTTTCTTTTTGTCCTCAGAGGTAAAGACTACTGAAAACAAATCAGATCTGCGCTCTGCTCTGTAGAGTGGCCTTTGATAGACATTTCTATCAAGTTCAGCATTTCCACCCTTACCTTTAGAACACTCTGTGGTCTGAGGCCAGGGTATATGAAGTTCTGGTACCCTACAACTCTGATAATTAATCTTTTTGATATCTAGAGCAAAACATATTGTATCCCCTGGTGCTGGCAGCCAGGGAAAACTTCTGATGGTGTCAAACCTGGTGACGATAGCCACAGTAATGTTCCAGAAAAAAAAAAAAACAAAAAAAACAAAAAAGAGTTAATCTGTGGTGAAACCAGACCTTCATTACGACTTGTCTAAAACAATAAAATTAAAAGCCCCGGCAACAAAAGTTCATCACAGATCTCAGTACTCCTGAGTGTGAGGCTTTTTCTTTCCCTTTTTTAACCATTTTCTCTCTCAATAAAGCCTTTACATACAAAACTTCCAAAATTTCTGTAAAATTTAAAAGTGTTCCTGAATAGAATTTTACAGAGTTATTGACATGCATTTTCCCTGGAAAATATTTTTTCTTCAAAAAAAATGTTTTTGAAGGAAAAATTTCCTACAGAAATACAAATTTATACCAGGTTTATAATGTATTTGAAAACAAGATGCTGACAGTATAGCAGGTAAATTTGAGTAGAAAAAATAAAAAGCACACAAACATGTCATACTAATGCCACATTATACACTGCAAACAGAAATATACAAACATGCTTTCCTGAATTTAAACATCCCTACTCATTATTTTTGCTGATTACCCTTGCCCTTTGTCAGCCATGCCTCTGAGTAGGTCTCCCTGAGTATCTTTAATGTTCTGAAACGTATGCTTAAAACACCATGACACCTCTTTAAATGATATTCACATATGGCAACAAGCATTCCTTGACCAGAAAGGAAATGAGAATACAAGTTTTATAGACAATGTTTACACTTTGCTGTGTTCCGTAACACCTGGGAAAACCTCAAGTTTTTCTTCTTTGTGAAGAAAAATCTCAAAGAAAATATAGTAAATCCATCACTGTACTTTGAATCCTTCCCATTTCATTAGATGTTGTACAAATAATACAAGAAAAAAAACAATGCTAACAAAAAAAAAGGAAGACATTTTGGATGTGCTTCTGAAAGATACAGGCAAAGATTAAAAAAGAGTACCTTTTGAAACAATCCTAAAAGAAAAACGTTTCAGAAAGAAAATTATCCTAACAGAACAAGAAATCAGCGTGCACCAGAGATGGTCACAACAGCTAAGGTGTCCTCTGGACTGAGAACACCCTCCTTATTCATCATCACTTGAAAGAAACTATTTGATTTCTTTGTGTAACGAATTCTTATACTGGTCAAATAATACAGTTCTGACAGCTACTTCCTATTCAAGAATATACTTTTTTCTTTTCTCTGCTACTAAAATACTAACTTTTAATAGTTTTAACTGATTTCATTAAAAAGCAGTGGTACATTTTTCATTTTCTACTCTAATACCATGATCACCATGAAGGACAAAGTTATAAAGAAAGGAAAAAAAATTAATTCCTGCCACATGAAAGGAACTCTGTAGTAGAGGTTAAAAAATGGCTTTCTTAAAGAATCATGGTTTTGAAATATATGATGTCTTATTTTAGTATCAGATTTCACAGGCCCTTGCATGTTTTAAATATATATGTTTCGAAAAATGAAGTAATGACTGTGCTACAATGAAAAATGTACTAAACCAAAGGAAAACATTGCCACAAAACATGCAATGTATAAAATGAAAAAAAACACCCCACCCTTCCAAATATTCTTGGCTTCAAATTGGGTAAAGCTTACTCTTCAAAAAAAAAATTAAGGTGGAAAATAAACTGACTACACTGAACAAGACATAGTCAGTAATCACCGAATGCCTTTTGGCCTCTAAAATTTAATCATCCTACACAAGGGACCTCTACGAAGTTATCCCAAGTTCTCTTGTTTAATTTGGCTTTTTAACTGGCCAGTCTCCACAACTTTCTCTGTAGTGCTTTAAGAATATCTTGTGTGAGTTATTGAGATATAACTGGTTAGTCAAATGCAAAATAAAAAATACCCACCACCACCAAAACCAAACCCAAAATAATAGCCCCCCCAAAATCCCAACAAAACCCAGTGTTACAGCTATTTTTAAGAACATTCAGCTCCACCAAGGTTCACACACTCATAATCGTAGCCTAATTTACATTGGAAGGAACATCCAGAAGTCATCTAGTCCAAGCTCCTGATCAAAGCAGGACGACTTGGATCTGGGGCTTGTCCAGTCAAGTTTTGTGCAGTCTGCAAGAATGGAGACTTCATGGCCTCTCTGGACAACCTCCTCCTGTGCTTAACTGCTCTGACTGGGAAAATATTTTTCTTAGTATCAAATCAGAATTTTTCGTGTTCCAATTTGTGTCTGTTGCCTCTCATGCTGTCACTGTGCAACCTCCAAGAAAAGCCTGGCTCTGTTTTCTTTACACCCTCCCATTAGTGAGCTGTGGACTGCCATGGGATTCCCCTGTTAACATCTGGCTTGTTAACCATCAGGACTCACAGGCCATTTTCTGCAAAGCTGATTTCTAGCCAGTTAGCCCCCAATCTGTACTGCTGCGTGGTTTACTATGCCACCCAATGAAGGAGTTTGCTCTTGCCTTTGTTGAATTTCATGATGCTCCTGCTAGCACAATTCTCTGCTGTCTTGATCCCTCTGAACAGCAGCCCAGTCTTCCAGTGTGCCAACGACTCCCTCCATTTGCTCCCACTCCCTCTAAACTCACTGAATGTGCATTCTCTCCCATTGTCCAGGTGTTTAATAGCATCATTCAACAATAACAGCCTCAGTATCAATGCCTGAGCAACACCACTTAGTAACAGGTTACCAACTGGAGCTAGCACCTTTGACCAAAATGTTTTGCATCCTGCAGTCCGGGCAAATTTCCATCCACCTTATTGTCCCCTTACTGAGTTCCTATCTCACCAGTTTGACTGTGAAGATACTATGGAAGATGATGTCAAAGGTCATGCTAAAGTCAATGTACACAACATCCACCGCTCTCCTTTTATGAACTGAACCAGCCATCTGATCACAGAAGGCGAAGAAGCTGCTCAGGTATGACTTGCCCTTGCTCATTCATATTGGCTTTCTGCCACACTTGCTTGACTTTCTGCACATTGTAATAGACCACTCTCATTCACCAAGGAAGATAAAACAGCTTTTCTGGGCCCTTTTCTCCATAGTGTGATGATCAGTCGTGGCCAAGGTGGTCAGCAACCTTCACACCTTCGATCAGTTCTTCCTTGTTCATGTGTAACAAGTCCAGGACAGCATGTCCCCCAGGTACGTCATCAATCACCTGCATCAAAAAATTGACTTTCAGGAATGTCCTGGCTTGCTTGCATCCCCCACGACTACTATGGCCTGCAATAATTGCAAGGCCCCCAGCATTTACTCAAAGGCCTCATCTACTTCTTCTTGGCCAGGTGGTCTGCGGCAGATGCCTACCACAACATTACTCGTGTTGTTCTGCCTTCTCTCAAGTGCTCGACAGGCTCAGTACCCATTCCAAGGTAAAGCATTGTGCACTCCTGCCTCTACTTTGCATACACTGCCCCTCTTTGCCAGCCTGTGTCCATCCATCTATCCATGGCAGCACTCTATTGTGTGAACTATCACACCATGGTTTTGTATCCCCAAGGAGCTCTGCAGCTGCGCACAGACTTGCAAGTCCTTCTGCTTTGTTTCCCATGCTCTGTGCATTTTTGTACACACACTTGAGAGAGACACTTCAGTCATACTGCCTGCATAAGGGAAGTGCAAGGTTAACTCAATCACTTTGTTCCTCAGACACTTCCTCAATGTTACACGTGCCTTCACTTCTCTTCAAACTGCAGCAATCCTCCCCTTAAGTAGCTACATCAAAGTGCTCCAGAAAAGATTACTGTCAGTGAGGATGCCCTTGCCACACTCCTTCTCATGGATCCTGTCCCTGTTCAGCAATCCTTATTCTTCAAAGAGGGTACCATGGCTCTGTCTGTGACATCAGCCATGCAGCTACATACTGACTTGAGGGATGTGCCCTCTGCCACCTGAGGATTTCCACTTCACTGGCAGGATTGAGGAGAACACCACCTGGGCATTTGTGCTCTTCACCCTTGTCCCCAGGGCTCTGCAGTAATTTTTTATATATTAGGGCTCATTGCAGAAGTACCATGGTGGCCACATGGATGAACAGCAAGGAGTGAAGTCTGAGGGCTGGACAAGCCTCAGATATGTCCATCTGCAACACTTCCCTAGTGACAAGTGATAGGACGAGAGGAAATGGGTTCAAGTTAAGCAAGGGGAGGTTTAGGTTGGATATTAGGAAAAAAATTTTCACTGAAAGGGTTATCCAACATTAGAATAGGCTGCCCAGGGAGGTGGTGGATCCACCATCTCTGGAGGTTTTTAAAAAAAGGGTAGACATGGTGCTTGGGGATATGGTTTAGAAGTGGTTTTGTCAGGTTAGGTTAATGGTTGGACTCGATGATCTTAAAGGTCCCTTCCAACCTTAACAATTCTATGATTCTATGATCTGTGATTCAAGTACCCAACAAAAAGTAAACCTCCAGCTACAGCAAGTATACCAGGTTGGCAGATAGGTGCCTTTGTCTGTCAGGATATGGTCTCAAATAACTGTCATCCTCGTTTTCTTCTTCATGTACACATTTGGTTGAGCCTCAGCTGGCTCTGATGTTTCCCCTGACAATCTTGCTCACCAGCTTCCAGGGCACTACACCTATCCTTCTCTGCAGCAGAGAATCTTCCTCCTATTGCCAGAAGTCATAAATTTCCAACATCTCAATCTTAGGGATCTCTTTGCATAGCTCATTTGAATACAATCTCTAGCTGCCTCTACTTCACATTGCAGAGGTTCTTGCCCCTGTAAAGATCCTGTTAATCTCCTGTTTGCCTCTCTCATGCTGCACAGTCTACTCATCTCCTCCCAGAGCTCTTTCACTTCCAAATCAGCGCCTTGACCGGAGTGCACTTCCCAAGGGTGAGGCCACAGCCATCCCTAGTGCAAGTCCTAGACCCAGGAGTGCAGCCCAAGACCTGGAGTTCTCTCCAGTGTGCCGGGAACAGTTGCTGGTTACCATGTCCTACAACACATCAGAACCATCACTGCACAGTCCTAAGCAGTCCCACATTGTCCTGAGCTAATTTTCTGTGCTACATTGTCCCACTCTTGTACTAACTGCTGTGATAACTGCCAGGTCTCTTAGCTCACTCTGTTTCCTGGGCTCTAGGAGCTGCACTGTTGCCTACCAGTTATACAGCTGCTCCTCAAGCATTCATTAAACAGATGCTTGACACTGCTTGATCAACAGTCAGCTGAAGACAAAACACATAGGTAGTCCACAACCAGCACACAGCCAACAGAAGCTGTCTGTAAGAACTGACAGAAGCAAATGCCTCCATAGGCTGGCCCTGACCGGCAGCAGCAAGTCACCAAAGTTCCCTGAAGCAGGAGCTCCCAGAAGATTTTCCCTGAAGATTCCTGAAGAAGCCTGGAAACCACTGCAACTTCTAGGTCTCTGTCTGATTAGCTGTCTCTGCTGGAGAGCAGAAACACAGTGGCAAAATGTACTGCAAAGGAACAACAGGACTTCTGAACTGCTGCACCACTCACAGAGGAAGCCAATGCAGCATCTGACAGTGGCTTCATTAACTCTATTGTACAGTGAAAAAGGGAAAAGACGGCAGAACAAACCATTGCCAGAAAACCACTGTGGGCCTTGTCTAGTTCAGAAGGCTAAGTAGGACTCCGCCTTTATTATGCTATACCAGGAACATAATCACGATACAGTCACAGCTTCCAGCCACACTCCTCCCCTGATCGATTAGAAGAATCTCCAGCCTTTCTTACCATCCAGAACAGAGGCTTTTGTTACAGCAGCTGTCTCAGTGACGAGACACCGCCCTGCAGTTATGCCAGTGATAGTGCATCTGTGTACCTGTATGTAAGACAATGGCAGTTTCTGCTTTCACCAACATGCTTTGCACCAAGATTAATATCAGGCTTACGTCACTTTCAGCCAGCTCTGCCACTCAATGCAGCAACCTAACTTCTCTCTAAGGCAGACCCCATGTTCCTGCCTCCATACCATGTTCCCCCCTGCCCTGCACCCTTTCTTTTTTCTCCTTTAAATCTTGACTATTTCCCTGAACAGCCATTTGAATGCTTGTGCCAGCACCCAGGGAGGTGGGCAGCCCAGAACAGGAAAAGCAGCTCGGAGAGAGCGGGATTACTCTTTCGGCTGCAATACCAGTTTACAGTAACTGGAGAAGGATGTCCTCAGACTGACACAACTAGTTCCCATTTCAGACTCCTCAGAGTCTGTATTTCACCCTTCATCAGTAACGCAACGTGTTTCCTTCAGCCACTCCCAAACTTACATGCCAGATGCAGCTGGCTCGCCTGAGCTGTAGCCCCTTGGGTTGCTACATCTGGCACGAGAAGACACACAGGAGGGGAGGAGAGGCGGAGGTACCACCCAGCTGAGGGAAGGCAGAATTACCAAGCTTG
Source organism: Ibidorhyncha struthersii (assembly GCA_013398815.1). Taxonomy (NCBI): domain Eukaryota; kingdom Metazoa; phylum Chordata; class Aves; order Charadriiformes; family Charadriidae; genus Ibidorhyncha; species Ibidorhyncha struthersii. Next base: position 68,932 of record VZSZ01005263.1, on the reverse strand, counting down.
AAGGATCCCCACACTCCCACACGTTCTTCCACTCGAGCCTAATGTCATGTCCCTGCTCTCTCATGTGATATCAATGCAGTTTTCTAATCACTGCCATTAAAACCAATCACAACTAAATTTATAAAATTAGAATACGTGCTTATGTACAGACATATCCTTCCACCTTCACCCAGTACGAGAACACAAGAAGCAAAACACAACACACTGTTAACACCTATTAGAATTAAATTTTAAGATAAGCATATTGCAGAGAAAAGGCTTAAATTGCGGCAATATTTAACCATTTAAAGGAAATAATCAACAAGTATTGCTAAGCAAAGTTCACTAACAACTGTACAGTTTAAAACTATTGTTTATATTTTATGAAAACGATGGATTTCTTTATTCACTTCTTTAAATCTTGAGCATCTTACTCAATGTTGAGCTACCAGACTGTAATATGAGACTACTTTATTAAATAATATTTTTCCCTGATAGAAAGGACAGCATTAAAGCAAATTACTATGCTGAACTTAAAAGTGATTTATTTTTCTGTCTTTACTCTGACTAGCAAAAATCTTATTAAGCTTGAGTTACCCTAATTAAACTGTTTTATTAACTTTGCCCATTCTTAAAAATTGACACATGCCAACATGCTGGCCTGCTGGAGTTTGTTACGTTGTGCCATTTCAGCCATACCATCCATCTGCCTATGTAATCAATTTTCCAGATCAGTAAGAAAGTTTTTAACGCTTATTACAATTCCTATGGAAATTTTTACCTGGAAAGAATGTATCTATTCATTGAATGCTGAAACCACCATAGCTGAATTATTTTAATATAAGGATTTTACAGTTTTTACTTGATGGAAAGTGATTTCCAGGATCTTGCTTACCATGTACTAGTACCATGCACAAACTCTTCCAGTCAGTTAAAAATTTTAACTTTGCTGCTAACAGCATTGAGTTACAGATTCCTCAATGACAGTGGATTTGCTTGGATTTGTTTCCTTTTTTATTCATTCTTTTCTCTCATTTTTCTTTGTCTCCTTTTCTTCTGTTCTTTTCTTTCTCTTTCTTTTCCTTCTCTCTCTCCTGTTAATTTTTTCTTTTGTTTTTTTCTTGTCTTCCTCTCCTCTTCTACAGCCTTTCATTTGTCTTTTTCTTTCCTTTTTCTCTTTCCTTATCTTCTCTCCCTCCCTCAGTTCTCCTTTCCCTGCTCTTGTTTTATGTTCTTTCCTTTCTGCTTTTTTCTCTTACTTTTCATTGTCTTCTCTCTTTTATTTCCATGTATTTGTTTTCTCTCTTCTTTCTCTTTCCTCTCGTTTTCTTTCTTTCATCTTTTCTCTTTCTTTTCTTTTTCCCCTTTTTCGCTCCTTCTCCTCTCCTTTTTTCTCTTCCTCTTTCTTTCTCTTCTCCTTTACTTTTCTTTTTCCTTCCTCTCACCTTTCTCTTTCTACCCCTCCATCTTATCTCCATCTTCTCTCCCTATCTTTTCTCTTTTCTTCTCATTCTTCTTTCTCACTCTCCTTTCATTCTCTTCTCTCTCACCCTCCTCTCTCCATCCTATAGTATCCTTTTCCTATAAAAGAATCATACGTCTTTTAAAGCAGAAGTACAAAATAATAATAAACCTTTTTATGTAACAAGAACAACTGAAATCACTAAATTTCATTTTATTTTTGTTTATTTCTATTCAAAACAAAGAAAATATATCATATCTTATGCCTTCTCACTCACAAAAAAAAATCAGGGAAATCTTCACAGCTCTTTCTCTTTGTTTCTTCTCCCCAGTTTTCAATTAGGGCACAAATTCTAACTGAAGGAATTTCGAATTTTGAAACTAAATGTCAAATTCTGGATAATTATGCAAAAGTGTCATGTTTATTTTTAGCATCCAAAACATTGTATGCAACTCAAAAAGAGAAAAAGGAAGTTAGAACAATATGAGAACAACCTATTTCTAGATCTTCACTTCACACTCAATTGATGAAAAACTCTAAAATCTATTGTATCACATGAAAGAAAGAATGAACAAAAAGAAACATTCCTTCCCTTACAAAAGATTTTTCTCAATATTCTTGTATTTGAAGATTAATTCAGCACTTCAGAATGTTTTACTCAACCACCAACACAGGCAGAAAAATCAAACTGATACAAAGAAAGAAGCAGCTGGGAGGAATCACAAATAAATAAAGATTAGACACAAAAGTAAATTACTGTTTTCTAGAAATATTTATTCCTACAAAAATACTTCTGTAAGCAAGATGATGCTTTCTCACATTACATTAAAATAAAAGTAACTACTACAATTTTGCTGACTAATAAGTGTCAAGTATCTTCTTAAAATATTTTTAAGAGCTCTTACCTGTAAGGAACACCTGAATAGAAATACAGAACAAGCAATCACAGGACATCCTGTACCTTTAAAAATATACTCACACATGATTTATTGTATTGGTTCAAATTAAAATATTTGGGTGGATGTGAAATGTTTAAGTTATACTTTTTGTACAGAAGGGAGTTTAACTTGGCAAAACAGCATAGCAAAAGGTTCTTTCCTTCCCTCAAAGGACCGAGCAGATACTTTTCTTTTTGTGTTTTAACTTAATCCAGCTGTTGCAATTCATACTATTAGTAGATCTTCGTATTCTTTTTTGACTTATAAAGGCTCATTAAGTCTGGAACTGAGAGACTTAAATTTCTATTTAACTTATAACTAAAAGTAAATCTAATTTCAAAATGTCACAATGTTTTAAAATTATAGCAATAGTAACCATCAAGTAATTTGTAAATACAAAGCACTGATAACTAAAATAAAAGTTTTAGACTGGCCATATTTAACAGGCACATCATTCCATCTGAAATGAATGGTTCTGCTGAAGTCATTAACAAAGTCCTTTAGAATGTAGGGGCTGAGACACCACACATAGAAAGAGCCAAAGAAATGTAATGTAATGCGGCATCACAAACAAAATTCAATCTTAACCAGAAATTGTTTTCTGTTAGTCATCCTGATCACTGTGTCTAAATATTTTTAGACACAACTGACAATACCAATCATGTAATGAATTCTGGGATTGTAAGCCTGGGCACAAATCATCTTGTATCACTACTACTTTCGTTTATATAGTTTGGTACATCATCTGACTGAATGATATTTTGATGCAATTGTTTACATTAATATCCTTAAATTACTACTACAAACAGAGAAGAGTTATCCTTTAGATTGGGTTTAATGGTGTTGGTTTTGGATGAAGGGGACAGACAGTTAAGAGTATATACACAGTTTGAAACTGCCTAATTTTCACTGGCCAAGAAAAGATTCCTTGACTGAAAGAGAGTGAGTAGTCTCTAAAAAACTAAACCAAACCAAGCCAAAACAACTTCCTGCTTGTCATATATTCTTAAAGATTTCTTCTCAAAAAGTTCCTTGCTGTCTTTTATAGGTTATAGTTTTTTCCTTTGTGATGATTTTAGGGGGTACATGTTATTTTTGACACAATGATTCCATATTTGATAATGGCTACCTAAAGTATTTACCAGTCTATAAAACAAAAACTCCAGGTGCATTGATAATGTAAGAAAAAGAAAAGAAGCAATAACAACTAATGGGGGCCATTTGCAAGAGAAAATAATAATTATCTAATTTTCACAGCTGTTTTATTTTAGTTGTAAATGAAATACAGAAGCATGCAAGTGAAGCTCTTTTAGGAAAAAAGGTAGAGAATTGTATATCTTAATAGATTCCCGATAGGAGATAAACATATTTTAAGCAGCCTTATTGAAAAATATAAAAGATACAGCAGTAGCTATGGATGCTAAAAGATGCTAAATAGGGTGACTACAGTTAGCTACTTTTCCTTGTTTTTTCTTCAGTAAGTACTACCTTCCAGCAAAAGAGCTACTAGATCCCTTTTTCCTTTTCTCATCCTACAAATAAATTGAAAACCAAAAGAAGTGGAGGGGAAAAGAATAAATCAATCTGTCCTCTCTTTTAGCTATTGAGGGCAAACAGCAAAACAGTTCTTAAGGCTCTTCTGAGCTCTTTCCCATAGTCTTTGCTATTGGAATAACTGAGCAACGGATGTATTTGAGTATTTTTTTTAGTATATATTGAGTATATATTTTTTAATATAATTTTGTGATTTACAATTTTATCTACATGTGTATGTAGATGTAGATGTGCACGTGTATGTGTACAAAGGTGAATTTGTGTCTGTAGGGGTATTTACACACTCAAGCATGTAAACACAGTTTCATGCATACAGTATTTAAGTTCTTTTATTTATACTTTAATTTGATATATATGTTTTGGTTCTCAGTTCTCTGTTGATACAGCCACAGATTATTGGTTCTAGCATACAGATATCATAAAACACCTTTACTGACAAATGCAGAGTTTATTGGGTTTACAAGCAGAAGATGGGAGCTTTCTATACTGCTGAAAGAAAATCAGATCTTACATAAAACATATTTTTCCTTCATGTGATAGTATGTAAGTAAGCAAAAGATGTTCAGGCACTTTTTAAATTCTGTTTTGAAACAATTTAATTTCACAGTAATTAAGATGACTACCTATGAGATTCAAAATAAATAAAATGGAATTGCTATCAGCTAGCCTTAGATAGAAAAGAAATTCATGTCTGTAACAAATTTTCTGAACCGTTATAGCTGTGAAATTCTGAGGCTTTTTTTGGTCTTGATTCTATAAAAACATATTCAAAATATTAAATGAAATATGCTGGTCCATGACTAGAAGAGAACCGGTAAATTTTTCAGCTTGTGCAATACGAAGAAAAAAAAATAAGAGAAAAGAATTATTTTCATATTTTTTCCCCTTCAGTTAAGAAATGGTTTAATTACAGGTAGACTGAAACACATACCCATATCTTTATAGAAACACAAAGACATCCACTTCAAACTGTTCCAGAAAATAAATTATTACTAGAAAATGATGCTTTCATAGAAAGTCTGACAATGTTTTCTTCTTTCACATTCAAGTAAAATGTATTTAATTCAGTCTGCCAGAAATGGCTATGCTTCTGCTCTGTGAAAAATATGCTAATGATGAAAATCAGGACTTGACAATTTACTGAATACTGAGCGGAAAATCTGTAATGAATTGCCTGTGTTATAGTGTTCAGTTTAGGCTTGTTTTTTTCCCCAGTTACTATGGAACACTAGAAAAAGCATAAAAAGATTATACCATTTTGTGGGATGTTGTGCATGTCCCTTAAGACTGAATGCTTAGAAATAAAGACAGAAGTCAGCTGTGGAATAAATGGATTTCAAAGCAGTAATAAATAATAGGTTTAAATACTAACTTTTCAATGCAAAAGAGAGACACAGAGTAAAAAACAGAAATGTCAAAAAAATCCAACCCCAACAAATAAATCTTAATCAGCAATTAGCAGGTTGAAACCTATTCAATTCATTTTACACCTGCAAGAAAAAGCAGCTTCTTAGGTTACTCAGATGTTGCAACAAAAGCTCATAAATCCATTAAACTAGTCATGCCTTCAAGTTCCCAGCCAGACTTGAATTTTCACTGCAGGTTTTAAGTCTTCAACAGATTAAACTCTTTTCCTAAGAATATTTTACCAGAGCGTTCATTCAAAAGGTGACTCCTACCTGAAGTCTCCATATCATTCTGTGTTTGAAAGTTTGATATATATGGCTGCTCCTGACAGGTTATGTGTTGAATCACTTTTGCCCAAATACTTCCTAAAGGAAATACAGTAGATTATTCTTGCCTTTTCTAAGCACAAGAGAGCTGAACAAGGTTGCTGGCTACTCAGCCACAGTGCTCGCATTTTGCCCCTAACTAGCATATGCTGATATTAAGCTCTCTTGCAGGTCTTGTTTCTGACTTTTATTTTAAAATAAAAGTTTATTACCTATGTACTTTAATGTTAACATGTAAGAGATCTTCACTTCAGAACAATGTTGGAAAGAGAAGACATACTGTCAAATCTCAGCTTCCCAAAGATCTTTTTGAAAATTTTGGCTCTGGACAACAATGGACAACTATTACTGGAAAGTAATGTCCTTGCTCCTCTTAAAAAGACACTGGCAAAGCAGGCTGATAAAGGTTGTAAATTTAAATGACATATATATCCATCTACAGTCCACACAGTCATGGATCGGTTTTGCAGGCAAACTTTGGATAAAAGAACAGGAAAATACACTGCAGACTGTGGAAGGTCTCTTCTCTTCAGTCATTTAAAAAAAGAAATCAGGCTTAAAGCACTACACTATGGGAAACATACTACACACACACATACACCAAATCACCAACCAGAACAAACAAAAAAATCACCCCAAACTAACCAACCAAAAAACTTGCACTGCTGGGAGGATGGATTAAAGATTTGGAGAAACTTTCCTGACATAACTTCTAAGAGCGTCTGGTTGTTTTGAACATGTTTAGATCTCTTGGATATCCTTATTTAATTTCTCTTTGTGAAAAAGATACACAAACTTTAATGCAGAATTACTCTTTGAAATATGAAAACATTAAAGAAAAAAGAACTGTAGCACACATACTTAAATATTGCTAAAAGAGAAATTACGCTTTCCAGGAGAAATGTGGGAAGACAGTTACGACACAATATACACTTTAGGATGATGCTATGCATATGGTAACACCAATTTATAATGCAGGAGGTGTCTCTTTTCATCAGACTGAACTACATTACTACTTTTCAGTCTCTTTCAGTAGTAGTCTACACTGAGAGACACAACATAGGAAAAAGAAAACACAACTCACATTCTTAGGGTAAACATCAAAATACACTGATAAAGGAATTATTACACTATGCAAAAAAAAAAGCCAACACTGACTTTGTTGACAAATTTACAGTAGTCACAGCTGACGTCCATCTCCTACTTCAAAATAAACCATCCTTTAACAGGAACTCTTGTCATTACTGCACAAAATAACTAATAAATCTTATAAGATCATCAGCATCTGCACTATCCATTATTTGTTAACATTTAAATGGTTGGATTTCCCCTTGTATTAAAAAAGGAATATCTTTAATATGGCATTAACATATTATAGGGATATTGATTCCGGCAAATTTGACTGTGATGAAGAGGACTTGGGCATGCATTCAAAGATAAAATATTTTTGCAGTATAGGCCTTTAGAAGTTGAAACATGTTTATCACACAACATTTAACAACCATAGTTTTTCCTACTATAGCTAGGTAAATTAACTTTTACAATTTTCACACTTCCACTGAATTATTATAACTTGAATATCTAACGATTACACGGGCCACTCTCTCTTGCCAGTAAAGCATCAAACAAATAAAAAAGCTTTATACAGTGCACTAGCATAACGTTCTTTGAGAAAATACAGGTTAGGCTTGGGTGGGAGAAGAAACCTAAGTAACTGCACAAGTGAAATAAAAATATTTTAACAGTACTGAAGAAGCAAGTGTGTCACATAGCCTAGATTACTGTTTTCCCAATCTTTGTAGACACATTTTGCAGAGCTGCTAATAGATTTGAAGCAAACAACTTTATGGTAGATCTTTAAAAAAATTGCAAAACAAACAAAAACTATTTCCTATTACTTCCAGGAAAGGTGGAAAGGTAATTACAATATATGTTTTAGCACCCAGACACAGAGAACTATTGTACCAAAACCTGAAGTACCGAACACTATATGAGAAAAAACGTATAAGGAAAAATAACAGTAACAGTAATTCTCTTTTAAAAAAAGAGAATCAACAGTTCTGAAATCTCAGTTCACCAGAGCACACAGGAACAAATTTCAACACGATGACAAATCAGGGGCAAAGTACAAACGGGGAAGCCATACAAACTTTTCTAAACTGTTGTAAATCATCTCTTGAAGGTCCCAGACATGATAAAATGACAGAACTGTGTTTTTATTTCACATAATTGGTCCTGGGACCAAACTAAGACGAAAGCTGTGTTGGTCCTGAGCCAGAATAAATACTCAAATCTGGGATGTCCACATTGGATTACTTAAGAAAATTTCAGGCACATAGAATGGTCAAATGAGTGGAGTTTGAGTCTTCATATATGGGAAAGGAAAAAGGATGACAGCAGATTGGGGTAATTGGAGACCATGGGATTAGTGACTCAGTTTGAGAAAGAGGGAAGATTCATGTAGCAGAAACTCTTGGGACAAGGGATTGCATGTAGATGGGAACTAGTAGAGATGCTGCACCAGGAACATCAATTTAATGGACAGGATATTGGGAGTGGTGGAGCAGAGGACCAGGATATATTCTTAGCTCTGCATTTAGCTTTGAAAAATATTACTTTGCTTCTGTCTCCACTCTCTTTTTATATATGCTCAATTAATATTCTTAACAGTAAGAACAGCATCCTGCAAAGTATTCTGAGGCATACTCAAAAGATTCTTACTGTCTACATTGTGCCATTTATCATTCAAATTATTTCAAAAATTAAATCCATACCTTAATAAAACTAACAAAGGAATTTGCATCTGTGACACAAGCATGATTTTTAGCCTGCCTGTAACAGCTGGGGTGCCTGTTACTACATGCATCATGGAAAAAAAAACCAAACCCAAACAAACAAACAGGTAATTTTATCAAAAAAGCTAATGTGCAGGCTGATTTTAATGAACTGTTTATTAAAGTCCCTACACAGACACTCCATTGTCCTGCGAAAGGAAGAGGAACAGCATTAAAACAAAAACTACTCCAGATGATTTCTAAAAATCTCAATATGGGAGGAAAAATGAAGATAATGGTGGTTCAGGAAAAAAAAACCACAACATTCAAGGTAGTTAAATGTCTTATATTGAAATATATCTTTTATAGGTATACACAATGGAAGAAGCACCATCACAAATATAAATTCTGTTGTCATTGCAGCTAGCTGAGGGAAAATATTTGAGGTTTTATTATTTTACATCTGTTTCATTAGCACCCAAAAAAGTTTTCCAAATCAATACAAAGACAGGATTACCACTGTACAGACATAAACAAGCTAGCTTTAAACTAATGGTAGGGTAATGACAATGCAGCAACATGGAATCAAGAATTAACAGACCTACCCACAACACTGCTTTCAGGCTCGAATTAATATCATAGTTGTTTTAGGGCTACATCACTATCAAAAACTGAAATAATTGTCACAGAGGTGACATGGGTGTGATTATGCAAGTTACAGTTCTAACACTGAAATGCAATAATGTAGGAAACCCACCAGTTTTCAGGAGGTTACACTGCACCATGGCATAAACCATGCCAGGAATACCTAGCCAAGAAGGAGAAAGCCTGAGATTTTCAGGTGGTGAATTGCTGCTATCACAACTGCCTACCAAATTAGGTAGTTTGCTGTTACACTGGGAAGACCAGTGTTTCAAAGAGGTGTCTGAAGTGAATTTATGTAGAAAGACAGGTTGTACTGAAAGTTCATTTCTTTCACTGCTCTACAGCCAAAAGCCTCATCTGTGGAGGCATAAAAATCAACCTAATAATGCCAGGCAAAACAATGCAAACAGCTTTCTCTCTCTTTTCCCATCAAGGCTTCCTTTCACTCTGTTGCAGGGAATAACTATCTTCAAGACAAATCCTTCAGCTGAAGAGGCTCCCAAATAAATTCTATCAGACATATGCAACCACAGAAGCCTTTTAACTGTCTCTGCTCTTCCGTTAACAATCACAGCCTTAAGACAAAACTGTGGTTCCTTCAATGAAAATTTTAACAGCTTTTGGTTATTAGACGCCACTTGCCTTTTTTCTCCCCTTTTTTTTTTAAAGTGGAAGATAAAAACTATGATTTGTTAATGATTATGGGTCACAATGACATCTTCGAATTACTTTACAGATAAAGGAAGTAAAAATTTCTCTGTCTACATGCATACACAATAAACCAAGGAAATAAAAAAAAATAAACAACAGAAGACAGTTGCCAGCTCATTTAGCCTATTTACAGAAAGAGCAGCATTCAGAAAGGATCTTATTTTTAAGTCAATAGCTCTAAGGATGAAGTATGCAAAGGCTTAAAGACACACTGTCAAAAAGATCAAAGGATTCAGAAGTGACGGTAGTATTTTCAGAAGTACCATCTCACTTCAGAGCTAAAGACAGACCCTGCATGGATCATGTGTTTTATTCCACTGATGACTCTGCTCAACAGTTCAAAGTGGGTTTAATTCTAGCTAACCCATGAGTTTAATATTTCTGCACAAAGAGTGTAAATCTAGTCAGAGTGTCTACCGATTTATTACGGTCATACTTTGCCGTTTTCCTAGGCTCAGAAGACTTAATATGTTATGATATCATTCATGATAGATATTATCAACACTGTGGCGTGCAGAAGAAACAGCACTATTGCCAGTGCCAGTGGCAAGCATCTCTTCTTAGTCTTCTGAAAGACTACTGTCACAAAAATAAATCAATGGATAGCTTAATTTTGAGTAGCAAAAGACAGAATAAGCAGAGAAAACAAGGAGAAGGACTAATGCTGTGATTCTCATAGTTGAAGATCAACAAAGAAACATCAAGAGAAAGAAGTTTAAAATTCCTACTGGAAAATGAAAAACAGAATGAAAGGAAGGGATTTTTTTTTAACCCCTTCTGTGAATTACCTGAACAGAATAATCCAAGTTACCTGACAATACAGAGGTCAGTTACTCTAGCTGAACAGCAAAAATACTATGAAATTATCCCATTCCAGGGTTCACAGTCCTAAGTTTAATGGAGGAGGAAAGTAAACAGCTAGCATAGCTGTGGGCTATGTGCACTCCAAAAAATGAAATATTGCTTGTCCCATTTTGAAAGTTTGTTGGCTTTTAACTTATACCTAGAATCTTTGGCTTTAATCTTTTCCAAACAAGTCTTAATTTCCCAGCCCCACCAAGCAAAGGAAAAAGGGAACTACAGAAATCCAAGACATAATCTAGGGTTATTAGCATCATTTATCAGAATTTGACCAGTTATTCTCCCCTAGGACTCAAACTATATGTATCACCCAAGTACTGCAAACTGATCTAAAAAAAATTCATAGAAAAATATGGATCAAGAGATACACTAGTTCGTTCCCCTAGTCTAAGACAGGATCAACCAAATCTACATAATTCCTGACAGACACATACCTAAATTGGTTTTAGAGAGATCTAGAGATCTCTCACATCTCCCCCACAGCTCATGACAGAAATCAATTATACCTGTTAGAAAAGAAGAATGAATCTTTGTACTATCAAACTGGAATCTTTTCTTGGTACAATTTTAATGCCTTATTTCTTGTCCTGTCCATATCAGACATGCAGGATAACTTATTCCGTTACTTTTTCCCTATCTTTTATGTATCAGAAGACTTGAGTCTAAACTCAATTTTCTCTTCCTTAATCCAAACACCTAATTCATACCAACTTCTTATTTTTACATCCCTGATAATTTTAAGCAGTCTTCGACTGGTCCTATTCTTCATGAAGGTGCAGTGCCCCAAACAGAAGGGAATAGATTCCTGATGGCCCTGCAGGCAATTTCCGTGTAATGACAAAAGAGGGCAAAACCAAGGATGGTATTAGGGTCAGACTTTAATATACCAAGAAACCAGCAGAATTAGAGAGAAAAGCATTTTTCCGTGAGAATCAGCAAAAATTTTTAATACACATGACCTGTTTAAATATGCCCATTGTGACCGTGCAGGCACCTCTTGGGAAAAGAAAGACACATGTACATAGAAGCATCTGGCATGTTCCTGAGGCTGTGTTAGGAACAAAAATCATTAAACAGAAAACGTAAAAAGCCGTTAGGAAGGAAGGCAGTACTAGGTTTGACTTGAACCAGTGAGGAAGAAACAGCTGAAAACACGGACCATTAATGAAGGGATGTTTCTTCAATTTTAGGAAAATAAGGGAGAACACAAAAAGAAGAAAATAGGCTTCAGGAAACTAAACTTCAGCAAACACACACACCCACCATGCACAAAGACGTTTCTGTAAGTACACCAGCAGACTGGAAACTGGTTTGCTCTTCCATGAAGGGGTGGCACTGAGCACTTAGACCAAAAGCACAGGAGTGCTAGTGCCTTTTCTTTGTTGGCACCTAATTAGAAAGGTGTCTATGATTAGACAGCTACTAAAACCAACACCAGGTACAAACATGGGAAAAATGGATTAGATGATAGCTTAAATTAGATGTTCTCAGCTAAATCTGTTAACAGTCACCATAAGGTACTTAGAGCTGAGTGGACCAGTCTCAGAATTCTCAATAGTCACTTTTGAGAATTTATAGAGGGCAGCCGTGATTCCAAAAGACTGGGAAACATCTAGTGACAAGCTTTAAAAAACAAGGAAAAACGGCAGGGCCAAGGAAGCAGAGATGCAGCAAATGAATTTCAATTCCCCCAAAATATAAAATAAAAATTATTTGGAAGTATTTAGCAGATAAGAAGTTGAGTAATACATAGACCTGTCAAGACCAAGTTACTTCAAATCTATCAAATCTATCTTTATGACATAGTATCAGACCCTGTAGTTAGAGAAGCAGCAGTACATACCATATAGCCCAACTTAACGAGTCTTTGGACATTGTTTCTCATGAGAATTTCATAAGCAAAGAAGAGAAACATAATGCTGCAAAAGGAAACAAGTTCTAATAAGCAGATGACACCAAATTTGGAAGGGCTGCATGCATGCTGAAAGACAAGACTACATGTTAAAGCAATCTGAATAAGTTTGAGAAATGGTTCACAGAAGACCTGACTACAATTCAGTAAGGGGAATTCTACACCTTACCAGGAACAAGTAACAGCAGAAACACAAGATGGCGAACAACTAGTGAGGCAGCAGAACAGTGGAAAAGGAGCTCTGAGGCTAGAGTGGATCATACTCTGACTAGTAGTCTATGTCACACTAGCAAAATCAGCAAAATCTCATGCTAGGATGCATAACCAGCAGGTTGCGAGTCTAGAAATTTACAATGGGATAGAGAATTGTTTTCAAAAGAATGGGACAGTGGATACTAGGAATGAAAATCCAGAGCACTGTGCACTACTGGAGAGAGCTGTTATCTTCTTTGTAAAGAGATTTCAGTGTTCAGGGCTGTTGGCCTGACACTGTTTCCTATGAGCGCTGGCATGAATGTAAAATAAATACTTCTCCCTTCTATCCTCACCACCCCCAGAAGTAAACCACATATTTTCTACATCCCCAAAAGGTTTGCCTTAAAAGTTTTCACTCGTTTTAGGTAACAGAAGAACTGCCTGCCTGCTAACCATTTTACAACCAACCATCATAACAGGAAAGATATTTAAAAAACAAAACTGAGCTGTACATGCCCCAAGACATATGAAACCGCCTAGGTGCATAACCTCTCACAGGACATGTCAGTAAATTTTATTTTAATTTCTAATATATATGTGCTTCTAACTTTGGAATTTTCCTCCTACTGTATTCAATTATTTGAGTAATAAAAAAATAAATGTGCAACTTGATGTCTTTATTGCAAACAAAGAAAAGAGGCTGACAATGTATTTTTAAAGATTACGCATAATGACTACAATGAGATTGCTGAAAATCATGTTATTCATTCAGACTTACTACCACAGCAAAAAGCTTTAGATTAATTAATGCTGCAATATATTTGAAAAATGACTAAGCCAATTAATCTTGTTCATCTATAAATGGAACAGTAGAGAGGAAAAATTTTGAAGAACTTCATTTAGGATTGCCAAGGTTCCACTGACAATGATAATCAGTATAAAGGAATAAGCAAAGTATATTAAAGTAGTAACATATCACTGGTACAAGTTCAGACTTGAAGAATACACAAATCAATACAGAATAAAATATGCTAGTGCCATTCTACTGCTTATGACCAGGTAATTGCACATCATAAATTTATATCCAATGCTCATCTTAGCTGGCTGCAGCATACAGACCAGGAAAGTTCATCTTTAGTAATGGCAAAGGTACCATACTGGCAGAAAGGTACTGAAAGAAATTGTGGAGCTGGATGAAGTAACTGGAAGATTCCAAATTCAAGGACTGTGAAAACAAAACATTACTTAAGCACTGAGGCCCAACCAACAAATACGTGTATGAAGTCAAATATCTTATCGGCTCCTATGAAGAGTCAGGTACTCAGATAACTTTGCAGGTTTGTGCCTAGTCAATATTAAAATGCAGCAGAAACACAACTTTTACATGAAATCCGAAGTTAAATAAGAATCCAAATACTTTTAAAAAATGAACACAGAATCAACATTTTTTGTTTTTACAATTGCAGAATCCAGAATTTTTAGGCTAATCAGTTTAGGATGATTAGCCTATAACATAGCACAGTGTTTCAAGTATGAGTAAAGAACATTGAATTTTATCCTCCTCAGTTATCTAGATACTCCTGACCACATATGGCATCCTGCAATCTACTACACATTCACACATACCATACCATGAATAAAAATCAGAATGAATCTGAATTTCTTTCCTACTTCCCTGCAATTCTCAGTTTCTTAGTAACTGAAGAAATGAAAGAAGATCTCGCTTTAAAACCTCTTTAAAGGAATCTTTCTCTTATTATTCATTCTGCAGCTATTAAAAAGGTCTTCCACATTTTCTATATTTAAATCATATAAAAACGCTGCCTTCACGTTTTGCACACAAAATTTTATTCATGCACTGTTCAGGGAAACAACAGTTTTTTAAATTACAAAGAAATGCTATTATCAGGCATGTGAGCCTCTCACATGCAGTTGTCTCATATCACAAGACGTAAGAAGAAGAAAGTAATCTATTCACTGCTGTGAGAAACAGTATCTCAATAAAAACAGATTTTCAAAGTTCTTGCTTTTTTGCTGTTATTGTATGCAAATCCTTGCAGCATAACACACATTTGTACAGTCATTTTCAAAAGTTATCATCCTCTTGTTTCCTTGGCATCATCGACAGGTATACTTGAAGCAATTTCTTGACAGGAACTAAAACATTTTATTTATACTTGTAAAAGGTGGCAAACTGAACTTCATCTTGCACACCATCTCTTTTGCAATTTTACCAAAATACAGCTATTATAAGCATGTTATGAGGCTACCAACAAAGCAGTGCATGGTTATGCAGTGCAAATGATCACACAGTGTGTTCTGTTTCTAAGGAACAACAGTGAATTCAGTAAAAATACATCCCATGGTTATTTCTGGTTCACTAGAATAAACTCAGAAGTAACAGACATAATGTGTTACTACTCCTCTACACAGGCTTTGAAGTTCTCTTGTCCTAGATTTTAGGTTCCACACTAAAAGAATATAATTAAAGTAAAAGTGGATGTCTCCCTTTGCTTTGAGACTGCAACAAGTATTAAAAAAAAAAAAAAAAAAAGAATAGAAAAATTTTACTATAACATTCGGAAAAGAGGAAAATGCATCTTGTAGGAGATCCCCACCAACCAACCAGTTTTCCCTTAACTTATTTTACTTCCTGCCCAAGTTTCCATCTGCAGGTCACTAGAAGACCTACCAAGTACCAGTCACCTTTGAGGAATGAGAAGCTGCGTGCCCATCTGAACCAGGTGTCAATGGAAGACAATCGTTGATTTCTATAGGCTCTGGATAACCCACCTACCACCTAATAGCTTAATGATTATTGTTGAAATCTACATCTAAAGTACGCTGTTATTAAGCAGCTGTTATTAAGCAACTGTTATTGAGTAACCTGGTCTAGAGGATGGTGTCCCTGCACATGGCAGGGGGGTTGGAACGAGATGATCTTTAAGGTCCCTCCCAACCCAAACCATTCTATGATTCTACCTCAGTATCCAACCTCTGCAGCCACACAGACTAGCTCAAACACCCCTCTCTTTGTATTCCCAAGTCTTTCTCAGCACAACCCCCATTATCACAGGCAACACCAGCACGTGGTAACAGTGATTTAAGTGCCAGACCACACACCCAAGAGAGAAAAGGAGTGCGTCCAGCTCAATCTCACACATTCTCCATGCACATGGTGGCAGAAGCAACCCAGCTGTCGGTCCTTAAGCAAAAATGAGAAGTAGCATTCGGCTGTCTCAGCAGATCACATCGTCTTTCTAAAGAAAGGCCATTGGACTGGAGCTGGCACAGACTCCTTTTGGAAGGTACAAAGTTAAGCCAGTCACTAACCATTTTAAAACACACAAACAAAACCCATCAGCTATCTTTCCCACTTTAGTACTAGAAATCAATTCAGCCACTAACCAGCACTTTATGTTTTGTAAAGATTATATACTATTCTTAGGTGGTTTTCAAAGAGATAGCAAAAATACAGAACATATAAGCACTGACCTTGTTTCTTTTAACCCTTCTTTCTGAATGACTTCCAGTATTTGTTTTGCGGTCATTGGTGAGTTGGGGTACTTTTCCAATGCCTGAAAAGAAATAATAAATGTGTAAGTGACAAGACACAGCTGTCCTATGAATCTGAAAGGTTATGCAATCATGCAGTTTTTATGTAGTCATTTGTGAAAAGCAGGGAACCGTAGTGTTGAGACTGGAGTCCTCTGTCTGTTGGAAGGCCAGATACAATCCAGGAAACTGCAGCAAGAATAAGATTTACTTGCTGCTTTTGTGCATCATCTGCTACATCTGCCTGGGAAAAATTCTTACCAGGTTCCAAATCAAAGAGTTGAAATATACAACTAATTTTATGACACAGCAACAGAGTTCCTTTCAGGCAGGAGGGGAAAAAAAAAACAAACAAAACAAAACAAAAAGAAAGAGACAGCTAGTCTTCTTTTTTGATTTTTATTACTTTAGAACTATTTGAGGTCATCTGAATATTCTATATTTAGGTTTTGCCATGACCTCAGGAACAAAATCAGCTAAAACCTTCCATTTGTAAAGCAGGAGCTACTTTGAGAATTGACACAGACAGGTTTCAATTGTAAAATGCTTTTTGTTTCTAAAAACAATGAAAAATGAAGTAGTAAGAACAGTCACAGCACACAAGATGCTACATGACAAAGTGCAGTATATTTTTCCAGTTCAGCTCAGTTTTTCACTCCTTTGCCTTTTCCAATTGAGCCCAAAGTAACCCGTGCCTCTTTCCAGATACAACCATCTTGTACAGATTTTTCTGGTTTTCCACTTCCTTTTTGTCCCCATCAGTTTTAAGCTGTTAAACAAACAGCCACTCTCTTGCTCATGTAAAGTGCCAGACTGACAGCCCTGGAAAATGAAACCTTTCAATCAGCAGTAGAAAGTGCAGCACAGGCCCTGGCAATCAAGCTTCCCAGAGTATCTTGCCAACATATCTCAGCCAGAACTTGCATTTCTACCCTGGGTAAATAAGAAATCAGTTTAGTCTTCAAATTCATCCGATCCTGAGCCTCTCTCTAGTAGTTACCAAATAATGGCAATTGTGAAAGTAGCTACTACTATGTGGATACCTGCCCACTAGGAACTAGAGACACCACCACATCGTATCATGCAAGTCATCAAACTGTGAAGGGTGCTAACCAGGGCTGTAATTCAAGCAGCTCACGTAAAGCCGAAGCCTCCCTACTCAGTAGAACTTGACCAGCTCAGCCCTCTCCTGCCATTTTACAGTTCTGGTTTACTGCCTGTTCTCCCCTTTTGCAGCCAAAACACAGTTTACCAGATCCTTCAGTTCTTTGTTACAGATGAGCTTTGTATCCTTTATCTTTCAGCTCCACAAAGGAAAACGCAGAAGTGAGGGCTGCACTAGAAAGGTCTGGAAGCTGAACTGAGCTTATCTCATGTACATCAATAGGCAAGATTCAAAAGGGACCCATCAGGAAAGGAAAACCGAAAGGTGATTTGAAAGGAGAAAGAAGAGTGAGTAGGAAAGAGTATGGCTATGAGTAAGGATGGAAGGAACTGCACAGGGATGGGAAAAGGACCATTGCACAGCAAGGGAAGAAAAATAATACCGTGTATTAGTGACAGAACCACAATAACACACTGGAAAACTGACAATGCGTGTAAAGATTAAGACTAGGTAGGATGAGAAAAGATTAATGGTGTGAAGAGACAAAAATGGAAACTAACCTTCAGAAAGAAGACAAAGAAAAAGGACAAGGTAAAATGAGAATACACCAAAATATAGGGAAAAGATGGGAATTGAACTGGGAACATTCCAGAGGGCAAACTGGAAAGGACAGAAGAGGAAACTACACTGTACTGGACACGGCTATGAAGGAAACTGTGTGCACTTGAAAGTGGGGTTACTCACTGTGGAGGATTCCCTGTTTCTCTTCCTGAGTACAGGCCCCTCAGCACACCTGGACAGCTCCTCCCTGCAATTGAGAAAATTTGGGTAGCCCTGTCCCCTTCTCTACGACATCACATCCTACTCTATAAAGTCAGTAAAAGTGCCAAGTATTACTACGTGAGTATGACAAAAATGGGAAGGAAATAATAAAGCTATGCAAACATCAGAAGTCACCCTGTTCTGGACAATGGAAGAAGAGAGCAGTTTGTGCTGAGGAAGCTGCACTGAACTAGTTGTGGAAACAATGGCCAGACATACGGATACAGAAGATCATCTTCACCAAACAACAATGAAACCAACAAGTAGGACGCATAACACCACTACAGAAAGTTTAATCAAACCCACAATGCAGACTTCAAATACCACAGTATGAAGTGAACACATTCAGGGTATAATGACAAACTGAAATGCAGAGTATGTTAGACAGGCTGAAAGTGCTGGAGCAAACAATTGTCCATTGGGTGGACTTGTTTTACATCGGACGTGTAGCGTGGGCTGCAGTTCATATACCCCAAGAATTTAATTCTATTCATCCAACCCTTTAAACACTCTAAAGCCTGTTATTTGAAGAACCGTTCATACTCTAACTGAAAAAGCATCAATTCTCCAATTCAAACACTGCTTAAGTTGAAAAAGCTGTTATTGTGTACCTGATTGAGTTTTCTTTATCAGAACGAAGATTAATTTAGCAGAGAGCCTTAGCAAGGATGTTTTTTTCTGCTCCTCTCACCATGCTGTGCCTCCATCCCTCCCCCAAGTTTAACCTAACCATTTATCATGGTAAGAAAATCAAAATAATTATTTGCAAAAACATTTTAATGATAATGTTATGGAAAACAGCATCAGGGTATTATTTAAGAGCCTGTGAGCTAATAAATATACTGAACTGATAATTGCACTAGTGTCTCATGCTTCTGTATCTCACCATTAACACTGCTAAAAGCCCACAATCCCTTTTGCATTTCTAAGACTTTTAAGAATAATATTAGAAATTCAAGCTGAATTACTAACTGTGCCTTAAGGCAAATAAAATACTAAAATGCAGTAGCACAGTTGTCATAGACTTCTTGGTCAGGGAAACTAACGCACATCAGAGGAGGAAGCCTTTATCTGTTTTAACTAGCTTTCTCCTTCCGCCCACTCCATCCACCAACACTTGTATCATATATGGGCAGTGACTAATAATGCTGCAATTAAAACATGCCAAAGTACTGTCATGAAGATTATGATTGTTTCCATGTATTTTGTTGAGAAGGACAATGGCAGAAGAATGGTTTGCACTGACTGCAACCTCTATCACAGAAGATCAAATATGCTCTATTTATTCCTGCCATTCAATCACAGCCTTAAAAAGGGACACACACTAAATAACTGGGACAAATAATTTGATACCCATCAGGACAACCTGGAAGAGAACAGAAGTAGTCACTGCACTGAGTACATTCTTGGTGTTCATTCAAATGCTGGTTAATAGCTCAAAGAGAAGACGACTAAGCCCCTACCAAGCACTGTGGAATCAAACCTCCCAGCAAATGGTAGCAACCTGACAAATTGTTATGTATCAACCCACAACTTTGAAGATACTAAATAATTACACAGATACCACAAACACACACATTCCCAGTTTCATTGGAAATGGGACACGAAGAAATCCAAACTCCTTTTCTCAGCATGGCATTTATCATCTTCTGTACATTGACAGCTGCTCAAAAAATCAGTTGCCACACTGGGGAAAAAACACTTTGTGTTTAACTGTTAACAAGAAAACTCCAGAGCAGAGTCATGACTCTCAGCTTTGCATAACAGAGAAATCCTGAATCCTCAGCTCACCTACAAAATCAGAAGTCAACCTCTATATAATTGATGGAATGATTAGTTTAATTTACATACACAGCTGCATGTGACTACCTGAATCAGATCTGCTCAATCGTTTGCATTTCAGCCACTAGAGGGAACACAAGCAGAGGGACAGCATGAAGAAAAGCAAACTAGAAAGTCGGCCTTCTTGCCACCCATAAACATTCCTGCAGAAAGTGGGAAGCTTTGCTACTACTTCTACAGCTATCAGTTATTATGCTGACAGAAAATGATTCTTCTAAACGAGAACCAAGTGTGGTCTGATACTGTGCTGTGGTCCAAAAGCAGCAGGCAGATCAGTCTAGTGGTCTTGTTGATGCTGTTCCAGTTAGCCGGAACCGGCCAGAGCCTCTTCCATTTCTGGAAGCTGCCTGCAGGAATCTGAACATCAGGTAGCTGACAAAAATCAGGATCATTTTATCACATCTGCTTGGTCAAACTATAGGCTAAGCCACTACACACAAACTGAAGCAATTCTCTTTAGAACATTATTTAAATAATTCCAGAGAAGAAAGAGGAGCAGTACTTTTTGCCCGTGGTCCCACTCAACAGCTAAAATATAAGCCATGCTGAACTGCACAATAGACAATCTTTACTACCCAAAGACAGTAGGGTGAATAAAAGATCAGAAAAATAACTTTCCTTCTCTGAAGCAGAAAATATATGATATTTTCTATCCACCCATTATTAAATTAATGAATGGAAAGATGGTGTCCCAAACAGCGTACAAGAACAGTGTCCTGGAAAAAATCCAGCATTGTCTTTTCCAGCTGCTTGTGTGAGGTTAACAGAAGGAGTGACTTCTATTGTGGGAAATGCCCCACTCAAATCTTTTGTGTTCATTTTTGATTAACGGCTTCATTCACTGGGGAATTATCAGCAGCCTGGTAAAAGTTCAAAGCCCTTTGTGTGAAGAAAGATGGGTAAATGGTTAGGAGAGGAGGGTAGGGGAGGATACAGAGTGGGGGAAGAAAGGAAGTGCATAGAGATGGATGAAGAGGAGATCGAGAGGAGGAAGGGTACATGATACATAAAAAAGAGTGAAGAGGGATGAAAATAAGAGGGGAAGATGCACTAAAACCTATTTTAACATAAGTTCTCAAACAGATATTCATGAAGCTCTTGCTGATGGTGGTTAAGAGAAAGGTAAAGAATAGTTTCCAAGTACTAAAATATTAAAAGAAGCTGAAAAGGGAGTAATTTTCCTCCTGGTAGGACTTTTGTCTTTGAGCAGTTGCAGTTACAATAAGGAAGTTATAAAATCTGAGTAGAAGAAGGTGCGTTTCATAAGACATGTCTTTCATGGTATGCTCCATTCTATGAATTTGTCTCTGTAATCCATGCATCACTACAGATAAGAAAGAAAAGTAAAATAAAGCAAAGAAAGGAACAAAGATGTAACACAAACAAGAAAGCAACACATAAAAATACCTAAACCTGCTGAAATACATTAAATCAAATTTTAACATCAGTTACGTGCATGCTTGCTAGTGCACACTTTTTATAGGTTGAGGTAATGCTACTGACCTGTAGAGGTCCAATGGTTTAAAGTACACCCAAAAAAACATTTTTCCCCAGCCCTCTCTCAGTCAAAAGCACTTCACAGTCCCTTTAGTATGAACTACAGGGAACAGAGTATTTCCTGCAAGAGAATTTCTACTATGGAACTTGTCTGCAAGTTGGTCTGAAACAGCCCAGCATTGCTAACCTGCCAGATATGTAAGGCATTATCATCTCCTAAAATACTGAAAGGAAAGAGCAAGAAAGAAGCAGAATGATTTGTTCGTTCATTCCATTGCTTTGACTGGCTGGTTTGAGGATTGTTCTGAGATGTCTGGACCCTTTTATTCTTTTTAAAATTTATTTATTATGTCGTATATTAAATGATAGAAATGCAGCAACAGTGCTTTAGAAATTCTAGATGAACTGTACACTTGACATGTTGAATTCCAAAGAAATTGGATTACAATTCAGTTAAAATTAAACATACAATTGTGTTATTCCTTTAAAAGGCACAAGCTCTAGCGGCAATGACATCTTGCCATTGCTAGTAATCTCATCCATCATACAGAAAACATAGGATAAAGTTTTCAACCCCAACGAACTGATTTATAACAATTTATTGATCTGGTCTAACATACTGAAACAAAAGGAAACCTTTGTATTTCCGCCTTTACTAATGCAATCAGCCTGTCCGAGCAACCAGGAACTTTCACTTAAAGGCTCTGTCAGCCCAGATCCATAAATACCCCGGTGACTGTAACAGGATGAACCCAGTGAGCATGCAGAATTCTATCAGACTTCTGTAAGATCAGGATCAAAGATACGTACCCCAGTGAGCAGGATGTCCATTATGGTATGGTATGGGTTCCATTATTAGCAGCAGGATTACTAGCGATGACTTCAGTTCAAGCAATGGAGCATCCAGATTCTCAGAATTCTGACAATGCAGTCCAGCCTCCAGATTTCTGCTTAGCCACGCAAGCCACATCTCTTCTTCCATTCTATCAAATTACCCCCATTGCCTCTCACCCTGCCCAGCCTTTCTCCAATCTCAAAGTGATACTTTCATCTTTTGAGGTGTTGCAATACCCCTAAATTCCATATCTCCCACCTTTCCGCAGGACTAGGCAAGTGATCATCCCCCTATACTTGGCACTGGTGAGCCCTCAAGTACTTTGTTCAGTTTTGGGCTCCTCATTACACGAAAGACATTGAGGTGCTGGAGCGCGTCCAGAGAAGGCCAACAAAGCCGGTGAGGGGGTCTAGAGAACAAGTCTTATGAGGAGCAGCTGAGTGAACTGGGATTGTTTAGCCTGGAGAAAAGGAGGCTGAGGGGAGACCTTATCATTCTGTACAACTACCTGACAGGAGGTTGTAGTGAGGTGGGAGTCGGTCTCCTCTCCCAAATCAAAAGCAATAGTACAAGAGGAGATGGCCTCAAGTTGCATCAGGGGAGGTTTAGATTGGATATTAGGAAAAATTTCTTCACTGATAGTTGTCAAGCATTGGAACAGCCTGCCCAGGGAAGTGGTGGAGTTAGCATCCCTGGAGGTATTTAAAAGACGTGTAGATGTGGTGACAATGGGCATGGTTTAGTGGTGGACTTGGCAGTGCTAGGTGAACGGTTGGACTGGTTGGTTGGTTGGTTGATGTTAAAGGTCTTTTCCAACCTAAACGATTCTATGATTCTATTCTACCTTTCTTCCCTTGTCCTTACCACAGTACACTCCCACAGTACATTCCTATGTCCTCTACCTCCTGAAAGCACATCCATACAAAGGGAGTTCATTGCCATGGGTTCCCCCAAACCAACACACAGGTATGCAAGTGCTGCCTAGATAGTCAATACTGAACAGCTAGCTAGAAGCACGCTGTAGCTCTTAGGTGCTGACAGGACAAATTGCATCATGAACCTCCTGTGGCTTGCAGACCATATTCTCTGCCTATTTAGTTTAGAGTAGAAGTTTCAATTTCTGTATCAGTGCACCCAGCTGAAAAACGTGGGTCAAAGCTGTTTACAACTACGAATCATCATTCCAGAAAAGGGGCCAGGAGCAAAACACAGCTCTGCCACCCAAAAACATTACTGAAATCTGCACTCATTCAGTGATCACACAGGCCGCAATACTGAAATGCTTCTAATTCCAGCACGGATAAAAATTCCCCTTTGGCACTTACCCCTGTACAAAATGAAAAGAGGCCGTTCTTAGGTGACTGGAACTAATGGAGCAGAATGGGTATGAGTGCCCTGTCAGCTGCCTTCATATTACAGATAACAGAGGAAAGAACTTCCACCAGTGTGAATACATTCATCACTACTAAGGGAACAAGAAAAAAAAAAAAATACTGAGAAGCACCAGACCCAAATGTATTCACTTCCGTATATGCTGTTTTCTCTACTGAAAGCTGATACAGATGTTTTTTTCTGAGACACAGAAAGGTTTGCTGTGTAACTTATGTTTCAGCATAGTAAAATAAATTAAAAAAAATATGAAGAGTAAAACTTCCCAGAAAAATCAACAGAGAGAATGAGTATGTGTTTGTTTTAAAAGCCTTCATCGCTTAATTTCCTCAAGCAAATGTAATGTGTAAGGGTTTACTTTTAATGTGAGAAATAAAATTCCCACTGGCTACTCTCTGAATGTACCACATTTAACAGGAGGTGACAGTTATGCCGGTTTTCTTGCCATTGCTTTACTATCAAAGCTTATCTTATTAGACAGTGTCCTAAAGATACAGACCTAAGATTTCCAGACGGCAAAAAAGAAAACAAAACAAACAAAACAACAGAAAAAAAAAAGAGAAGGGGGGCAGGGAGAAGGACAGCAGAATACAAATAAAATATTTTAAACTATGCACTCTATCTAAATATTCTTACATATTCGTTTTGGTCATTTTAAGTATTTCATCCAGGTAAAACTCATCCACTAAAAAGGTAAGACAAGTTTCATGCCACAACTGACACTGACTCCATTGATGTGCCATGAATACATTCAACCTACCAAAAAGCACTTCTATCCATGCTACTAAAATACAGTTAACCACCGCAAACATAAAAATGAAACGGTGAAAATTAAACTTCCATTTTAATTCTGTCAGATAGATAGCATGAAACTATCTCATGAAATTAACAGCACATTTTGATGCTTAGGTGAAAAGCCAGTTCCTCTTCACCTCAAAAGGGAAGTCCATAAACTTCACAACTCAGTTGTTTGCTCTGCTCCTTACTCATAGGATGATACACAGCATTACACCCTTCGAATTAATAAGCATGCAGAAAATTACTAAGAATCTTTCTTACTAACTTTATCCTGGAAAGAAAGACCAGAAGGTGTTTAATGCATGGGAGACCTGGAAAGAAATTCCAGAGAGGTGTACAGCAAGTGATGAAGCTGGAAAAACTAAAAGTCCCTTACAATCACAGACACAACAAAAAGCCACTTTCAGTTCCATGAAACCGAAATCTCCCCAAAATGAAAAATGACAAAAGCTTTGGTTTTGGTTTTGGTTGTGTTTTTTTTTTTTTTTGTGGGGGTAGGGTGTGTTGCTTGCTTGTTTGTTTTAAATGGGAGAGTTATTCTTTCTTGTCAGAACAGACAACACAAAAGAGTCTTAAGAGTCCTTGGGTGTTAGGCAGTTTTTTCCTTTCAAAACTTGCACAATTATTTGACATCAGTTTTCATTAGTCAGAATCATGACATCATTGTGTACAGAACAGAGTTCACTGGCACAATCCAGGTCTACTGCTTAAATTGCTCTGAGAGCAGATATGATAAGTCATGTTTTTGAACTAAAGAAATACAGCCTTCTCATAGAATGTGTAAAGAGAGAATTCTTTTGTAAGCTGTCAGTGGGATTTTGCTATCTCTGTTAAATATATAATGGTTAGTGTCATAACAAAGATCAACCATCGTGTTACAGCATTTATCTTCATGAGTGAAGAGACGAAGGGCTACTGTGATTTATTCTGTCTCTCCTCATGGGACGATTAATGTCATAAGAGATTAGGCCTCAGTACTGACTTGTACACAGAATAAAATACAGGGCTGGAGTGGGAGGCTAGGCAGTTTTAATTGCCACAAGTTCGGAAGCCCACATTACTTACAGATGGCACAGTTGACAATTACTCATCTAATGTTTTCAAAAATAGGAGAATATTTTGTGGTTCACTAACTCATATCCATTTTGTGTCATTTATTTGTTCAGTCCTTCTTATCAGTCTTTCCACAGAGTCCTTTCCCCACCTCATCACCTAAGTCCACCCATGCTTGTCCTGTTAAACACATCATTTATTGCAGAACTGAAGTGCATACTGTTGGTTTATACTGATATTTGATAGTATCTGTTTAAAGGTTTGAAAAATACACTATTTAACAACTATTATGAAGTAACATTTGTCACAACACAGGCAGATTAGAAAGAAAATATAATGGCTCTATAACTGTGTTTGTATTCATATATAAATACATAAACAAAACTTGGGATAGATGGAACAGCTTTCCTCAAGAATTGAGAGAAGTTACATTTTCACTTCTTCCCAGGGACCTTGTAAAATAATCTGACCATCCTAAACTTAATAATCTTTCAAAAGCCTATCACTTTGGAGAAATGCACACAGAATATTTTGTTTATATGCTCCCCACTCCTTCTTATGAAAAAAAATACTGCAGATAATATTGTGGCGAGAAAAAAAGCATGATAAGCAAAAGTTCTGTTAAAAAGGAAAGAATTTTTTTTCCCAAAAATGGAACATGATTTGTCTGTACTTTCTTAAATTCTCCTTTTCAGATACTGCTAAACCATGCCAAGGTAAACTTTAATCCTTGATATGAGAGATTTTTCTGTTAAAACCAGCAATTCTTTACCATTGGTTTACATCAAATTATTTAAAAGCTCTCATCACAAGCATTATCTTTATCTAGGCTTCTCAAGTATTGGCTTAAACATTTTTATCAGGCTGTTAATCACATCCACATATAATGTGATCAGCAACTCAGAACAGCCCTGACAGTGACACCAGCGAGGTAACAGGGCAACGTTATAGCAGGGAAGAAGTATCATGAAAGCTAAGGACATTTCTTACTGATAGGAGAGAAAAATCAATGGTTCTTCATCAGTACAACTGTCTACCAGCTGGATACTGATTTCCCTTAGAGATTTAAACCAACAGGAGCAATCACTTGGCAGAGGTAAACAAATTCAATAGGATCTCCAACCTATAAAGAAGAAAGGTGAACTGTGACTTCAAAACTGGAGTTCGCAAGGAGACAAAATGCTGACTGTTAAACCAACAGTTTGTAATCAGATCTCAAACCAAAATACAGAACACGTCTTCCCCCATGGGGGAAAACCTGAAAGTGTTCAGCATAATCTGCAATTGTTGCAGAGGCTCCAAACTCCTGACCCTGCTTGAAGGCATTATTCTGAGCTACAAGACTGGCTGACCCCTCCAAGTCAAGCTGGACAAGCACTGACCAGGCTACGGTGAGAAATGACCATCAGCCATGTACGTCATGCAACTACCATCACCGAACTCCAGACTCACAACAAAGTAATTGGCCAACAGAGAGGAAACACAGAGGATTTTATAAAGGAATATAAATACAGAGACTTCTCATAAAGCTAGGCTTCCTGTTCAAGACAAGCTTCTAAGGGTCCAAGAGTCCCTAACAGCACAGCATATTTCTTATCCTAAGACCCCTCACTATACATTGAACAAATTCAACAGTTACCAGGCAGGACAGTAACTGTAACCCAAGAAAAGCAAACTAAGAGAGAGCAAAACATGGCTGTACGCAGTATATTCAGTCATGGGTTTCATTCTTTTTCTATGAGCACCAACATACATACATATGAGGATCTGAGTTTTCCCAAAGTCACATCTCCTCAGCAAATGCAGAAGTAAAAATTGTTACCTCCTAGGAAATGCTACTGACAAATGAATTCAATGTCTATGGGGTTTAGGCACATCATTTTAAATTTAATGTTTTAGAAGTGGATAATAACACATGTTTTAGCTCTATCTTCCATTTCCCTCAAAACATAGCTAGCAATAAGTGAACAGAAAGATGAAAACTGTTTTAAGTTACACTGCCTCAACTTGGGCTTCCAGTGTAACTACCGAACTCGTACTGTATCTTTGAAACAGTGAGAATTAATAATGAATTTTGCCTTACATTTCAAATCCAGGAATGCAACCTTCCTTTAACTGTGCCAGACAATCTCATCCAAAGATAAAATTAGGAGATTGACATGCTATGCCCTCTGAGGTTAAAACAAAAATAAACCAAGGTGTCCAGAATCACAACAAGAAAACCACTACAGTATTATATCCAAGCATCACATCAGACTTTTGGACATGGAAGATTCTATGAGATTTACATTTTTTGCTGCTCTAGATATAACCTGGGCAAGATTATTTGAAGCCAATTCTGAAAATTCCAATAGGAGATCTTACTACCAAATGGATGACAGAATATTTTAGAAGACAAATTGGTCTTTTCAGTTATTTCAAAGGGATTACTTATAATTTCAACAATACTCCTTTGGCTGAGACAGCCCATAATGGAACTTGTTCTAAAAATAAACAGAATGCAACATAATAAAAACATAGCATTTCATCTCTAAGACAAAGGCCCCGTCTTCTACAGAGGAGAGAAAACAGATTTTTTTTTTATCTCAGTGTTTCATTGCAATCCTTATACTATCAAAGTCTGAGACGAATCCAAACTTTAAAGATGAAGGTTTGGGGACTTTAGCTGGTTATCTAATTAAGTGAAATAGTAGGAAAACAAATACATAAACAAATTAAATGAAATTTTATCTTAGAATTCAGAAGAGTTGGGTTTTTTTTCCTCATTTCTTTCATTGTCAGTTATAGATTTCTTTCTTTTTCCCTCCCTTCAGTATATTGGCTATTCTACTTCTCATTGGTACAAGAACATCTCCATCTCTTCTTCACTGCTTCCCAATGCAGCACTACCATTTTCCTCCCCAGGACTACATCAATGTCACCCAGGCACACAGTCCTTTCACCACATGACATACCAGTAGACATAAACCCAGTTTCATTCTCTTCTACTAATCCTGGAAAATATATGCAAGTACTAAAAATAATAAGCTTCATTATTATTATGTATGTATGTAGCACTTAAATCCTTGTTTTTTTTCAGAACATTAATCCTCAGAATGCTTTCCCCAGATCCCTTCCCTCCCCCTACACACACATATTTTTCTATAAAATTAACTCCAGCATTTAACAATACTTTAACTAACACATGAAGTTTCTTGCCATAAAAGCTCTGGAAATGCTGATAACAGCAAACAGGTGCAGTGATTTTTTATTTTTTTAAACCTCACATTCTCTTTGCAGCTCTTTCAGAAGCATTTCCCAACCACCATGCATATATACCAAACTCAGTTATCTAGGCAGCCACTTTTGTAGATCTGGCTCATAATGAAAACAGAAGCATTATTTTACTTTATTTAACATTACTTTTAATAGCTTGAAACATTCTCCTACAGCTCAGACACAAATATAATGACTGAGCACATGAAAATTACAGTATGAAACTGAGTCTGTCCTCATTACGGATAATCAAAATTGATTACACAGACAGAGATTTTCTTTTTTGTTTTGTTTTTTAATTTAATGGAAGTGTTAAAGATTTCAAGAATTATAGGAAGATGAGAATTTGACAATGTGTCAAACAACCTATCTGCAAGCAAAGTAGGTAACCTCACAAATTAATGGAGACAGAAGTGTTCTCTTTTGCAACATATTAATTATTTCATTAATCTACAAAAAATACTAATCAGTCCCTGAAAAAAAAAAACCAACACAAAAAAACCCAAACACTTAGGCCAAAGTAATTTGAAAGATTAAGTTTTCCTAGATTTTTATTGGTTGGTTGGTTGTTTTTTCTAAACAGACAGTAAGACAATGCTTTTCTGATGTAACTTCTAAAATCCATACAAAACGTTCTTGACCAACTGCTTTGACTCTATTACTCTAAATTTTTTTCTAGTTTCCCATCTTCTACTACAGTTCTTAATCTGTAGTTCACAGATCAGTTGAAAGACTACCTTTTTGGAGTC
Organism: Ibidorhyncha struthersii; assembly: GCA_013398815.1. NCBI lineage: Eukaryota > Metazoa > Chordata > Aves > Charadriiformes > Charadriidae > Ibidorhyncha > Ibidorhyncha struthersii. Next base: position 39,268 of record VZSZ01005263.1, on the reverse strand, counting down.
TATGAAACACAATAGCTCAAATGATTGCTCAGACACTGAGTTTATCCTCAAGGCCTTTCACTCTGCCCACTCCTCTTATTGCTTCTCTCTTGTACTGTATCCCGCACCCTTCAGTTAGTCAAGCATCTGTTTGTTCACTTCTCTCACATTTACGATCTCTTTCATTGGAAAACTCCCTAGACAGCCATATATGATTTCTGCAGTCTCCTCCTCAATCGCTGCTGCTGCTGTGGGCCTGGAGGCTAAGTTAATAACTCATGATGGTTTCAGTGAACATCAAACGTTTACTGTGAAGGGCTGATCATAGCACAAGTACTGAGAAGTTCCTGTGGAGGTACTTCGTAAACTCAACAATCATCAGCAATGCATGTATACAGCATGCAGTAACTTGCACAGCCAGACTGATAAAAATCTCCAAATTTACCTTATGAAGCCACAGCCCTCTAGTTTTTACGTGCTTCTACAACTCTAAAAAAGAGCATGTTTTAACATCACAAACACTTAATGGGGCTCACCGTCAATGGAACACAGTATCACAAAAAGCAGGAAAGATGCTTCTTCATAAGACAACTGCAATGTTCAAGCTAGGTTAAAGCAGTAATTACATTTGCTTTCAGTATCTGCTCTTTCGGGGCCGATCCCATGCTCTAGAAACCACAGTATTTACAAGCAGACTTTTACTAAGGCCAAGGAGCATCAGTCCAAGACAAAGACATAGGGTTGATTATCATTGACAAATTCCATTCAGGTGGGTAGCTCTCATTCCAAAAGCAATAGGGGAAACTAGCAGTGAGTCTGCTGATACCTGACCACTGACTGGAGGAACAGCATTTTGGCATGAAAAAATTGTTTTGCAAGATGAAACAACCACACAACTGGACCAACCCAAGAGCTGGGAGCAGTGTCCATTTCTTGCAATCGCTAACTGTCTACCTAAAGGATGCTGGGGGTCGTTCTGGGCAAACCGAATGTCCCAGGCATATAGACTTGTTTCTATGATTCTCCCAGTCATTTTCACAGGCCTGTAACCCAATGCTTGACCTTATATATATATATATCTCATGTATATGTAAGATTTGGGCTGCTAAGTCAGGAATTTGAGGGACGACATGAAAACATGGAATCATTATTCTGTCCTCCCATCAAATATTTTCCATGGGGATACCTGGCAAAAGGCACTTCAGCTATTGCCCAAGAGACCACTGTTGTATTGTGATCTATATTCAAAGTCTCCAGCTGCACAGATGTACTGGGCAGGGTGAAGTAAATCATCACAAGAATCTCTACCATTATTTTAAAAGATTAGTAGCCTTATAAAAGACAGCTTATGCTCTATACTACTGCTCCCCCTTTCTTTTCTATGATCTGGCCTGATGGACCCAAGCACTTGCTGAACTGTCCAGCCATTTTGCTAACGTGTGCTTAACAGGCAGGAGATGTTTAATAATGCAACACAACTTGACAGCACAGCATCCTGGGAACAGGACAAAAGGAAGACAAACAACCTGTTTGACAAGGATTGCCAACATAGCAAAATTGAGTACACAGATTTTTCTTATTCTTGGCAAAAAAAAAAAAAAAAATAGTTTCAAATGGAGAGATCTCAGCACAAGAAGAATCCAGGCAAATGCTTGGTAGTCCCTGACATCTTCAGGAAGGTATAGACTTGTGAAACCACGGGTCATCTTGAAACCAGTAACAGAAAGGTATTAACACATCTTCAACAGTGATTTACTGAGCTTGCTCCACAGCTAGACAGTGAGTTCCACTATGTTATTCTACTTTCTTTTTTTCGTTTTAAAACAGAAGATGAGTGCTTGCAAGATGTCTCAAAAAACTGCATGATGAATGAAACAAATTATGAAATAGATTAGAATGTATTAAGCATTACTGCTCTAAGTATGAACCTGCTGCAGCACTGATACATCAAACTGCCGAAAAAATCCAGACGCTAAGCCCAAAAAAGCCTCAAAAAAGCAGAGAATGTGAACAAGCACCATTAAATGGATACAAAATTCTCAATCTGTACAAGAAAATTGATGTCTTCTGTCTAGTCACCGTCAGAAAAAAAGAGGTAACGATGCATTTGAATTCTAAATCACACCCATCAAACAACTTTTCATAATCATTTTGTTCTACCAGTTCTCCCATTTTTTGAGTGGGATGTGAAATTCCACAAAAAGACCAGATTCTGGCGAAGGCCAGAGAAGTCCTAGCTCCTACGGATAATGAAAGTTATCAAGTTATTTTATTGATTTCACAAAACTAAAACTAATTTGGGGCATGTGTCTTATTTTCAAGTCTAAACGGACAAGGTGACCTTGAGGCCTTTTCTATCTTCATCTTCTATCATTATCATTTCTATGATTATCAAAGTGATGCTCTAATTAAGATGCTTTTCCGGCTCTAAACAACAAATTCCAAGGAGGTTCTCATTGGTCTTATCTGTCTAGAATTTCTAAATAACAGAAATGACAAATGAAATGAAAGAAGCTGGTGTGATCAGAAAGCGTCATAATTTTGAGATCGCTGCCAGAATATTGGTCCAGAAGAATGACAGCAGACTATGGCCGATAAGGGTCTATTTTCTCCCATTAGCCTTGCTAGGAAATATTGGCAGAGAGGCGTAGTGACATGGGGTGTCACATGCTTCTCTGATATAGCAATGCAAATAGATATCCCAGCAGCTGGTGGGTAACTGGAAACTTTGAAACATAAAAAGAATTAAAATTTATCTAAAAATAGACATCATAGATGTATTGAAACATCTGGATGTGGAATTTGTTCAGTTAAAACTGATGGAACTGAAAGAAAAACAAATGAAACAGTTATCACTTAATGAAGGATGAAGTTAAGTACTTTGGTAATACAATGATCGTGGTAGAGCCTCATCTTATATAAAGAAGGTTCAAGTCATAAAGGCAAGAACAAATCATATGGGACATGAAGACTGACTGTGATTTACTAGATTCTGTAGACATTTCACAAGGCATCTCACCAACTATAGTGAACCACTACATACAGTTACGGAGGTTCTCCAGACTGCTAAGAGTCAGCTGAAATGGAGTAAAACTTTTACCTTCAAATGGTTGATGCATACTTTGGTTAAGGCTCTTTTCCCTCTCTAGACAACAAGTTATACAAGATGCCAACCAGGATAAAGCAATATAAACCCTGACTAGAATGACTGCTTAGCTAAATTCCTGATCCTATCTATACTTAACCAAGATCACAACAAGAAAGAAAATAGGTCCGACATTATATTATCCAAACCAAATCATCTACTAGCTCAAGACGCTTGTCTGTGAAGGAACACTACTGAAGTTGTAGATGTTTAGAAAATGTTATCTGTAAGTCAGACTATGCTCTATAGGATGTGACTATCATCCACAGGATAATGATCTCTAGAGTTGAGCCTCTGCAAGCAGCGAGGAGATTCTCATCATCACAGGCTTGGCTAGACCAATCTATGCATACAGGAGGACAAGTTTTAAAACAGAGTATGTACTGTGTGCCTTCTAAATAAATTACCTTCTGATGCTCCAAAATCATGAACAATAATCTAGGACATGACCTGGAATGTCTTCTAGAGAACTACAGCCCAATCCTCTTAATGAGTCTGTGAATGCCCATGATGATTCCAAAGCACAGTCTGAACTGTGGTCGCCAATCCTGGCAAAGGCTGTCAGACAGAAACTAAACTCAATGCTACACTACAAAACAAGTCTCCTCAGACACCTGAGCTACAAGATGCCACATCAGACTCAGAACCTGCAATGTAACAGCTGGATCCCGTATGTTAAAAACCTCATCTAAAAGGTCCTCCAATATTGAGGAAAGCAACATGCCAGGTTCCACACTGACTTTGTCTTACTGAGCTCAAGCCATTTAAGTGAGCTAACTCTGAATATTAAAAGGATGAAAACATTAGGTCCCCTCTAGTTTTGTGTTACAATGCCAGAAACACCACAGCTTGCTTAGACCAAAGTGAACGGTGCTACTCTAGATCTCTCCAACACTAAGTGCAGTCCACAACTCCAATCAGTGCACTGACACCGAAGATGTTCTAGGAAGAAGGCATGCACTGCCAGATGGCTTATTAACTGTCTCTTGATACTTATGATGTCTGTGCTAAAGTACTATAGTCATAAGTGGAAATGTTTAGGTACCGGTCTGCTTAAGGTATCATATTCAGAGAAGTGTAGGTCATCCCTTCAAAATTAAGGTTAGCTGCAGGTAAGAAGGCACCTCTCTACCCTTTTTACATTCTCAGCAGGTACATCCCCTCCCAAGAAACTTCATCAATAGGAAACTATCTAGCAGGACTTCGCAAACACAGAGCAGCCTCAGAGGTGCAGTACATTGATGATTTAGGTTTCTTTGGGCAGGGTGACTCTCATTTAAAGTTGATAAGAGATTAAATGGGTCCCCTGTGGCCAATCTGTTGTCCTTGAGCAGCATGGGGATTTGCTACCTGAACTCATAGGATGAGGAAATGGGCTGAACCAGGATGTGTTGCTTAGAGCTAGCTCTATTCCAAGTGTTCTTCTGCCTTTGCATTGGAAGCTGACTGTTCCAGAGTGAGGATTAAGGCTCGTGAAGGCTCATTGCAGGGCGGGTGGTGGACTAGATGACCTTTAAAGGTCCCTTCCAACCCAAACTATTCTATGATTCTATGATATTTGATTCCTCCAGTCTGAAAGTTTCCCAAAAGGAGGATCTGATCAGTTTCAGCTGGAACCCACGGAATCATAATGAAATAATTTCCACTAATCACACCTTCTCCCAGGTCCTGATAGAAGACATAGTGGAAGAAGAGGCCACTATTTAGTTACTGCTATTTACAGGGAATGCCAAAATTATCGTCATGACACCCAGGAAAATGGAAAACATTTTGAAGCTCACAACATTTTAGAAAAAAAAACTATTACTCCAAGGCCAAGAGGTCAAGTTTAGCAAATGACTCTCGAAGTAACTGTAATCCACTGGTCGCAGTATAAAGAACAAAGAAAGGCTCCAGCAGGAAGTACAGAGAGTTTGGCTTTTCTCCTTGAGAAGAGCATGCTAACTGGTCCAGACTAGGATGCTGCAATGACATGGTTTAATCCAGGGAACTGGTGAACTGTACTAGCAGATACAGAGCAACCTAGCTGCAAAGAGTGGGTAGGGCCTTGGGTGTGGTTAGTGGAAACGATTTCACTGTGATTCCACCAGTTCCACGTGAATCTGATCAAATCTTGTTTGTGAGAAACTTGTCAACTGCTGGAAGAAGAAAAAAAACAGATCAGTTACTTCAACAGAAACATGAGTATGACAGGAAAATATTGGTTCTTCTACAGAGAAAGGTAAGCCAGGAGGCACTGGAAGCATCCATTATAACAGTGACCATTAAACCATACCTTAAGGCACTGAGAACACCGTCATATTGTTAAGGAATGCTCATATTTAGGTTCCTGTAAGGTTTTTCTCCGATGTTACCCTGCTTTGATAGAAGTCATGTGACATTACTGAGAAGAGGTCCCATTCCTGGGTTGGGTTCCTGCCTTCCTAAAGGTCTGTGATGCCAAGGGTTAAAGGGCTGTCTCAAGAGTTAGAATCTCATTCCTCTCAACCTGCCCTAGAAGAATGCAAAAGGTAGCTGAAATAGATCAAATTTATATTTTATTTGCAGATCACCTTCTAAACAAAAAAAAATTAAATCACAATCATTCCTACATTATTTCATACTAACAAAATAAAATACTGACACTTTAAACACAATCAGACAAGGTAAAATAAAAAAAAAAATAAATGCAGTCTAAACCTTGTCTAACAAGTGCAAAAATTACTTTGAATAAAACGAATTGGAGGAAACCCTAGAGCAAACCAAAATAAAATATAGCTCTTCAAAGCAGCACTGATTGTGGATCAAAGGCAAAGGCCATCAAAACTTCCCAAGCCACAATGTTTCTGCATGTCTGAAAAAGAATTAACTCAGAACAAATATGGAAATAATGGTAGGTCTCTGTTAAGCCAACAACAAAGAAATCTTTAATACCATAAAACGAAGTTATGTCAAATCTCCCGTTTTTAAAGATACACGAAGCTCCTTTCACACAATGCTTTAAAATGTTATTTATAGTAACAAAAGCAAAGACTTAAGATAAAAGTCAAAGGGATTATCACCAGTGGTCTAGCTACACAGACGTTATTCTTCTAATTTTTTGTTTCATTTCTGGTCTTCAAATACGAAGATGCAATGCAAAAATACTTCCATACCGCTATATGATCTGTTTCAACTACACTATCTTAGCAGACCAGACAAAGCAACAATCAGCTTTTGGACAGCCAGCCACATTAAACAGTAACATGCAAACTAACAATTCCAATGGGCTTTTGTCACTTTTCAGAGATTTTTTCAGCATTGGTTTCCTTAATTAATTAGCATAATTTTCATAAAGTTTACAGGAGCGAGAGAACAACTTTTAATTAACAGCTGGATCCTGTCCGGAGACTGGTGCAAGAAATACAAGAATTAAGGTATCAATAGTACTCATCCAATATACGCACGTCACCTGAACCATGAGGACTCTCCACAGCACCGTAAGGCACATAGTCTTCAGTAACACAAGAAAACCTTTCTTTCAGAATGAAATTTGGAGAAGAAAAAGCAAAAATACTGGAGACGAGATCCAACACATGAACAGCCCAACAAGCATTACTGTTCTCATTCTTGGGATGTTCTTCTGCTTTATTGTCAACTAGTGGTAGAGACTTAACTGAACTGTGTTTCAAAGCACCAGTTACAGGAAAGAGAAGAGGCCAATAATAAGGGCCAGCTATTAATAAAAAATCCTTTCAAACGTTACCATAAACTACCACCCTTCATAGACAGATGTTCTATACTTCATACATGTGCTGAGCTCTGTGTTCCCAAAGCGAGCAGCCTCCACTCATTTTGTTCAGGCCTCTTTCACCTTTCTATATCACAAATAACAAAAGATTGCACCTGGCAGTCAAATAATAAAAGCTGGATCACTGCTACTGAATAAAACTGTTATCCGTTCCTGTGTGGCACAGTATCCTTGGACACGTTTTGTTCTCAGCACACAGTGGCTACCACAAAAAGAAATTATGAGTGCTCGTAGCTGGTGACTGTTAAGGGGCACTGAGGTGCCTACCTGCCAGCCTGACAGAGTGTCCTGAGAGGTCTGCTGCCTTCTGGGAGCTAAAGTCTGAGATGCTGTCAAGAGGGTGCCACAACTTGTCAAGAGCTCAGACTACTATCCATTGCTACTCCTTTATGTGGGCACGAATGACACTGCAAGCCAGAACCTGGGCAGAATCAAGGAAGACTACAAAGCCCTTCAAGTGCAAGCGAAAAAGTACTGGTGCCCAAGTTCTCTTCTCTTCCATTTTACCAGTTAGAGGAAAGGGTCCACCTAGAAATAGACCTATAAAGTAAATCAACTTCTGGCTTCGTGGCTGGTGCCATCGTGAGGGTTTTGGCTTTTACAGCAACGGGACATTCTTCGATGACTATAGCCTGGTTAGGGAGGGATGGGATCCACCTTTCTAGAGGAGGCAAGGGAATCTTTGGCAGCAGGCTGGCCAGCTTGGTAAGGCAGGCTTTAAACTGAAGGACTTGGGGGTGGCGTACAAAGTGGCAATGCTCACACCATTGCAATCAACCAGGGAATAAGCTGGGACAACCTGAGCAGCGACAAATGTTCCTTAGCTGCCTCCTAAGATAAAAATTAGAAGACCAACCACCTCAAGTGTATGTATACCAATACACACAGCCTGGGGAACAAACAGGAACTACAGCCACGTGCCCAATCAGAAAGTTATAATATCATAGGAATAACTGAAACATGGTGGGACAACTCACATGACTGGAGGATTGCAATGGATGGCTATAGGCTATTGCATAAAGACAGGCAGGGAAGAACAGGAGGGAGAGTTGCACTCTATGTTAAGGAGAACCTTGACTGTACAGAAGTCAACTATGACAATTGTGGAAGCCTTATCGAATGCCTCTGGGTCAACATTAGAGAGGTTGTCTCCAAGGGGGATCTTACTGTAGCCAGTTGCTACCAACCTCCAAACCAAGACAATAAGGCCAAAAAGGCAGTATTTGGGTCACTTAAGCAAGCTTCGGGTCAACAGAACCTGGTTCTTATAGATCACTTCAACTACCCAGACATTTGTTGAAAGAACAATACAGCAGCTCACATGTCATCCATCAAGTTCCTAGAATGTGTAGAGGACTGCACCCTCATACAAATGTTAGATGTGCCAACCAGAAATGAGGCACTGCTAGACTTGCTACTCACAAACCAAGAAAGCCTGCTTTGTAATATCTTGGTTACTGATGGCCTTGGCTGCAGTGACCACAATATTGTGGAGTTTGGGATCCTGCTGAGCACACTGGAGGTTAGTACTAAGATAAAAGTTTTGGATTTTAGAAGAACAAACTTCAGCTCACTCAGAGCTCAGCTGGGAGGGATTCCGTGGGAAACTTCCATGGAGGATAAAGGAGTTAGCAAGTGCTTCAAGAATGGTCTCCTGGAAGCACAAAAACAGTTCACCACCTTTAAAGGTAAGGGAAGTAGGCAGAGCAAAAGACCCCCTTGGCTTAACTGTGAGCTTCTGAGTCTGCTCAAAACTAAAAGAAAAGTGTACTAGAGATGGAAAAGCAGATGAATACCCATTGAGAACTACAAGGACATTGCCAGAGCATGCAGAGAAGCAATTAGAAAAGCAAAAGCTCATTTTCAAGAAAGGGTTCTTCAGGTACATAAACAATATTGGCCCACTGTTAAACAGGAGAGGTGAATTAGTCACCAATGACGCTGAAAAGGCAGAGGTTCTAAACACTTTCTTCACTTGTCTTTACCAGCACTGTTCAGTCCTAGGCCTTGGGAATAAAAATCCAGCTTGATACAAACACAGACCCACCATCAGCGAAGGAAGAGTTAGTATGTGAACTATTACAGGATCTTGACTCCTACAAATCGATAGGCCCTGACATTATTCACCTGAGGGTTTTGAGAGAGCTGGCAGATGTTGTTGTGAGGTTGCTCTCCATAATCTTTGAGAGGTCATGGAGATCTGGGGACGTCCCAGAAGACTGGAAGAAGGCTAATGTCACTCCCATCTACAAGAAGGGCTTAAAGGAGGACCAGGAAATTATAGGCCCATCAGTCTTACTTCAGTCCCTGGGAAAGTTATGGAATGAATCCTCCTGGGGGCTATCACAAGTCAAATGAAGCATGTGATTGTGAAAAGCTAGCACAGGTTCACCAAAGGCAAATTGTGCTTGACAAAGCTGATTGTCTTCTACAACAAAGTAACCTGCTTGGTTGATGTGGGGCAAGCAGTGGACATTGTCCACCTGGATTTCTCCAAAGCTTTCAACATGGTTCCCCACAGCTTCCTCCTAGAGAAACTGATGCATTACTGTCTAGCCAAGCGGTCTGTGCAGTGGGGTGGGAAACTGACTGACAGACCACACCCAAAGGGTCGTGGTAAATAGCTCATTTTCAAACTGGAGACCTGTCACAAGTGGGGTCCCCCAGGAACTGATATTGGGCCTAGCGCTGTTTAATGTCTTCATAAGTGATCTGGATGATGGGATCAAGCATACCTTGAAGTTTGCTGATGATACCAAACTGAGTGGGGAAGTGCACACTTCAGAAGGGAGACCCATCCTGCAGGAAGACATGGGTAGGCTGGAATAGTGGGCTAGCAAGAACTTTATGAAGTTCAACAAGGAAAAGTGTGAAGTCTTGCACCTGGGAAAACATAATCCAGGAGTGCAGCACAGGCTGGGATCTACCTGGCTGGGGAGCAGCTCTGTGGAAAGGGACCTGGGCGTCCTGGTGGCCAACAAGCTCAATATGAGTGAACAGTGTACTGCAGCGGCAAAAAAAGCCAACAGGGTGCTGGGTTGCACCAACAAAGGCATCACCAGCAGAGATAAAGCAGTTATTATCCCACTCAGTGTTTGTCAGGCCACACCTAGAACACTGTGTTCAGTTTTGGTCCCCACTATGCAAAAAAGATGTGGACAGGCTGGAGAGGGTCCAGAGAAGGGCCACAAAGATGATCAAAAGACTGGGAAGCCTGCCGTATGAGGAAAGGCTGAGAGAACTGGGTTTGTTCAGCCTTGAGAAAAGAAGGCTTAGGGGAGACCTTATCACCATGCTCCAGCATTTAAAGGGTGGCTACAAAGAAGATGGATGAGTCACATGGAAAAGACCAGGGGTAATGGGTACAAGTTACTCCTGAGGAGATTCCAATTAGACACCAGAGGAAAATTTTTCACAATGAGAACAACCAACCATTGGAATAATCTCCCCTGGGAAGTGTTGGATTCCCCATCGTTAGACACTTTTAAGACTCAGCTGGACAGGGTGCTGGGCCATCTTATCTACACCATGCTGTTGCCAAGAAAGGTTGGACCAGATGATCCTTAAGGACCCTTCCAACCTGGTATTCTATGATTCTATGATTTTTCATTTTGATAATTTTTACGCAGTATCTTATGGCATGAAATTATTAAGAGGCAGAATTCACTATTTCGGGACTTTCAGCAACTGCTTGAGAGTCCTTGCAAGTTTAAGAACAGCTGAAACTAAACAGATACAGGTTTTTTCAACTGAAAGGAATCATTACAAATTGCTTAAACTACTCAAGTGTTTAACCTTTCTATTGAATTTCTATGAGTTCCACCTATGACCAGAAAACAACAATATGGTTTCACCAAATGCAGATCAACTGAAAGACAGAGAAAAGACAGGATGTTTATCCTTCTTCCTTTAAAGATTTTCTTTTGTTCTCGTTCTTTTAAGTGTTCTATCTTAGTTTATCAGACACAAAAGGCTGAAAACTGGTATGGAGATAATGCCCAGGTTGTACATGAGCACTGCTGTAGTCTGCTGCAAAGTACAAAGTGAGTTGACATATCGAGTTTACATCAAAGATATGCCCTTTGGCAGGTTGTAAAGACAGGTTGCAATTTTGTCCATAAAAATGCATGTTCTACAAAATGGGTACTGTAACATGAACTGTTAGTGGTATGCCACCATTCCACTGATCCTGCACATGCGTTCATTTCTCAGGAATGCTTGTAAGCTGGGCTGTGCCTTGCCCTAAGATAAGCAGACTTGCATGAGGACAAAAGCAGCATGTCACAGACAGAAAGATTCAACTCTCTGCAGGAGACTTCTTCCACAAAATCCAAGTTCCAATACAGGACATGCCAGTGGCTCCTGTTTTACTGCCTGTATCACATAGGCGGTATGCATAGCAAGAGCTGAATATAAGGGGAGTCCTTTCCTGCTTATGTTTTAAAAATTAAGGGAACAGCTTGGAAAAAACACTGCATTGCAGGAACTTAAGTTTTCAAAGAGCCTTTAATCAAATTCAACAAACAGCAAATGCAACACCGACTGTCGGTTTGGAGCCTCACTACTTAGACTTACACATTACAATGTATTTTAAGACTGTCATGTAGTATATTTTTCTAAAGTATTTCTGCTTCTTTCATTATGAATGTGGGAGATGAAGAGCTGTGTAATGATTTCAGGCTCAAGTCCAGTTTTTGTACTCCTTTTTATCCATAACTATTACAAGGTGCATTATGAGTTTCAATATAGATTGAATATAGAGACATGACCATATCCATTTCTCTCATAATTACTGAGAGAGAAATAGTAATAGAGAGTGAATGAGGCAAGAGTGTAGCCACAGAAGGAAGATGATGACTATGAAACAGAACTACTACGGAGATGCTGCTGGTACCATTACTGCCTCTCCCAGATTTCCTGTGCAGATTTGAGTAAGGTACTTAATCTTTCCATGCCTCAACTCTGCATGGATAAAGCAGAGGTCAAAATACTTAACTTCATAGGCATGTTATAACTATAGAAACATTTGCGTTTGAGAAGCTACTGGGTGTTTCTAATAATAGCTATGTATGTACGACTGAAACATAAAAGAAAAATATATTTTAGCACTGAGTTTGAAAGATGTATAGAAAATTAAGTAGGGCACCTCACATCAAACAAAGAAAATAAAATGAAAAATCACCAGCTTTAGTGAGTGAACTTGAAGTACTTGGGAAACTAGCAAGTATGTCATTTAAAGTCTAGATTATAATATATAGGTGTGCACAACAGTGAAAAAGCAACACCAGCAATGTTACCTCTGTCAATTCATACTTTTTAGCACTTCACTTTGAAAGTCCAACATTGTTTTAATGTAAGGGCTTTTGTAGAAAATTTAACACATAAATATCCATACATTTGCTGTATGTATTAATTCAACCTCTTGTTCCTAAAAATAATTCAGCAGCATACAATTTTACAACATATCGATCTAGGTAACTCATGAGTCGTTTTTTGTGAGTAGGTATCAATCACTTCATTGTTTACTTGTCGTTGGAAAGAAATTGATTTAATCAAACCTTGCAGTAATACATTATTGATGTATCCCAAGAAAACGAAGTCATAATGAACCATCAGGGTCCTAACATAAAACACTGTAAGGAGTGGCAATTTTGGCTTCAATCTTTCATTGTGATTTGCAAACATATGTCACTATACAAGTAAAATCCTGTGCAAGACCATAGCTGGTCTGAGCAGCACCATGTATCATTCACATAATAGTCTTGGGACAAGTTCTCCCTAACTCGGCAACCCCACGAGGCTAGACAAAACCACACTGTGGACCTTGTGTATCTCCACCACTTATATACAGCAGTGTATCATTTTTACTCGATTTTAGCAAATCATGCCCCTTCTGGGAGGAGCGTGAGGTGATATGACATCATGAAAATAAGAGAGAGTCTTAGCCATTCTCCTCAGGACTGGCCCAGCCTTTGTTCTCCAGAGGCTTTAAACTTTTCCGTATATTGGACCACATGGGAATAGCCATTTTACTCCATACACAGTCAAATTCCTTTATGCACATTTGTCAAACAAAATACAGCTTAGCAACTGCAGCAGCAACTTGAAAGCGTAAAGTTAGAATAGCATTCGATGTATTTTATAGACTTTGAATACATGTTGCCAGTTTAAAGCACAGAGAAACAAGTACTGTAGCAACATCCACTGCCAAAATTATTTTGGCAAAGGGAAGTGTTTTACCGCAGTTAAACTTTTGTTACAATTGTCAGAAATAAGAGAGGACAGTAACGACACTGTATCAGAATGTCTTCACTAAAGCCGCATTATTACAAAATGCTGTAGGATGTACAATGAGCCATACAAGAATTTAGTACTGACCAAGCATATGAGAATACCTCGGTACAGCTTACAGAGACATCTATAGGTAGTGTCTGTCTCATACCTTATAATTATTTACATAGGAGAGAGAGGCTGAACTTCCTACGTAGGCATTCATATAACAAGGTGAAAACATTTTTACAATAAACATGCTTCACAGCTAAACTAGTAATAAGATATCAATACCTATTACCAAAAAAAAAAGATGCACCATTAGCACAGACATGTTACTTAAGCAATTAAGTCTGTATCAGAGATGGATAAGAGATAAAGTTAGTGTAGATACAAAAAGCAACCAGCAGCCTGTCTTTCTAGCTTTGTCATCTTTCTACGGACCCAACTGAAGCTGAACCCGACCAACTTTGCAGAAGACAAACATACAAACATGTACAATCACACATACTGGATCATGCATAACTATTTGTTGTAAAATTCCTAGAATGGAGAGAAACCGTACATACTCTGAAACTGAAAAACAACATAAACAATGTGCTCTATTACACTTAGGAAACAATAATACAGAATCATGAAAACAGATACAGCAGAGTAAGGGCGACAGTTTCTTAATGAAGTGGGAATGGACTAGGTCTCCAGAGCCACAGAGCCTTTCCAGAAGTGGGTCTGATTGCCTTGGATATTTCCCTGCTCAGTGGGGGAAGTAGAGAGGGTGAAGGGAAATCCCAGGACAGAGTTCTCTCTAACGTCCTCGCCCCTCAGCCCAGTCCTCCTGTCCGCACTTAAAGGGATGAAAAGGCAATTCCCAGATACTTCACTTTTCTCGAGGATTAAAAGGAGGGATTTTCTTGGGATATCTGATGCATGAACTTGCAGAGATAGAAACAATCCCTGGGTATTTACACACACACACACACACACACACATGCAAAAGAAGAAAAGAATAGGCATTTCCTCACACATACACCGAAGAAGGGATGTAGCTATTTCTCCTCTCCAGGCGGGGACGGGAGGAGAGCAGAGGGCTGACCGTACCGCCAGCTCGGGCTTGCCCACTCCCGGAGCNGCACCCCCCTGCGCGCACACACACACACACACACACAGGCACGCCCGAGCCCCCCTCACACTGAGGCACCCCGGCCTCTCCCCTCACCCACCAACCCGCACACGCACAAGCTCCCTCGCACACTCCCTCCGCGCAAACCCTCGCACTCGCACCCTCCCTCTCACACGCACTCCCGCACACGCACCCCCTCACACTCACAGGCGCAC
>VZSZ01005263.1:0-23787 GCA_013398815.1 Ibidorhyncha struthersii | reverse complement strand
CTGTGCCCTCCTCGCTTCGTGCCGAAATCGGACAAACCGAACCCCGGCCGAGTAGGTGCCCGCTCGGAGCGGTGCCGGTCCCGCCGCAGCGCTTTAACTCCTTTTCGTGTCGGAACAGGAGAGAACATCGTCTTGTTCCAGCGTAAACAAAGGAGTTGGATGTGCTGCGCTCCGAAAACTGCTGGAGGATGTTTTCTTTTATTGGATGCCCTGGGATTAAGATAACCCGCGAAACGCAAGGCGAAGGGTTTAGCGCACCTCCCTGAGTCACAGGATATCGCGGTGTGGGGTTTCTCCCCTGTTTCCTCCCTTCCCCCAAATATAAAAGTCTATTTGGAATACTATTGAGATATATTTGATATTTGTTGTTCAGACTGAAATGAGTGAGAAATTACTCAGGCTTTTGTGTATCCATCTGTTCAGTCCCTGCTCCCTCCGTCATCCTTCTCCCAGCAGTACCCCTGTTCCGCATTCTTGCCTTTGGCAACATTAAACCTTATTTTCCCACAAATGTACAGTGGGGAGTCACTCCCAGCTACAACGATGCTCAGGCTGTTTTATCTAGGAAAGATAGATAGACTGGGGACAGTCCTGGAGGAAGCACAAGTGGTGACCTGATAGCACTGGCAGAACTCTCTCAACGAGCACTCAGATGGTGTACGGTGTTCTGGTTGCAGGCGCGTCTCGCTTTTCCTCCTCATCTTTATATTCTATTTGGAAACTATACATAGAAGATAACTCTTCACCATGACACTTTTCCAGATTTCATAATTCGTTCCCACTTAATTGAAAATAAAAATGTTAATGAAACAAAATTCTATTAAAACTGCTGCTTCTAAATTTCATTTTGATTCCAGACTGCATAGTATTGATCGGAGGATTTCAGCATGCCTCAGAAATGTTCTTGAGAAAAATGTTGTTGCAACTGGAATATTTCAGGTTCGACAGAGTTAGGCTGTGTAAAAATTTTTACAATCATCCAGTTGTCAAAACAGCTACAGATTCCTATGTTATTTACTGAGTACCTTCTTTGTCACCTTAGTAACATTTAGAAAGGAAAAGCCTGCTATTAAGATCACTTCTTTGTCTATGTTCTGTTTCTTTGACTTTGCTTTCTGCCTTTTATGTCTCTGTCCTACTTCCTTTGTCTTCCTCTTGCGTTTCCTCATCTTTAGTAACTCCCTATTCCTACACCGTATAGGCTTCATTCGCCTCTCGTCCCCCATGATAAAAGTCTACATCTTTAGTAATTAAGTACCTCATTAAAACTGCCTTCGAAATACCATCATTGTTTTCAGTATTGAAACTACAACAAACCAAAAAAGCATAGGAAAGTTTATCAGTCACTCCCATCATAAGTGTCTGTTTTAAGACTGAAAGGGACATTCTGCATTAGCTCCCCATCTGTTCACAGGTAGAGGATGATCTTGTTGATCCAGTTGCTTCACGTACATAACATGATCTGACCTTCCATTACTCAGGAGAGCTCTGGTGTTGCAGTGTTGGTGTTGGACCGAGGAGGACATTTGTCAGGGAAAGAGAAGTTCAGGGACTCTGTAAAGGTAGTCTGACCTGGGGACGAGGGTTGGTTGGTTTGATTGGTTTGTGCTGTTGCTCATGGCAGTCAGGATCACACTTTCAACTGGTATTTCTGTGGACACATGGAATAATCTTTTTAGTTATGCCTCCTTTCTATTCTGCTGGTGAAGAAATTGGACCAGTCTGTGCTGCCATTTAATTCATTTGCATCATTCCTACCAAGTCCAGGTGCTCCTAAGTTCCTTCTGTTGTTCACATGCAAATGGTTGGAAATCGTACATTTACAGTTAATGGCACTGACTTTGCTGCAGAAAGAAAACCATTTATGCTGTTTGCTGTATCAGAGCAGAGAGCAAATGTGCATTCTGTATGCTTTCGTGATGAAAAAAAAAATGAATCTGTGCTCCTGAAAGATTTTTTTCTGCAATAAAAGTTTTAGCTGAATTCTGTAAACATTGCCAACATACAGAGAAACCAAGTGACTCAATAGAACAGTACACTGCTGCGTGAAGGGAGGTAAAAATCATGTCTCTAAGTCTGGAAGCACAGCAGAAAAAGGTCAAGTTCAGCTTATGGAAGAAAGCATTTCCTATTGATTATACATAGTATTTACTGCATGACTTGGACCTGACGCTACAAGAGATCATAACCGTTGCTACTCTAACTGAATTGACAATAGCAAAATTGAGGAATGGTGAACTATGTTCAAACTGCAGCCACTGGAACTATGGCTAAAAGCCCAGCATACATAGCGTGTATGTGCGTACATATATGTGTGTGTGTAAATATACTACTGCTGTCTCTGCAGCTCATTGTAAACGAGATTGGATAACCTGCAAATACTGCACAAAGATGTTATGTTAAAATATACCATGAATGTCTGCCTAAGCAATATTTATGTGATGTTACAGGGCCAGATGTTACTGTTTTGACCACGGAGAGAAGCAGTTATTTATTATGGATGCATTTGTGCCCGGTTACTTTTTCTTTTGTCAGAATAATGGCCATATGCTGCTAAAATAACGTTGGACACTGGCTTCTGAGTTTCAGTACTCAGTGAATGCATTTACTTGCAATGCTATAGAAGTTTGACACTTGATGTATCTAGCGAGCTACCTGACGAACATTGTTCTTGTTGTTTACTGCATATAAAAATGACTTTTGATATGTACTGCTGAATTCTTTATTGTGTACAGTAATATTCCTGTTAAGCAGAAATCTGTGACCTGCACTACATATGCAAATATATATATGCATTGTTTCAATACAATGAAACA
Organism: Ibidorhyncha struthersii; assembly: GCA_013398815.1. NCBI lineage: Eukaryota > Metazoa > Chordata > Aves > Charadriiformes > Charadriidae > Ibidorhyncha > Ibidorhyncha struthersii. The sequence continues at coordinate 20,971 of VZSZ01005263.1, read as the reverse complement.
CTGCTGCAATACAAATTCCAGTTTCAGCTGTTACAAAAGAAATAGTATCAGCTATTACATGGAAATGCTGTATGTGTGCAGAAGGATTTATTCACAGCATGACAATTCAATCTAATGCACCACTTCTACAATGGAAATTATATTCTCTACAATTGAATGAGAGATGCTGAGTCACAAGATAATTGAAAAAATAGCTTAGAATGATACTAATGGAGACACTGCATTTTCTGAATTAGTTTCAGCACAGTGGTGACAAAAAGCAAACCAGAATACTTGGTTTTGTGTGGACTTAGAGAAGCCAAACAAAGCCATTGTGAGTGACAGTTAACCATTTACAGATATTGATGTCATAGTTGCAGAGTATGTTTTCTGCTCTTGATTTAGAGAATGCGTATTACCAAGTATTCAGATAGCATGAGTTTCACAGCATTTATTACACTTCATGGACTTTTCTCTTTTAATCATATGCCATATGGACCTGAATCAACATCCAGAGCTTTTCAACTATGTTAATAATGCTTAATAACAAGCCTGGAATCTAGTATCATCTGGATGATGTTACTGTATTTGGAAAGACTCCTGAAGCTCATGAAAAAAAACCCTACAGGCTGTGCTTCAACATGTCAATACAGGAGAGCTGAAGCTGAATTTTTCTAAATACTAAATCAGATGTATAAAGTAGTCTTTTCTTGAGCACATCATCTCTCCATCAAGACTGGAAAATGTCATAGAACATTTAGAAGCACTCACCCTTCTCAGAAAAAAAAAAAATATAACCATATTTTTCAGTTCTCGAATCAAGGTATACATGCTATTCCTAGTTGCGCAGTGTTTGTGGCACTATTAAGAACAGTTTGTTGTAAAATCTAAAATTTACTGGAGACATAACTCAAAATAGCAAATTTTCAAACAATGAAAGCTTTGTGAATAGCCAGTGTTTATACTGTTGGTTTCAGTGTTCACTGCAATTGTCATTACTTTTGTCTCAGACCAGGAATGGCCAACTGCTATAAACGTAGGGCTGTTTCCTTTACTCCCTCGTAGCCATCCAGCAGCCAGATAAACACTCGAGTCTTTTTTATGGCATTGCAGCTGAACTAATAAACCTGATTGCAGCAAACCTGGGGTCCGCTTTGCCCTCCCAATGGATGAGCGGAGGTACCCCTGGCGTGGAGGGCCTCCCAAGCAGTCACCTTCCAGGCAAACTGCCTTCCGGGCAGCACTTCCCCAGGCCACGCTGGGCCATTGCTTTTTCATACTGCGAATATGGAGCCGCTTGTCCCCAGATGCATGTGGGACAATTTCTATGAGAAGGCCATTGTGTTTGAACTATGAACAGTTTACAAGATACTATAAAACTGTCAGAAAGAAAACATTTCTTTGTGCATATACTACAGAAGAGTAGGGAACCTGCCTCTGAGGCATTACACTCCAACTGCATACAGATCACACCTCCTGGCAGTTCTGTTAACGACAGAAAGACTCAGAGGAGCAGGAACTGTCTGCAGATGGCTAGCAAGATTACTTTCATTTTTATATGACACAGTTTAGTCAAATCAAAAACACAGCAGCTGATACTTTATCTCATCTGCTCTTTTTTAGATGCTTATCTAGTTGATTATATGGAAGTTGTTGCGTGGATTATAAATATGTTTGCTTGCAATTACGGGAGAAAAATTTAAAGCTGTTTTCTTGTAGTGTCTGATTTAGCAGAAATTACATATCCTCTAGAAAGCGATTCAGGAATTCCAAATGCATGGATGCTATTCCAGTACCACGTTTCAGCCTACAGAATTAACTTCACCCACAAGAATGTCACCTCAAGTTATATGGCATTTTGAGGAATTGTAAAGGTGTCCCAGAGGAATTACAAACAAAATTTCTACATCATGCTCATGGTAAGTCTCAAGTTGTCAGAATAAACCAGCTATTACAGGACAAGTACTGGTGGCCAGAACTCGATATGAAGGACTGACGCTTCCCTAAAATCACTTACCAAAATTAAGACAAGTGACTCACACAGTAGCATTACAGCCTACCCCTTACCTTTTTTCTTCCATGAATGACTGACATCACAGTCCCTTTGGGCTGTTACTCTAGCTATCTAGCTATCTTTCTGTGACAGATGACATCAGAAAATGACCAGAGATTTACATTGTGTGACATCTGCTGCTATAATCACTTTCCTGTCTGTTTTCAGCCAAGAATGAAAGCTCTAAGAATTAGTACCATTTAACAGCTTAAAATGTGCAATTTTTCTGGGAATGTATATATAAAGGTCATTATCAAGTTAAATGATGTTAAAACCAATGAAGAACTAGAATGCTAAGGAGAATTTTGAAAGAGAATTCATAGGTAACCTGGAAAGAAAAGCTTGGAAAACCTTCTTAACGAACTAATTTCAAATTTAAGGAGTAACATACCATGTAATGACATAAATAATTTCCTAAGGGTAATGCCTGGGTAGCTACACACTCTGAGTTAAATGTTGCTAGGCTGAGGATCTGTAAACCCGCTGTAGTAGCACAGATACAAAACACACAGTCCAACAGCACAAAAAGTAATAAAGATCATTGTTGTACTTGGGATCTGCAATTCAAATTTGGCTTTGTAAGTGCAAAACCCTGGAATCCTCTGAAAAAAGGAGACTGTTTATGTAGTCTCTCAAGCTTGTTGGGGGAAAAAGACTACATACTTATAAGCTATCATCTTTGCATAAGTACACACCTGCTTGCACCTGCTTGCCAAGGGCAACTTAGAAATATTTTGAATTGTTTGTGCATAATAGATGACTTTCCCTTACCTTCTCTGCGTTACAAGACAAATGGGCAAGATATAGTCTGTTCACCCTTCTGCTAACTGCAGATAACTATCTGCACACATCAGAAACTTGTAGATAACAAAAAAATAGCACAACGATAAAATGTTAGTTTATTAACACCACAGACTTCTTAAAAAGGAGAACGCAGTCAATGCAGGATTGGTGATAAACAGCAGAGGGCATTTCTCAAATGCGCTGATGCGAAGAAGCAAATTCAGCTTGGGGAATCTCTTTGTGTGTTTAGTCTAGGCTCTTGCTGCAGACATGGTGGTGGTTTTTCTCCTTTGCTTCTCCTTTATGGCTCTAGAAACAACCATCAGTTAGTCATACTACATGATACTTCGGCACAGGTCAATAAACAACTCTAGTTTAGGTGTATTATATTACATTTCTCTATTTGAGCTGTGCTGACTCTGCAGGAACAGCAACCATCTTCTGTCCTGAAGTTAGCAGAGGAATCTACGAGGGCTTGGAGCACTTCTGTTGATTAAAGCCCTGGCACTGCAAGAGACCCTGTTCATGCCAATACTTGCTGCATCAGTCCATTTTACATAATGACTTACGTTAGCTATTTGAATCTAAAATTTATAAAAGCCAAATGAAGACCAAATAAAATAGTTATTAAAATGACAATATTTTCTTTATTATTGTTAAAATATATGTGGTGTAATCTGGGGCAGGGACTGATCTTTGGCAGTGTGTTTGTAGTGTGACTACCACATCAAACACTGGTCTGTAGACATCACAACAATAAATATATATATATATTTAAGATAGAATTATGCACATTTGACTTGGATACTCTTTTTAAAATGTTAAATAAGTTTAAAAATTCTATGACTATCACACAAGAAACCAAGAGTCTTAATTAAAAACATACTAGTCAGAACAATGAGGTTAAAAATTTTAATGTCAGAGTATTTAATGCTTGATTTCTTCAGTCATTCTTCTGTTTTCATCCTTAGCTACCCTCTGCTATATCTCTTGGATAAACTTATGCCCACCATAGGACATCCCAAATTCTGTTCCTGTGAGCTATCCATTTTCTACAGTCCAGCCATTCAACTAGAGATCACTTATGTTCAGACTTTTAAGAAATAAATAAAATTAATATTTGATATAATCTTTTACCTTTTCCAAGAAAGAATTTCCCACTATAGCTAAGAAGTAAATCTTTCGTTTATATTCTGTATATACAGTTCACCATGTTCATTATAGGCTACAAAACCAACTTAAAATATATTATCAATACTGAACACATGACACGTTACCATTTAGTTGGCATGTATTGGCCCAAAGATATTTCAAACTTTAAAGCAAGATGAAGTCTATAGCCCCTGCTATTCCCAGATCTACACCTTTTTCAGTTTAAAGTACATGAGTATCCACTGAAGTTCAAGAGACTAGTTGCGTGAAGGAAATGTTTAAACATTAGTAGAACCAGGCTCCCAGCATGGTAGCAGGTAATACATGTATTGGAAACTATTTGATTGGATTGCTGAAGGCACATGGAAGAGACACGTACCTGCGATGTTGGGATCTGCTGTTTCTTTGTAAGTTATTAAAAAATCAAAAGTAAGCGTAGCACTCTCCTAGTATGCCTAGCAGATCTTGTAGTAAGATATAGTGATATCTTACAGAAATTAATTTTTTAATTTTCTAATCTCTGGATTTTTTTTTTAAAGCGTCCTCTTAAAAATGTGAATTTATAAAGTTAATTCTGGCTTAAGAAAGTTAATTTTAAGTAACCACTTAAAAATGCATTAAACACACCCTCGGGTGAGTTTTTATATTCTTCTAGAAGAATTAGCACCTATCAATGTTCAGTGTTAGTACTGCAAGTTACCGGCATAACTATGCTGGGGTTTATATGGCCATTGGGAAGTTTATGGATTGGAAACACTTTCACTAAATTATGACAAGTTACTGGAAGGCTAATTTGGAAAATTTAAGGATTTGCATGGCAGATGACTCCTCTTTTTAGAACCTGAGGTTAGGGCAGGGACAGGAAGTAAAGGTTACAAGGTAGATTGTAAGTAGGTGTGCAATTTGTAATAAAGGTTTGTGGACTGGGAGCTTTTTAAATCAGTCACTTCAAATAGCTGGCTTTTAGGTTATACTCAACAATTATAAGGGGGAGAGCCTGTAAAGAAGTTATTTTGGGAAATGAAAGAATATAACATGTTATTAACAGGAGAATATCACTTCTGGTCAACTGCTTTTATAGCTGACTAGGTTGGTCTTCTCAATTTGCATTTAAGAGACGATTGAAATAATCTTAGCATTTTCTGCATTCATCCTGCTAGAATTTATGGAAAAGGAAAGAAAATAGTTACGCATAATTACTGAAAATGGTTGCAAAAGAATAATATGCTGCATGCAGAGCACGTACCCTGCCTTTACCAAGGCCAGCCATCTACATACGTGTGGGAGAAGTAACTGAAAACAAGACTTTTTCTACAAAAAGGAGAAATTGCCTTTCTTGATTTGATTTAAAAGATCTAAATTGGTTATTTATAAAAAAACAAGGTAACTGGTCCAAGGAGTGCATTATAAGCAGTTTTTCAGAGTACACGACAATGTTCTATATTAATAAGCATTGTGGGAATGAAAACATCACTTACAGCAATCTAGATATAATGATATTTCAGGTAGATAAATTGGAGTGTTACAGCTCAGCAGCAAAAAGCCTACTGTAAACCTTCCTTAAACAAAACACTACATATGCTGGCTAAATTCGTTGATGGAAATTTGCCATTGAGCAAGGGGCCAGCTCACAACCTGTACATCATTTACATGACACGCTGCATGGCAGTATACGCTAGCTATTATGCAGTAGAATCCTATAGCAAAAATACAAAGATGTGGTTTTAATCTACCACCTGACAGAGATTACATCTATTTTTCAGATGATCAGTACTCACTAGCAGCCGAGCCACATACACTGCAGCTGCACCCAGTTCCAGGTCCATTCAGCCTATAATTAAATGTGTCCTTGCAATTTCAGAGAAAAATTGTTCATTTTCAGTTTTCCAAATCAGTAGTAGTCTAAAGTTACTAAGAAGTATACAGCGCTGTTCCTCTAATTAACTCTTTTGAAGACCAGTTCTGTAAACATTTACATGGAGGATTCATTTCATGCATCCATGAGGTGATCGCAAGAAATATTTCTCAAGCTTACAGGCCAAACAGAGGCTAAGGTGCCCGAATCAGACTCAGGCAGAAATGCCTTAATCCAAAGTCACAAACCCCAAAGCTTTTCCCCAAGGTTTTCCTTGCCTGGAAATGCCTGGAAAGTCCCATGGAACCTGCCTGTCGTACTGCCCATTCCATGCGTTCTTGCAACCATAGTGCTTGTGTGCACGCCTTCGGTGAGCAGCCAGGCAAGGCACCTAAAACTCTACCTTAAAGGTAATAAGCAGAATATGATGAGACTCCTGGTTGCATTTAATGATGTACTGAAAGAAAATTATCTACTTGTAATCAAAGAATTTAGCAAGGTGCCCAGTACTTCTTCTCTATGACTGAAAAATAGGAAGGTATTGTTTTATTTACTAACTGTTACATTGTGGTTATACTTGTAAAAGAGTGAAAAAAATAGCTAGATTATACAGACTTTCTTTGATAAGATCAAGTTTCACTTAAAATTACTTTAGCTTTAGTCTTGTGGTTATCCATACATTATTAAAGAATTTTTTTCTTTTTGCATTTCCTCTGTAGGGAAGAGATTGGAACAAGAGTTTCAAGTTCCAAAATAAATGGAGGATGGTTATTCTGGTCTGAACAAGAAAAACTGTGGTTGCTGTAGTCAGGATTGCAAACCAGATTTGGTTTAAAAAACCCTCATATGTGAAATCCCACAAGGCATGCAAGAAGGGTAATGTTCAAATCGAGATGCTGCACCATCGCAGAAATTGTACACTCAGATGCTGGCTCCGCTCCCTCTTTGAATCCCTGCAAGTCAGCTGCTTTTTCTCTAACACGGTTCTCTGTCTCTAACTAGAGATATTAATATTTCATTTCTTCCTCCATTTGTCTTCCTTGCTTATTCAAATTGAAAGCTTGTCAGAACAGGGACTGAAAATCTCTTGGTATGTATACATCATGAAATAAAGTGGAAACCTGATCTTGGTTTGGTCTCTCAGGCTACCATAAGAAAGAATTTATATATATATATATATTTGTATACATATTAAGGGAAATGGCAGTTGTATGATATTTGAAAAATACAATTTTCCCAGTGTAAAATTATTACTCACCTTTTTTTCCATGTAGATATCTAGGGAAAGCCAAATGTTGAAATGTGGCATGTGAATAGTCCACCCTGTCAGACTGAGTGGGAGAAAATCGTCACCTGGCCAATGACAGCAGCTTTCTGGACATTTTGCACAACTGGAACATCACAAAGATATGAACCAGCAATAATTTTATCAGACTGCAAAACTGACTGGATTTGGCAATTCTGTACAAAAGAGTTTTCAGCACAGATGCAAATTTAAGAATAAATTATTGTACTAGTGGCTGTATATCCTTTCTAAGGAGAATTCTCTTCCTCTCTTTATTTTTAAATAAAAATATTAATTGTATGGCTGGATGTTTTCTTTTCAAATAATTCTGTTTTCCCAGGAGTTCAGGACTCTGAGAACGGTGAAGTAAATTATCATACCTCTGTTCAGTTTCAAAGGGCCCCTTAAACTCAGATCTTGTCAGCTGTCACAATTTTGTGACTGAAAACCACAAAACCAAACATTGTTAAATATAGTCCAGAGGTTTAAATTCTGGTGAAGCTGGTCAGGTTTAACTTGAAGAAAATTACTTTTCAAAAACTTTAAAATATGACATACTGAAGAGAAATTCAGCCACAAATTTAGTCATACTTTTATTACCAGAAACTGTGGAGCCAACATGGTTTGCCCTTACTTATGTAACTCCAATACCTCTGCTTTCCAATATTAAGACCACACAAGCTGATTTCAAAGTCTAGAGGTAACAAATAGGTCTACATTATTTTTATATGATTCTAGAGAAAGGTACATGACACTGTTCATGCTGTTCACTGTGTTCCCAAATAAATAGATGCACTTTTCTATGCAAAGAGGTAGGTTTTTTTCATCAGCAGTGAGAGGGAAAAAGGCAAGAGGGCACTTGACAGATTAAATAATTTTTTTGTGATCAAAAAGGGAGGGAAAAAAAAATTACATGCAAAATGCTATGTATTGACTCTTGTAGCTGCCATTGCTCCATTTTTTCCAGTTTGTTATTCTTTTAAAATTCAAATTCTCAGTAGTCTTCGAACACTGGCAGTAGTGTTCCCTCTTCTGCATTTGGGGATTTCAGCTTTCAGAATATTATTCCATCTGAAACTTATAGGTTTTGACCCTTTTTCCTGAAGGCCACATTTCAATAGCTTTCCAGAGTTCAATAATCCACATGGTGTATTTCTTCCATATTTTAAAACAGTCTCAGTGTGTTCCACAATTGGTTGATTAAAAATGTAAAAACGTTGAGATGCAGAACAGTTTGTATTTGTGCATGCAAGATATTTATACTTCAAATAGTTCCCTGACATTTTATTTGGAAACTGGTATGTTCTTCTTCAAAATAAATAATTCAGATAACATACTATGTTTTTGTAACTCAGGAATGAAAGTCAATACTATTCATAGTGCTGTTGACATGCCTTCTAGTAATTTACGGAATAATTATGGCCATATTTGGGATATGTCTATTCCCTACATTTCTGATTTGTCCTCCTCCAACACATCTTGACAATGTTGTTGTAATTCCTGTATACTGTACAGACTGAATATATTTAAAGACAGACAATTCAATCCAGACAAATACATTAAAAATATAACACAGCTGTTTGGAGCTCACTTTCTCCATGAGACCTTTACAGTAGACATTTGGTTAGTAATGAAGGAATTCTGCAATTCTACCCTTTATTGTTACTTCATGAGACCATGAATGATAATTTGACTGAATCATTATCTAAATCTGTTTAAGCCTCTAAAGAATTCAGATGATACATATATGAAGTGCTTTATTTCAAGAAGTGGGTGGTAGGCAGCATTCAAATTTATATGGAAATAATTCTTCAGTAGCTTAGCCAAACTTTATACAAACATCTAGCCTTACTTATCATACATTTCTCAGATTTTAATTTTTGCAGTTAAAAGAAGTACACAAAAGTATAAATTTATTTCCACCTTAGTGTTTTTAATACTTCTTCTTATGACTGTATTTTACAAGTGTTTTAGTCCAAAAAAAAAGTGCCATTTGTGTTGAAAGAGAGAAAATATTTCAAAGAACAACACAGAGAAAATTCAACTGATGTTAATGAAAATTTTAAAATGGGGAATTAGACTCAAGGGAAGAGAATAGGTGGGAGTTTTGCCGTTGACTTCATGAGGTCAAAATTTTTTTCAGCCCCCACTATATAACCTGGGAATGTTGATTTTACACATCTTGTTGAAATTCATGTTACCATAGTACATAGCTCATGGCTATGATTCCGTGAGCCTTAGAATTTGTGAGGACAGCAATATTAACAAGTAAAAAGCACAACTAATGCTTGTCAACACATGTAACATTTTATAAATCTACACGCATGTTGTGATTCATTATCATCTAAAAGCAGAGTTCCATCAGAAGTGACATGGCTATTCACTTTGTGAAAACAGCTCATTTTAAAAATTTCATTAGGAAGTAACAGATTTGTCATGTTCTCTGAACTGAGTAACTGAAAATATAATTAAAATATCCCTATTTGGTTTATTGAGAGTAATAAACTTAATTATCAGATTATCTTTGTTTTAAATTGACAATTTTCTTTAGGAGACCATTGATAATTTATTTAAACTAATTCCTCATGAAAATTAAGTATTAATTATGAAATTACTGTTTCATAATGGTACCATAAAAAATGCAGATCAGATGCAGATAAAGACTGACATTTTTAATTGTTTTTGTATGCTACTAATTTTCTTTCACCGTAAATGAACACTGGATTACTTTTGGTGATTACCAAGAATATTCCAATAATATTAGAGCATTTAAAAACCTTGACAATTGCTAAAATGTATCTTGTTACAATTACCAGATTATTCACAGAATTAAGAGAATAATCAGTCTCTGAATGTTGATCAAAAATTCAGCCCAGAGAAAACATATATAAAAGAATCAGAGGTAGACTACTGCCGTAATTACATACCATTTGGTAAGTAGAACTGTTATGAAATCCAGAGTGGCTGAATAGGGAATTTTAACTACTTTTATTGTAATAAATTAACATAATTTTTATGTGGTAGGAATTGTTTCTATTTCTTTTTCTCTCTGGCCAGAAATTTTCTTGTAGAAAGCTGTAGAACAAACTCCCTGATTTGGGAGGATGTTCATTACTTAAATGTAACAGAAATATAGGCACTACGGAAATATATCTGCGCTCCATGCACCAGATATATGAATTTATAAACCTCCCGTACTAGTGAATGTTTTAGATCATTTCCATATATAAAACAGCTCTAAAAATTACCAGGGACAGTGTTATTATGGGAACACTAGCCTTTTTCAGAAACAAACTGCAGAACAATTACTAATAAATTATGAGACCCACAAATGAAGATATAATAGGTAATGTATTTCTTTCTGAATATTCATATAACCAACAGAACATTACTTTGTGTAGACTTTGGTTTTGTATACTGTGAAGTCATTACAGAAGAGCTATTCAGAGAAATGAAAACATAAATTTGGAATTGAGTATTTTGGGGTTTTGAAAATATAATTTTGGTGTTGAAACAAAGGAGGTCTACATGAGCAGTGGGAAATAATTGACTTTATTAAAAGAAAAGGTTTCAGTTTGATACCATACCTCTTTTTAAATGCCATGTTGCTGGAAATATGAACACTGCGTTTGTAGATTCTGATTTAGAATGGCATTTCTCTCCCCCTAATTTACATTTTATTTGAAATAAAAATTTCAGATTCCAGCTGCATCTACTTTCACATTTGATTTCAGAAAACTCCTTCATCAGCCAAGCACCTTTTCCCAAGACTCTGCTGTGCTGCCGGTAGACTGAATCTTCAGGTTGCCTCTGGGTTCTCACTTGTGCTCCAACAAAGTAGGTAAAAAGCCAGATGATAAAATAGTGAATCTTAATGGAATTAAAATTCTAGCTAGACCATTGCAGTGCTTCTGGGAAAATATTTCCACTGTCAAAGTCGAAGTAATGTTAGCACTTTCTGAAAACTCCTAATATTGTATCAGTTAGTTCTATTTTACTCAATCTATAACAGCTTTTATTTAATCTGTATCTCCTGCAGTATTTTTTAAATGAAAGGTCCTAGAAGGATCTAGCTATGGAACCTTTTTATCTAGAAAGGGAATTCTCTTTGAAATATGGGGATACTAAAATCTACAGCAGTAGTATATGCAAACTACTAAGTGCATTTTAAATTACTGTAAGTAAATGAAACATTTCGTGAAAATGTAATAAGCTCTTTCTTGACAGGTTCACGTGGTTTCATTTTGCCCTTTAAAATAAACATCTGTTCTTACTTCTTAATGTATTTAACAAGTTTAGCAAGTATTAAAAGTAAGATAGAAAGGTAATAGTTTACGTGCTTGCACAGACCAATGTGAGTAGGGAATCCATTTTTTCTTTTCTTTTTCAGGCTTTTATTGCATATACTTCTAGGTGATTTAGATAGTGAGCATTCATGAGCATAACAGTCAAAATAAATCAAAGAAAATTCTGCCAATGTTTCTCCACAATGTAATGAAAACCTTTAGAATGCTTTCGCAAAAACTGTTACATATATACTGTCACATATATATTATTTAGTTTTGCACTCTCACCAGATACTGTACCATGAAAATATACTGCAAATAGAAAAACATAATTTTATTGTTCAGTAATATCCATGGTGATAATGATGTGAAAGAAGAATGCCACTTTCTCCAACTGAAACAAATGTTATCAGATGACGTACATTTTAGATTTATATGAAATGTTCACTAGATTAAAAATTCATTACATTCATTGCAGAGATTTCTGAAATTCAGAAAAAAATCTCTTTAATTATTGGATTCCTTCAGACTTCTCCTATGAGGGCTATTTTAATAAGAATTCAAACTATAAAATATAATTGAGTAAAAGCATCACTGATATGAGTACCTGGGCTGTTGTCAGTACGCATGATTTAAATCTTTGCATTATCTAGGAAACATGCTGATAGAAAACACCATTGCTTTCTCAAAAGTCACTAAAGGGTGAGATATTTAATCTGCTTTCTTCTTGAAAGCCAATCAAAACTATGCGATTTTAAGACCTTAGACCTTCTGTGACAAAAGTTTTGAATGACATTTCAGACGGGGGTGATGTTTATTTGAATATATCAGTTGCAGTCTGAGAAAACAGAAAAATGTTATGAAAACAACTATTCTTTTTATCTATCTTTAAGTATTTTCCTGAGGTTTCATTTAAGCGATATAATAAATAATTAAAAATATTATCACTTGCCATATGTGAGAGATAAGATGAAATTATTGGCAAGACTTCAGCTTTTAGACAGCTTCCAAGTTGTTAAATACTTTTTGTTGCCAGGAGTACACTTTGGAAGGTGTTTACTTTGGCTGTTTTTCTCATTGTTAAGTTTGTTGTATATTCTATAAAAAAGAAATTGAAAAAGCATCTCAAATTTACACAACTGCTTTCTGCTATTATTATATTATATACAAATATAGTGGCAATCAGATATATTCAGAAGGCTGTTCTGGTTCAGTATCATCTCATAGGGATGCTTAGGTAAGCAAGGGATCGTAGGGAAAAAATGGAAAGAATACATATGTTTTTCTGCATTAATTGTAATAAAGTCTTCTAGGTTAAAAATTTGTTGAAAAGGTGTGTGTTCTTTTTATGCGTGGAGGTGCGTATACATTAATTCACACATTTGCCTCAACTAAAGCCTGTGGAAGGTTTGTCTTTGTCCTCAGTGGGCTTTCTATGCTTTTTTGGATGAAGAATCATGATACTACATTGTTGCAAAGTAAGAATTTTAAAAAGGGAAGTAATGACACTGAATGAATGAAATAGCAAACGGTAGTGGTTTTGTTAGTGGGTAATTTCTAGTTAGGAGTGCTAACAATCATGTATTAATGTACATATTTCTGGATTATGTAGTAACACAGATCTGTATTTTAGTATTTCTTGTACACAGATTCATTTCTGGGGAAGAAACAAAGATCCAAGTCCTCAGCTGGTTTAAATCAATGTTTTGGTTTTGCTTATTTTCCTAAAATTGATTTTTATGTCATTTTTAAGTCTCAGGTTCAGAATTTTCCAATCCATAACTTACCTTTAAATAAATATAAAGTCAACCATAGTTTTACAAATGCGATTATGTCCTTCCACACAGTGATGCATTTCCATATCTATTATTAATGCCTTGGTTGTTACTGTCTATTTTAAATTACTTTGTGTATATTATGCCTGTAGCATGTGTTTGTGTGCATTATCTTCACATGCCTCATCTTGTTTTCCTGCTCTGATCTGAGTGGGGAACTTTTCTATTTAAATTCATGGCAGCAGCTTCTGAGTTATTAACAGCTCTGTCACAAGAATTTGCATCTCCCACCTCATAAGGGTTGGAAGACAATGTCTGTCTCCCTGCACCATGTATTTTGATACCGGATATGATCTTTATCAGTTGTTCAATACAAACTAACTCGACTCAAGTGAGAAACTCTATTGCTTTATTGACAGCTTCTTTTGGACTTACGGGAATCAACAAAAATTGGTTAGATAGAAAGAGGTATATGAGTACCATGCAGAATTCCTCTTACAGTTACAAAATGCAACCGAGATGGCATTTACATACATAGACAAGCTAACCCTGTAAAAAAGTTTCTGCTAGTCACAGAACCTGCATTTCAGGACATGAAATGTTACTGTTTTGTGAGACCATGATAACTGTCATGTGCAAGGGTATTAGTTTAGGCAGCCAAGACACCATTTCTAAGCATAATATTTGGCTTGCCAGCATTGTCATAGCTGCAGTCTGTTCTAAAGAGAGTTGCATGAATAATTAAATATTTGGCTTCTCAGCCAAAGTGAAAAATATATGTGGTGGGAATGAGTCATAAAGAACCAAATTTGTGGCTTTTCACGCTAGAAAAAAAAAAAAGTTTTATGCTAAATTAAACATACTGTTTGTTCTGTAACACAATTTTTATTTTCAGGCACTTGAAAGAAAAGAAAAGCATATAGACATCCACATACACCAAACTGCTTCTATTCAGTAACCCAATACTGAAGCAGCCAACCCAGACACAAGAACCCCATATCTAGTGTTTCTTTCTACCTTGAGGAGCTCTAACTCACATTTTCAGACCCATGAGGGATTAAAACTATGCCTCACCAAATCTGACTCAAGTGCTTCAGCATTTCACACAGAATCACAGAATAATTAAGGGTGGAACGGACTTCTGGAGGTCATCTGGCCCAACGCCCTGCTTAAGCAGGGCTAAATACAGCATTTTTGAGACCATAATGAAAAATGTGAGATTTATAACTTGCTGGAAAATCCTCTCCCTCCAGCTGTCATATGAAGCTCTTTTCCATTGCTACAGTACTGATCTGAAGTGGCTTGTTTTGATCGCATTTGACTAGTCTTTTTCAGTTATTAACGTAATTTGAATAATTACAACACACCATTATAAAATTGACAAATACATTGAATAGAATAGTCTATAAGATCCAATAAAAAATCCTTCAAAAAATCTCTCTTTTGTGTCCTTCCATGAACTTTTATAAAACACTCTTGCTGTTAAGTGCTCTTCCCAATGATACAGCTGCTTTGGGGGGTTATAACAGAATCACAGAATGGTCAGGGTTGGAAAGGACCTCTGGAGATCATCTGGTCCAACCCCCCTGCCAGAGCAGTGTCACCTACAACAGGTTGCTCAGGATGATGTCCCGGCGGGTTTTGAATGTCTCCAGAGTGGGAGACTCCCCCACCTCTCTGGGCAGCCTGTTCCAGTGCTTTGCCACCCTCAAAGTAAAGAAGTTCCTCCTCGTGTTTAGATGAAACTTCCTGTGTTCAAGTTTGTGCCTGTTACTTCTTGTCCTGTCACTGGGCACCACTGAAAAAGACTGTTCCCATCCTCCTGGCACCCTTCCTTTAAGTATTTATAAAGTATTGATAAGATCCCCCCCTGGTCTTCTCCTCTCCAGACTAAAAAGACCCAAGTCCCTCAGCCTTTCCTCATAAGAAAGATGGTCCCGTCCCCTATTCATACTTTGCCCTGAAATGTAATTGCAAAAATTGGGGATGGGGCAGCAGTAGTATATCCTGCAGTACACTTCATTTTCTCCCACCCTACATATTACATGATGAGCTGTAAGTGTGATACAGGAAGAACTTAAACTTTCCTCCATCACACTAGGAGTTTCTCAAAATTGCAGAATGAGCAACTCATTATGCTAAATATAATTAATTTTGCACTACTTGATTTGTAGAAAGCAGACATTACGAAGTGAATCTGGGACACAGATTCTATTTTCCCACATAAGACAATACTGTATTATTAAAATTTTGCATAAAGGCTGAAAATGTAAAACCTCTTTAAAAGGCAACCTCAGGTCTGGTTTTGTTCTGAAAATGTACTTAATGAAAATGGTGTGCTGCTAAACAAGTAAATTTTCTCCTTGAATCTGCTGAACCATTTGTAATGCATATAACGAGCAATTGTGAGGAGGAGGAGGTCAGCTTTATGTATTCCTATTAGCATTGCAGGGTGAGTAGGACAATCTTGCTGCTTACACATTGCCAAAATTTGTGTTAAGCTACAGTCAGTTACACTTTGCACATATGTAATTAAGAACACAGCTTGGACATCTAACAATTTATTAGTGATGAAGTATGAAAAGGAAGGAAAAAAGAAAGGAATAAAAGCTGGTTTATGTTACCAACATTTTGGTCCAAGGCAGTTTCAGCCACTTACACAAATCAGACTGGGCAACTCCATTCCATTTCTTGAGATGCAGCACAGGAGAAAGGAGGTTGTTCAGTGTAAACTCAGGTGCTGAGCTTTTGAGTTGTAGATTATTTTAGGCACCTCATTGTAAATGAAAGCATTGAGGCAAGTTCCTACTTACCAGTTAGGTGTAGAAATACTGCTATGGATGCTGCTATCAGATGTGGCTTAACACCTCTCCAATATTTGTTCTTTCATCTTCTCCATTAGTGGAGCATTATATTTTTTTCATCATTCATAATGCTGTGTTCACTTTTGTAATTTTTTTCATCATTCATTTTCATCATTTATGTACAAATTTCTCATGTTTCTGTAGGGAAGATTAAAGAAGTGAACCCTGAATTTCAGTATCGCAATTCAGCACTTACAGCTTCTGCATGCCCTAGTGCAGTGTATATAGGCTGGAAGAAATAGCACAATTGGTCTCACATATTCAAATTTTCCTATTCTGCAACACACCCCACGCAGACCAACTGCCCTTCCTTTATGGATTGATCTAGCATATGTTTTGCTGACAACAACAAAGAAAAAATATTAGCAGTTTTTGACAGTGGAAGAAACCTTCAGAAGAGTAAAATAATCCATATTTTAGAGCATGGTGCCTTTTTGCAGTATTCTTTGTTGTGTCATTTTACATTTTCTGGATTAGAAGATAAATATATGGAAAAATTTACAAAACAGTGACATACAGTACATTTTCAGGATTTTTCTTGTTCTGTTAAGGTCCTAATTAGTCTTTAATGAGGGTGAAAGGTTATAAGAGAAGTGTAAAGAAATGTTCACTGGAAATACTTAGTTGGTATCATACGAACTAGCAGTAGATGATCTCCATGGGTTTTTTTCCCATCTTATATATGCCTGTAATTCCATGATTTTAAAACTTAGAAATGTTTCTTAATGCACTTATACATGAGTAAAACATTATGTACTTAGTCCTGCTTCTTTTGAGCAACTTTTAAATCCTAACTTTTAAAGCGTTTAACTGTAAAAATAATCTTCATGCTCTTCTAAGAAAAAAAAAGAACAAGGCAATGCTTTCCATGAGATTAATGAATATATTAAAACACTCTTGAAGCTTTATTCCCATTTATGAATAAATTACGCAGCTAACTACAAAGACACTCAACTTTTGGGTAAACCTAGCTTTTACTAACACCATCTAAATTTTTCAAATGTATCAGATAGCTGGCAGCTATTGAAATGATTTTTTTCTTGATTTGTTTAAGAAATATACAATTAAGGATGACCACAGTACTCTTATGATAGCAATCAAAAGATTAGACAGGCTCTTTGTCTCACAATAGTTACCAAGATCAATAACTACTCCACAAGATCAAACACAGTAAGGGTAAAACTTGTCGTACATTTGTGACTCAAAAGAGCTCCTTTTATTGCGTCAAGAGTGGTTTCCTTTTTCCTTGGAAAAGCCTAGAAGGTGGCAGAAACTGTGTATTGCCAAATAAGTAGTGATAAATCAAAATACGAGAAATATGTGCAACAGCTTGGGGATCTGAAGCCCTGGATTTAGCCTGGAAGAGTAAAAATGCAGTATCTATCACCTTTACCTATCTCCTTTCTTCAGTCATGGAAAAGATAATTACCTCAAGGTTAAAATTGTGATTTCAAAGCCTGTAAAATAGCTAGGAACGTGATATTTCTTCTCCTGATAACTGCTGCCCCACAGCTTTCTTGAGCACTGGAGGGTATTTTTTTGTTCTCTGTAAAAAGGTATTTATTCTGAGATTTCTATCTCAATGCAACATCATTAAAGAGATAAGGGTACTTTGAAATTCCAGCGTGCCAATGCTATTAATTTCCCTCATTGCATGAATCACAGAATGGTTGAGATTGGAAGGGACCTCTGGACATCATCTGGTTTAACCCTCCTCCTCCACCTAGAGCTGGTTGCCCAGGACTGTTTCCAAATGGCTTTTGAATATCTCCGAGGATGAAGAATCCACAACCTGCATCGGCAGCCTTCACAGAGGGAACCTCCTGTGTTTCAGTTTGCGTCCATTGCCTCTGGACATGTCACTGGGCACCATCAACAAGAGCCTGGCTCCATCCTCTTTACACTCCCTTCAGGTATTTATATACATTGATGAGATCTCTCCCAAGCTTTCTCTTCTCCAGGCTGAACAGTCCCAACTCTCTCAGCCTTTCCTCATATGTGAAGTGCTCCAGTCCCTAAATAATCTTTGTGGCCCTTTATTGGTGTCTCTCCAGTATGTCCATGTCTCTCTTGTACTGAGGTGCCCAGAACTGGACACAGTACAGTCCCCACCAGTGCTGAGTAGAGGGGAAGAATCGCCTCCCTCAACTTGCTGGCAACACTCCTCCTAATGCAGCCCAGGATGCTATTAGCATCCTTTGCAGCAAAGGCACATTTCTTTTTACCTGGCCCTGTTTTATTAGAACAAAAGTTACTTACATCTTGCCTTCACTAAGATTATATTGAGGAAGTAAGGTGAGGTAAGGTAAACACCACCCCTCTTTTTTTTTTTTCTCTCATAAAAAACGTATAGGCTGAACTTGAATGTACTAGAATGCACTCAAAGACAAGATGAAGAAGTGATGAGGACAGAGAACACAGGAGAAAGTGATTTTTGGATTGTCTCCTAAATGTCTCAGAAGTTTATTTTTTCTGACATGGTACAAGGTGTTGAAAGAGAAAACAAAGGATAATCTAGGAATAAATATAAGCCTATATCAGTTCCAAGGCACCCTTTGCCTGTTTCCCTAACTTAATTTTAACTTCCCACCTTTAAAATAAGAAGTATAGAAGGCTGAGCATCTACTTCTCATGAGGGAAACCTTGATTTAGTTAAGTCCCATTTGAGGCCTCCATGAGTCCTAGTCTCTGCTTAAATTTGAGTGAAATGACTTTTCACATCATTATACCGTCGTGCAAGAATTTCCAGGAGTGGATTTTAATAAGGAATGTCTTGGGAGGAATACAAGAATGCTGTCAGGGTATGCAGGGAGGAAACAAGCAAAGCCAAGGCAGCCTTGGAATTGAACCTAGCGAGGGATGTGAAGGCCAACAGGAAGGGTTTCTTTAAGTATATAGGAGACAAAAGGAAAACTAGGGAAAATGTGGGCCCGCTGTTAAACGAGACAGGTGCTGTGGTGACAGAAGATGCAGAGAAGGCGGAGTTGCTAAATGCCTTCTTTGCTTCTGTCTTCACTGCTCGGGCCAGTCCTTGGGAAACCCAGACTTTGCAGGTAACAGAGAAAGTCTGGAGGAAGCAAGACTTTCCCTTGGTTGATGAGGAGCAAGTTAGAGATCAGTTAGACAAACCAGATATCCACAAATCCATGGGGCCTGATGGGATGCACCCTCGAGTGCTGAGGGAGCTGGGGGAAGTCATTGCTGGGCCGCTCTCCATCATCTTTGAAAGGTCCTGGAGGACAGGTGAGGTGCCTGAGGACTGGAGGATAGCCAATGTCACTCCAGTCTTCAAAAAGGGTAAGAAGGATGACCCGGGAAACTACAGGCCGGTCAGCCTCACCTCCATCCCTGGAAAGATGATGGAGCAGCTTGTGCTGGGTATCATCTCAAAGCACCTGGATGAAAAGAAGGTTATCAGAAGTAGTCAACATGGATTCACTAAGGGGAAGTCGTGTCTGACTAATCTGATAGCATTCTATGATGAGGTCACTAGATGGGTGGATGAGGGGAGGGCAGTGGATGTTGTCTACCTTGACTTTGGCAAGGCTTTCGACACTGTCTCCCACATCATCCTCACTGGCAAGCTTAGGAAGTGTGGGATAGATGGATGGACAGTGGGGTGGATTGAGAACTGGCTAGCAGATAGAGCTCAGAGGGTTGTGGTTAGTGGTGCAGAGTCTAGTTGGAGGTCAGTAACAAGTGGTGTCCCTCAAGGGTCAGTACTGGGTCCAGTCCTGTTCAATATATTCATCGATGATCTGGACGAAGGGATAGAGTGTACCATCAGCAAGTTTGCTGATGACACTAAACTGGGAGGAGTGGCTGATACGCCAGAAGGCTGTGCTGCCTTACAGCGTGACCTGGATAGGCTGGAGAGTTGGGCAGAGAGGAACTTAATGAAATTCAACAAGGGTAAATGTAGGGTACTGCATCTGGGGAGGAATAACCCCATGCATCAGTACAGGTTGGGGGCCGACCTCCTGGAGAGCAGCTCTGTGGAAAGGGACCTGGGAGTCCTGGTGGACAACAGGATGACCATGAGCCAGCAATGTGCCCTGGCGGCCAAGAGGGCCAATGGCATCCTGGGGTGCATCAAAAGGAGTGTGGCCAGCAGGTCGAGGGAGGTCATCCTCCCCCTCTACTCTGCCCTGGTGAGGCCGCATCTGGAATACTGCGTCCAGTTCTGGGCTCCCCAGTTCAAGAAGGACAGGGATCTGCTGGAGAGGGTCCAGCAAAGGGCTACAAAGATGATTAGGGGATTGGAACATCTTTCATATGAGGAGAGGCTGAGGGATTTGGGTCTCTTTAGTCTGGAGAAAAGAAGATTGAGGGGGGATCTTGTTAATGCTTTCAAATACTTGAAGGGAGGATGCCAGGGGGATGGGAGCAGTCTTTTTTTCAGTGGTGCCCATTGATAGGACGAGGGGTAATGGGCACAAACTTGAACATAGGAAGTTCCGTCTTAACATGAGGAGGAACTTCTTTACTTTGAGGGTGGTGGAGCACTGGAACAGGCTGCCCAGAGAGGTTGTGGAGTCTCCCACTCTGGAGACATTCAAACCCCGCCTGGACGCCGTCCTGTGCAGCCTGTTGTAGGTGACCCTGCTCTGGCGGGGGGGTTGGACTAGATGATCTCCAGAGGTCCCTTCCAACCCTGACGATTCTGTGATTCTGTAATCAGGACTGGCAACAGCTATGGGGACTGGTCTGGACCAGGTTGGTTAGTCGCTAATCATTTATTAAGGATTAAGTAGGCAAGGATTGGCTTGATTCTTCACGATAGTAGTTCCCAAACTTTGGACTGCGGAGTGCGGTCAATCATTACAAATTTTCATTGCACAGTCAACCACAGCAGCAAAGTTTTGACTGGAAACACATAAAAAGGAGCTGATTTCACAGCACTGGCCATGCAAGCACTGAGAGTTCCAAACAGCGGCCT